>CM064909.1:67173101-67629005 GCA_032727855.1 Quercus ilex subsp. ballota | reverse complement strand
AGCGATGTTGTATTCCTTCCTATCACATAACGGTGAGTCCTACTAATAACATTCACAATGAGATCCACCATTCATGTGAGAGGAAAGAATACAGCATCATTAAACTCTGAAGTAGCTAATAATTTTCCATATGGTTGGTCAAAACTTAGGTATAGTTTCACATGTACAAAGACAATGTCATCTTTTTCAACTACAATTAAACTCAATTAGAAAACAAAACACAAGATAGAGTACCTAAGCAACTGTACTGAAGTTTTATCACATATCCCACATGATTTTACAGGGTAAAGTCGTCAACATTATAATGATATACACTTCAGTAGAAGCAAGGTATAACGATTAAGCTAACACTGATCGAAACAAAGAATATTGATTGATATATTAAAAATACACATAATTCTCCGGAAATCCTGAGAAAATAGAAATGAATAAAAGGAAATCAGACCTGGGATTTTTTTATAGAAGGGACAAAGCCGAGGGCGACTATTAGGATTGGCAGAAACGTTGGTCTTCTTTGTGAAATGGGTTCCTTCATTTCCAATCTTCATCTTCTTCAATGGGGGCTGAGAAAGATGTGGCTTTTTCAGTCCCCACATCTGGAACAAATTGGCTTGTTTCATCTTTCTCTCGGATTGGGTTTTACCATTGTGCCCATTTATTTGATTGCTATCCCCAGTAATAGTATCAACATCACCATCATCATCATCATCATGGTGTTGCAGCAATAAGCAAGACCAATCGGTTCCACTGCGATAGAAATCAGAAGCGAAACTGTCTGATTCTGATTCTTGTTGGTTCCGAATTGAGGAGGAGGCATTATTATTCTGGTAGACATGTGGTACTGGGTCGAGTTGAAACGATGGGAAACCGTTGTCGTCTAAAAGGATGTCGGAGTCGGAGGGTTCAATGTTGGTTTCAAATTCTTCTTGGTCATCTTCAACTACCTCACCCCCTGTAATTGCCACAGATATCATCGGACGCCTTTCAAATGAACCAGCGGGAACGACAACATACACCTCAATACATACATTTGTACTAACTAGTACCCATCTCCTATGTATCGGCCCAAAATTTTGGAAAGGGGAAAATAAATTGATTAAAAGATAGAATCTAAAAATTCAAAAAATAAAACATTTAATAATATTTTAAGGCTAAAATGTAAATTTTAAGGTCTAATAAGTTTGACGAATAACCTGAATTTAATAGGCCCGTACTTCAAGAAAATATTTTTACATATTTTAATGTCCTAACTCCTACATTTTTTTTAACAAACGGTTTATTTAAATATTATTATAAATAAATATCATTAAGTAAACAATTATTTATATGAATCATACTTTTTTTTTTTAAAGTAATGAGATGAGAGTGATAAATATTATTATTAGTTTTTCATAAATATAATCTCTTTTAAATTGTAAAATATAAGGCAAAGGTCAAATTTTATTTTTGCTAAAGATTTCTCCTCTTTTTTTTGCTTTGTAAAAATATCATTTTGTTTCCTATATTTTGAGAACACAATCAATTTGATTCCTACGTTTTAGTAGTAGTTAATTTAATCGTTATTATTTTTAACTTGCAATCACTTTAATATCTACTGTTGACTCGCTAACGGAAAATGCTTACGTGGCAAACAATTAAATTGTTGGCGCACATGTGGCTAACATTAGAGGTGTCCAACCAAACCCATTACCCAACCCACCTGAAAACTGGTGACAGTCGACAGCGGGTCTCTGCCCCCAAAACCCAAGAGCGACTGGTCGGTTGTTAGGTCTAAGCATGAAAAACTAATTTTCAACCAACCCGACGATCTACACATCGGTAACTTTCAATTCTTCTCCGATTTGAGTGGTTGACCAATCTTTTTTGTCTTATCTATCGAGATCCAAAATAATTTCTTCGAGATCTGACAAAAATTGATGGATTTTGGCAAAAACCAACCAATATCTACAAAATTCAATGATGTTTTGCACAGTTTGAAGCCTAGAACCCAAAGACATCTCACCACCCAAATCGACTCCTTCTACCGGTCGACGGCAGATCCAGATTTGGGAGACCCGAAGTGATTAGGTTGGTTCCAGGTTGGGCACAACCCCGACCTAAACCAACCCATGGACAACCCTAGCTAACATAATATTATAAAATAAAATATTTAAATATTAAAAATGCCACATAAGCATTTTAATGGAAAATAATGAGCCATGTCACACACATAAAAAAAACTAAAAAGAATTACTGAACTTTTAAAAAAATCCTTGATGAATTTTTTTTAAAAAAATTGCTTAACTTTTCTCAAATTTTCTAGGCAACCAAACACTGCAACCCGAAACACCACAACCCAAAACACACTACAATCCAGCCCAACCCTCCCCCTTTAGTTCAGATTCCTTAGAAGTCAGAACCTTCTTCTATCAATTTCAGTAAAAAAAATAAATTAAAAAATAAAAACCCTATTTTTTCACCACCTTTCCCCACCACTATCACAACAATGGGTCTCAACCTGACCCATTATTTGTTCTCTCTCTCTCTCTCTATTTTACATTTCAGGCTCTCTTTCTCAGATTTATTTTCAAAATAACACTGAATCTCAAATAATTTCGTTAGTTAGCACATTTTCAAAACAATTTAGCAAACTAACATCTCAAGTGTAAGGGACTCGATTTTGTTGTGCTAAATCGAGTGTGACGAACTCGAGTTCCATGAAACTCGAGTTTCCAAAACTCGATTTGCCTGAGATATCATCGAACCAAAGACCCAAACTCAACAAAACATCATCAAACCTAAAGACCCAAAGAAGAAAATGAAGGAATTGGAGGAAAACCTTCGCCTGGAACTTTGTCGCTATCGCCGCCTCCTCCTGGAACCTTTGTCGTCGCTGCCTGGGTTCAGTCTGAACCGAACAATTTGGGTTAGGGAGATCTGGGTTCGTGGGTTTCTTCCTTCTTCATTTGGTCTGGGTTTCTTCGTGTTTGTTCCTTCTTCGTTTGATCTCTCCGATCTATTTGCCTTATTTGTGTTTCTTCTTCATTTGCTCTGGGTTTCTTCCTTCTGGTTTATTTTCCTTCTTCGTGTAGCTTGGGTTTCTTCCTTCTGGTTTTATGGAACTCGAGTCAGTAATCCCATGCATAGAACTCGAGTCTATAATGCTTGATTTAGTGCACCAAAATCGAGTTCCTTGCACTCGAGATGTTAGTTTGCTAAATAGTTTTGAAAATGTGCTAACTAACAAAATTGTTTGAATTTTATTGTTATTTTGAAACAAAATCAAAATGCCCATGATCAAACCCTAAGCCCTCTTTAATCCTAAACGCCGCTTGCCATTGCCCACTGCCATTTATTGCCACCTATACTCAATCTTCATCAATGATTCACACACACACACACACACACACACACACACACTCTCTCTCTCTCTCTCTCTCTCACAAAAGATTCAATCGATCTAACCAAAACCCATTTCAACAGATTTCAATGTGGTGGGGTTTGAATTAGTGGGAGTCTATTTGCATTTGTTGTTAAGTTGCTTTCAACAATTGCCTGTATAGATCGGTCTGTGTACATAGGTTTTGTGGTATGTGTTGGTGTTGGTGTAGAGATTGGCGTGTGTATTCCTTTGGCTTAGCAGGATGTGGATTCGTGATGTTTGTGGTGGTTTTGTAGTTTATGTTGGTGTTAGTGGAAAGCAAGTAGTGGAAGTGATGGTGGTGGTTGTGGTGGCGGTGGTGGAGTGCTAGCAAGCGTATTTTGAGTCGGTCTTTGTTTACTCACACATAAAGTTGTATAATTGCTAGAAACAGATAAAAATTGTGTTTGGTACCTAAGAAAACACAAAAATACAAAAAGAGAACAAAAAAATAAATTGAGGATTTAAAAAAAAATTCATGTTATTTATTTATTTTTTTGTGTGGCATGGCTCATTATTTTTCATTAAAATGCTTATGTGCCATTTTTAATGTTAAATATTTTATTTTATAATATTATGTTAGTCACTTTTTTTTTTTTGAGACAGTATTATGTTAGTCACTTGTTCCCCAATAATACAAATCATTTACTACGTAAATATTTTTCATTAGTGAGTTAACAGTAAGAATCAAATTAACTGCAAGTTGAAAATAATATGGACTAAATTAACTGCTACCAAAATGTAAGGATCAAATTGACTGTGACCCCAAAATATAGAGAGGAAACGCCTGTTTATTTTTTTTCTTTTATCATTTTATTTAGGTGTAAATGCAGTTTTAGTCCTTATATTTTGCATCTTTTTCATTTTGGTCCCTACATTTTCATTTTACCACTTTTAGTCTCTAAATCAATTAACACGTTCCATTTTGGTCCTTACTGTTACTCACTTAACAGAAATTGCTGATGTGGTAAACGAAGGGCACTGTTGGCACATTAAATGCTGACGTGGCTAATAAAATAATATTAAAAAATGTCACGTAAGCATAAAATAATGATTAAAAAAAAACACATAAGCATCCACATCAACTTTTGATTTTGAAAATTAATTTATCTATTTTAACAAAATAAAAAATGAAAAAAATAAAATAAAATACATGAATTTAGATCTGCCATCCTCTTCATCAAAAAGACAGAAGAGCACAAACCCAAAAAAAATCATACAAACCCAGAAAATCAAACATAAGAACACAAGAAAATCAAACCCAGAAAAATCATAAATGAATATTGTACAAACAAAATCAATCCATTTATATATATATATATATATATATACACATAAACCAAATTATCCAAAACAAAATCAATCCACATATACCAACATAAACCCAGCTCAACCATACCAACACAAAGCAAAATTAAAATTAAAATAAAAACACAAATCCAGATTAAACATAAGAACACAAACTCAGATTTTCTAAGATTTTCTTACCCTTTCTTGTCAACCAAACACAAACACAAACTGATCTCCAACAAGAACACCAAAACATCTCAAATCTAGCCATCAACGATCAACAAACCCACCCCACGACCCACTCCAACAACAAACCCACCCTTCGACCCACCACCGGACCCAATCGACCACTGCTTCACAACCATCAACCACCACCATTGATTTTTGTTTCACAACTACCACCACGCCAATCTCAGTCTCTCTCTAAACCCAGATCAAAACTATGTAAGGTTGTGGAGAGGGGAGGAAACAAGGAGGGGCAAGCAGAAAGGGGAATCGGAGAGGGAGTGACACCGATTTGAGATATAGAGACCCACCAAGAGAGAAAGACATCGATCTGAGCCACAGAGAGAGAGCAAAGCACTGATTTGAGTAAGGAACTTAAGGCATTTGGGTTTGGGAAAGAAAAAAAAAGCATCACAACTAGTTGTGGTGGTGGTGGTGGCAATGAGCAAGGAGGTAGAGCTTGAAGCTTTTGGCCATGAACGTGTTTTGGAAGAGAGAGATCTCCGTTTTTTGGAAGAGAGAGAGGAAGTTTTGAGTTTTGGAAGAGAGAGGAAGCTTGAAGAATGTTTTAGAAGGGTTGGGAGAACCGGTTTTTGATATGGAAGTTTTGGGTTGAAGTTTTTTCCCGGTTTGTGTTCATGTGATTGAATATTTTGGTTTTGTGTTCTTTCTTGTTCATGTGTAAGATGAGACAAGATCTGAATTTATGTGTATTTTAGGTTCTAATTTTGTTTTTTTCATTTTTTATTTTGTTAAAATAGATAAATTAATTTTTAAAATCAAAAGTTGATGTGGATGTTTATGTATCTTTTTCAATCATTATTTTATGCTGATGTGGCATTTTTTAATATTATTTTTTGGCCACGTGAGTATTTAATGTGCCAACAGTACACTCCGTTTGCCATATCAGCAATATCTGTTAAGTGAGTAACGGTAAGAACCAAAATGAATTGCGTTAATTGATTTAGGGACTAAAAGTGGTGAAATAAAAATATAAAGACTAAAATAAAAAAAATGCAAAATATAATGACTAAAGGTGCATTTACGCTTTTTATTTATATTACCTCCTTTTTTCTTTTTTTTCTTTCTTTCCAAAGCAAACCTTCTTTTCCTTGTTCCCCTGCTCTTGAAGAAAACAAACAAAAAGATTTGAGAGGGCAAAAATATTTGGATCAAGCTAAAAATCCTACCGGCCCGCCAGATCAAAAGCTATTTTTACCATTTATTTATATTTTGTTTGACGTGTTTGAGAATTCTGAGACAAACAAACGTGGTGAGTTGATTCGCCACGCCGGATTCCAGAAGGTGCCGAGACAATTTCATTTGAATTTTCAACCACATCAATATCATTGGGTGAATGGAGGCTCTCATGACACATATTCATGAGTCATGCGTATTGTGAAGCCCACAAACCATTTAAAAAAAAAAAAAAAAAACAGTGGTCAATTTATTTGTTTGTGCTTATTTCGATTTTATATGGGTTTATTTGAATTAAAAATTATGTTAGGTAAAAATCGATCGGTACTGGAATTTGGAAATTTAAAAAATAAGCACTCAGCTTTTTATCTATTTTATAATTTCTACATAAGTTAAATATAATCATTATTATATTTGTTAATTCTTAAAAAAGTCATGTAAGAATATTTTTTTAGTGGAAAATATAAACTATTCATGCTTATATATTTTATTCTAAAAAAATAAAATCAATTTTTACACCCTAATTTAATTTTTGTTATTGTGATACAATAATTATGATTTAAGTTTTTAAATTATAGTTTTAAAAATACTTTTATTCTTGAGTTATCTTACACAATTTTTTTTCTTGAGTTATCTTACTTGATTTTTTTGATACAAGATAAAAATTCTACTATAAGCTAACTTAAATGTATATACGTATGAAGTTACTTTTCGGAGACTTGAATATCAGCTTTTACTCCCAATACTCCACAAACAATTATACTTATAGAGTGACCACCGCACTAATGGTACGCGGTGGTATCTTATTCAATTTATATTCAAAATAGAAACATCATCTTTCAAATAATAAGATTCTTAACCAAAAAAAAAAGAAGAAGAAGTTATCTAGTTGTCTTAAAAAAAAATTTAATTTCAATATGCTATCAAATTCTTATATTTTAAAATATATATATTGAAAGTGGTGTCACATTTAATATAAAATTAAAAAAATTATTGTGGGATACAAAAATTTAATAAGGTAATAATGCCATTTGTCATACCCAAGGTTGAGGAGGCCAATACAGTTTTGAGGAGTCTATACACTCGGATGGTAAAATCGGAGAGGCGAACCATGGCCACGTCAATGGCACATTACCAAAGGGGTTCACATTGTAGAGGAAGAGCTTCAAAGAGGGGCTTAGCCCTAACATGATTGGGGGGATGGTACCTGCCATTACATTTAATGCACCCCATCAAACCTCCTGATCGCATTTATGTGGAGAAGACCCCTGAATAGTGCTGTCTTGGTTGCCACAACTCACGGAAGACTTGGGAGAGCGTTTGATGGGACAAGTACTCAAGAAGTGGCCTGTATAATCAACAAATGGAGGGTCAAGATCAGCCAAAAGAGGCTATATAATGTGAGAGATCCTCCAAGGAGAGGGGGATTCATCTGAGAATTTGAAAAACACTGTAACACAAAGAATTGAAATTGTAATCAAGTTTAAGAAAAATATACTCAAGAGCTACTCTCCTCGAACTTTGTCGAGGAATGATTTATTTGCATAAAACCTGTTTTTCTGTATTTTATTTCAATCTTTAATCCATTATGGACGTTGTCCGACTCTTTGAAACCTAGTTTCTAGCTCACTCTCTAAAAATTTTTTGTATTGGGCTCTTTGGGCTTAATCCTGTTACCTTGTGGACTTGGGATCCAAAACCCGCCCTTACAATTATTAATAGTTGCAATGAATGAAAAATACTTGCAATAAAATTAAGCAATTGATTTGGCACATGGCATAAGTTTATACTTCAATTTTGAAATTTAATTGAATTTTCTCTCAGTTTTTACTCTATATATATATATATATATCTCATGTTTATCAAAAAAAAATATATATATCTCATACAAAAATTGGTCAAATTAAGCCCAACCCACTAAAATATTGTGTTAAATTGGGTTGACCCATATGTTGAACCTTTATTCTCTTAAAAGGAGAAAACAAAAATCCCCTTCTTCACATTGTTTTTGGTTGTATTTGTCTCGTAATTTTAGAATCTTAAATATCTTTATCTCGGTCTCTCTCTTTTAGTTTATTTTATTTTGGATAAACTCCATAGTAGATTTGAACTAATACTAACTAGATTCAAAGCTAACCAATTTGGTATTTAAAATCAATTTAGTCCCTAAATACTGTTAGGTCTATTAGTCCATTTTTTTTTTTTCCAATTGTTTTAGGGACTAAGTTAACCTTAAGGTCCAAATTAGTTAGTTTCGAAAAGTTTTGGACCTAGTTAGCATTAGCCTAAACCTTAGTGTGGGGCCAAATAATCCTGCGGCCCAGCCCACTGCGTTCCTGGGCTGAAGGCCCGAGCCAAGGGGACAATCCAAGTCTGGGGACGACCTCATCATCGGACGTCCGAGGGTTTGAAGGATAGGCTCGAACCAAACAGTCACCTCAGCATTAAATACACCTGACAATCATCCTGGCCGCCTTAATGAGGAAAGGACCTCCACCAGTATCACCTTGGAGGCCGTGACTCCCAAAGAGACTAGGAAGGCGGCTGATGGGACAAGCACCTGAGCAAAGGGCCTAATCGCTCAACAAATGTAGGGCTAGGATCAATTGTAAGGGGGATATATAATGTAAAGGAATCCTTCTTAAAGAGGGACTCTGGAGAAAAGGAAGAAGAACAACAAAAGAAAAAGAAAGAAAGAGAGAGAAGGGGTAAGAGCCTCCTCGGCCATGAGCCGAGGAGCCTATCCCAGATGTAATTTGCTCTAAATCCTTTTTTTCTTTAAATAGAAGAGGCCGGAGTCCACGCCATTCGAGCGCCGGTAGGTGCCTAGACCTTCAACCCACTCTCTATAAATTCATTGCGGGGTTCGTTGGGCTTTTGACCCGGGTCCATTGGACTTGGGCAGCCAAAAACCCAGTCCCCACATATACATATAGAAAAAGTAAAAAAGAAATTGTATATAATTGAATTCATATTAGTGCTTGTATAATTAAAAAAAAAACATTTTAGCCAACCGAGCCTAAAATTCATCCACATCAATTGTAACTCTATGCATATGCATGGATACACTTAAAGATAAATATAATTTAAATACAATTGATAGTCATTTTTATATTTTGTTAATTATTTAAAAAAATTTGTAAGGATATTATTAGGTATAAAATGTAAATTGTCCATTTTTTTTTAAAATTATTTTGAAACATTTTTTATTTTTATAATTCATTTATTATAGGCTCTTTGATTTTTGTTCTTAATAATTCACTTGAATGAATACTTATGATATGATCCTATATTTGATTCTAAAATTAAGAAATAAATTTTTTTAAAAATAAATAATTTAGAACACTTGACGCAAAATTGAAACTCTATTTTAAAATTTTAATTTAAATTTTTTTCAACTTTACCTATTATTATACATATAGATTTATACCAGTACTATTAATTTTATATTTAGTTTTTTATTCTTTCTTCATATCTCCAAGACGAAGAAAGAGACTGGTGGTTAGAGTAATTAATGATATTTTTGAATAAAAGTGATGTAAAATAAAAAATATATATTCTTATCCTAAAATAGACATAAATTTACTCTAACAAAATATAAGCATGAATTTTTGCGAGAGCTAAAGCGAAGCCGATAAACGCGACTGCGAGTTAGTTATGGTAGTCCCAAGCTTACTTGATTGTGTCCACCGACAGTTAGAGTACGGCGGCATTGGTGTTGGGTAAAGCCGTAAAGCTTAGACTAGTCTAAAATACACAAATAAAAAAGTATCACGCATGCTTTCATTTGCTTAATTGACTCCTCTCTCTTTTCCTGGACATTCGTGCTTCTCCGATCATTTTCAGACCACACATTATTCTTTTCTCCATTATAAAAAAAAAGTCTTATTTGAAGTCCTTTTTTTTTTTCTTCTACTTTATATACCTCACAAACCAAAAAAAAAAAAAAAACACACACACACAAAAACTGAATATTGTTCTTCTTCTTTGGCCATTGGATCCGAAGCATCGAATCATTACAAACCAAAAATTTTACAAATACAAAAGAAAAAGAAAAAGAAAAAATCTCTGTTGCATCCATAAGAAACGTTTTCGTAAAGGTAAAGCTCCAAAAGCTCAATTTTTCCATGTTCTTTCTCTAATCAAATTCCATGCTTCAATTAATATATATATATATATATATATATATTTTAATCTTTCGCGTTTAATTAATTCATACCATGTATGATCGATCTGGATATTGAATCAAATAACTTAAATTTTTTTTTCATTTGTTTGTGCTATTTTTACCAAGTTTTTGAAATTTTTTTAATTAAAAATACATCAACTACTAAATTTTGTATTGCAGAGGTGGTTGTTGTTGCGTTGAACTTGAACTTCTGTAGCATCATCAAATACATACATATGATAACTCGGCGGCAGATTTAAGCAACTTTGTTTCGTATTTATGTGTGACAAATTTGAGGAATATTAGTGAAGGGTAGGAGCTTCGGATCGAGTTTTGAACTGCATGTGGGGGATCTCTTTCGCGACTTCACACGAGTTTTTAATCCATGGGGGAGTGGGTCATTGGAGCCTTCATCAACCTATTTGGTAGCATTGCCATAAACTTTGGAACAAACCTTCTTAAATTAGGTCATAATGAGGTATATACTTTTTCTGCCCTATTGTTATCTCGTGCGTTGCATTCTTATATCGTGGTGTTCGTTTTGTAAAGATTCGGTATATGTAGTGTTGGTTACATAGTGGATTTTTTTGTACTCCTAGCTCATTTGTACATGTGCTATGCATTGTTGGTTCAATGTATGCGCGCGGTTCCAGTTACAGTCTGGCAGGCGATACTCGTGTGGTTTTTACTCTTTCTTTAAGAATTTGAGAGAAAAATCCATTATTTGAGATTGCGAAGTATGATTTGTGTAGATTACAATTCTGGTATGGCATTCAAGCACTTGATCCTAGTGTGATTATGAACAATTTTTACTTCTTGTTTGCTCATTCTACTGTTGTTAACGTGTGACTCGGAGCAATCATTTTCATCTTTACAACATGTTGTGAGGTTTGATGAGAGTGACTATACAATTTATTTGCAGAGAGAAAGGTATTCGCTAGAAAGTGATGGAGCAAACGGAAAGCTGCCTTTGAAGCCTATTATACATTTCCACACCTGGAGAGTTGGTAAATTCTAGTGCCATGCTGCTTAATCCTGTACATGGGGTTTGGTTTATTCCTGCTTTCAGTCTGAAATGTATGGTAGTTCTTATTCTGCAGGGATTGTATTTTTCCTTCTTGGAAATTGCCTTAATTTCATTTCCTTTGGATATGCGGCTCAGGTCAGTATTGAATCTATTGATTAAATATTTCCAGGCCTTTTGTTCTGACTATATATAGTTATATCCAGACTGTTTCAAAAGCATAGCGTGTCTGACAACTAGACTGTTTCTTTTTTTTTCTAACCATGCTTTTACTTTCTTCATCTTATGCAGTCTCTTCTAGCAGCCCTGGGATCTATACAGTTTGTTTCCAATATTGCGTTTGCTTACTTCGTCTTGAACAAAATGGTGACTGTCAAGTATGTTAAAATCTGAAGTGAGAACTTATTTTCAGAAGAACGATAGAGCATGCTTATTATTATCACCATAGAAATTTCAGTCTCATAAATGCTGCTTCTTTTCTAGGGTACTGGTTGCCACAGCCTTTATTGTCCTTGGAAACATTTTTCTCGTCGCTTTTGGTAACCACCAGTCACCTGGTATGCAAACTCACATTTGAGATATCTCTGTCTCTTATTTCATGAATACTGCCCTATGCCAAGTCTATTTTATGAACCATATTCTAAGTAATTTAGTGTCTGCCCTTGAACTTTTATTGTTGCAAGATGTGTGTCACTCCCACAAAGCTAGGATGTATATATTTTTTTGATAAGTAGGTTCTGAGCACAATCTAACAAGGTTAACCCAATTTAAATAAGCCAATGGTCTCTCTTATCTACTTCATTCTAGTGTGTGCTGTGAGGACACACAAAGGGATATACGTTTCTCATTTAGAACTTGTAGTGATACAGAAATAGAGCCATGTGTATTTTTAAAGTTTCTAAAAACATGACATAACGTAATAGTGATAGCCCAAAGCAGTTGTAGTAGGGGATGGACTCCATGTACTGCAAAGAACTCACTCAGACAATAATGGAAAATTCTAGATGATAAACTAAAAACTTAGGACTGTTAGAATGGTGAATGTATTTATTTATGAATGTGTATGTTTTCTGTGAATTTTCAGTGAAATTTAGAACATTCCTGCATATTTTGATTGGTAAGTCACACACACGCAACAGGTCTTGAACCCACGACCTCATCCTCCACCTAGCACTTGCAAGGGAGGAAGTGTTAGTTGAGCTAGATTTAAAGGTTTTCTTTGGAAAACTATGAAACTTATTTTTGACATTAATCAGAACTGAAAAAGAAAAAGCTAGAAAAAAACGTGAACTTTAAGATATGCTCGAAAGGGGAATGTATTCACTTAAATGAGCAAAAAAGGTCTTAGAAAATAAGCCTAACACTGGAGAGCATAATTCTTAAGTGATATTATAAATTAAAAGTAAATGATCAGCCAACTCCCCATTCTTCTTGCACATACAGCACCGTTGCATGGCAGTTATGTTTCTGAGGATTTTCCCCCAATCAGTTGTGCATGTGAAAAAACCACTATAGTGCTTTTCCCTGAGAAAGGTTGCTCACCTACAGCATATAGGACTTTCCATTTTTCTTGAATGACCTGCTTCTTGTTGGCATCCTGTAAATCCGGTCTTCAACATCCATTCTAATCTTTGTAGATTAGATTAGCATTTCCATCTCCTAATCCTGAAGGGCTCTAATAAAAGTGATATCCTAGTGAAGATTGCATACATTCCAGCATATAATCTGCCACATCAGCCTCCTTTTATTGAAAAATTCTTACAATAAGGATCCCATCCCCACACCACCAATTGTGCCAGTATCCAACATTAGTAGCATTACCAACTGCAAACCTGATGAGTCTGGAAAGCTTATCCCAGCCACTTCTAACATGCTTCCAAAGATATGAAGGACCCTTTCCCATCCTTGACAACCATCCACCCCAATCTTGACTATATTTTTATCCACTATTTTCCTCCAAAGAGCATCTATCTCTGTGGCAAAATGCCAAAGCCACATCAAATAAAGACTGATTGAAGGACATCAACTTCTTATGCCCAATCCTCCATATTGAAACTGGTTCACAAATCTTCTTCCAGTTGACAAGATGGGAATTAGATGCGTCTCCTAGCCCACCCCATAAAAAATCTTTTTGCAATTCTCAATAGACACAATAGTATTGGCAGGAATAAGGAAAAAGAGAAAGAAGATATGTAGGCAAACTCAATAGCATGCTTGTTGTTAATGTGAGCCCATGTCCCTTAGACAAGTAAATCTTTTTGCCCCGATAATCTCCTTTCCATCTTCTCAAGTATGAGATTCCAAATATTTTTAGATTTAGGGTGTGTTTGGATACCGCTTATTTTGCTGAAAACTGAAAACAATATAGCAAAATAATTTTTAAATGTGTAAATAGTATTGTGGGACCTAGTTTTAAGGTTTTTTTTATTTTATTTTTATTTTTTAATAAAGTACTTGTGGGTCCCGTGAATGGTACACGGGTTCATGGGACCCACTGGAAAAGAAAAAAAAGCTCCTCTTCCTGCACAGGACCCACAGTGCATGTTCTCAAAAAAAAAAAAGGAAAAAAAAAAGCCAAAACACAGACGCTGCCTTTATCATCAGTATCCAAACGGGTACTTAAATTTAGAACCCAAAAGCAGTCCCAATTGTTTCAAAGGCAGATTGGATACCTTGCATCCTAGAATCTGAGCCAATGCTTCCACTTCTGGTGGTTTCCCCAGATTTATTTTTAAAACAGAAACTGCTTTGAAGCACAGCAAAACACATTTCAGATTTTGAAGTTGTTCCAGGTCCTTTCCACAAAAAATTGACGTATCATTTGCAGATAAAAGGTGGGATACCTTCAGCTTATCATTATTGTTGCTTCCAACTGAGAATCCAGCAGGATGCTGTCCCTCCACTGCTCTATCCAGCAACTTATTCTGTACCCATCACTATTGAAAATTACAATGGTGACAAAGGATTTAAATAAATATCTGAACTCTCGTATTTATTGTGCAGCTGCATTGTTCTATGCTTTCTATTTTTTTGCCTTAGATGGCCATTGTATCTGATATCTAATGAAACTGAATTGTTGACTATCCTGGAATGCTTAAACCAATAAGACGGTCTACTGAATTTTCAATGTTAAAGGCGCTACATATGCTGAGATCTTGCCCTGCATTTTGTGATTCTTCCCCTGGGAAATCAGCATATACATTAATTAGCATAACCAGCAAAGTAAAGAAATTAATGTTTGGCTGTGTTTCCATTTCAGTTTTTACACCAGAGCAGTTGGCAGAGAAGTATAGCAACATTACATTCCTTTTTTACTGTCTGATTTTGATCTTAGTTGTTGCCTTACATCACTCTATCTACCGGTGAGTACTGGGAGCTGACTGGTTCAGTATTGTTATGCATCTTTCTTTGTTCATTTGATAAAAACATTAGCAAGATTCTGTTACTTTCCTTTAATTAACATGTGGTATGCACAGGAGAGGAGAACATATGCTTACTGTTCCTGGACAAGACCTTAGACCGTATTGGCATATGGCGCTTCCTTTTTCATATGCTGTAGTTTCAGGTGCTGTAGGATCATGCTCAGTGTTGTTTGCAAAATCTCTGTAAGTTAGCAGCCTTGGACATCGTTTCCCTACTGAGAAACAACTGATAAAATTTTACTGTTATGTTGTGTTTCTAACTTCAAATTCTCTCCTTTTTCCAGCTCTAACCTTTTACGACTGGCCATGTATAATGGTTATGAGTTGCACAGCTGGTTCACGTATTCCATGCTTCTTTTATTTCTTAGTACAGCTGGATTTTGGGTAAAGATTGTAACATAACTCTTTTTTCCGTGGTCTGCAAAATGTTCCAATGTCTTAATTTTATGGAAGGGGTTGTTGCATCCAGTGTCCATATTAATTCACACTTGTCCAACTAATGCAGATGACAAGGTTAAATGAAGGATTGGCACTATTTGATGCAATTCTTATAGTACCTATGTTTCAGATTGCTTGGACTTTCTTCTCCATTTGTACAGGATTTATTTACTTTCAAGAATATCAGGTCCTCTCTCTCTCTCTCTCTCTCTCTCTCTATATATATATATACATACATATATATATATATATATATATATTAAGTTCTGACCATGCAAATAAAGCACCTCTTCTTCATAACGGCGTTGCAATGAAAACCTACAATCAGATTAATTCATGTGCTTAAAACATAAGTCCCACTCAGCTGAATAGTCTTGGTATGACTGTTGAATCAAACTTGAAAAAAGAAAAAAGAAAAAAAGAAGAGAAAAGATAAAGATACAGACTCTGGTCAGCAAGATTTTTGTTTGAGGGTGAATCGGACATAATGGGTTTGCCACAAGCATAGTTCCTGATTTCAACATCTTAGGTGCTGATGGGTGCAATTATTTTTATTTATTTTTGGAAGTGGGTGGGTGGGTGGGTTGGTTTTGGGTCTGCTGTTTTGCCTCAATGGACAGCGGCTTCACCCCGTTTGATTCCAAGTGAATGCCAATCAGATGGGTGATCTGTGTGTGGACATGTATTACAGCCACCAGCTTTTGATGTATCTGTTCTTCATGATTGTAATCTTGTAGCATTCTTTATACTCTGTCCTTGAAACAGGTTTTTGATGCGCTAAGGACGACAATGTTCATACTAGGAATGATGTGTGTCTTCATAGGAATTTGTTTGTTGGCACCTGATGACACAAAAGGTAACTTGCTTATGGGGGTTGTCAATTTTAAGTATATAGAGGATAAAGATGGAAAGCTTATTCTGAAAATTTTCAGGTGGTGAGGTCAAAGATAATTCATCTTTAGTTTCTGTGGTTTCTTCAAGCATTTCAACAGAAGAGGATAGGTATGATACATTCTTAATACTGGGAAATTTGCCAAATTCAGAGTTTTGAGTTACAAAACAATCTATATGCTGTACAGGTTTGAAATAGAGGAGAACGAGAATAAGAACATAAAGTAACTCTATATTTTGTTAAGTTTCAAGCTAGAGAACCGGTCTTGCCTAATTCAATGTGGTCAAATCAAAATAATATTACAATTCTTTTGCTTTCTCATCAACCTTGCAGAAAATTAAATAAATAATTTGACATTTTGGTTTACAATAATAATAATTAGGGGAAAAGAAGAAGAGAAAACAGTACAAACATGTATCATTCCATAGTCTAGTCTATCGTTAGTACATGTTGTATTAACTTCTCATTATTGTAGGATGCTGTTCATATATGTGTTCCAATTTGTGTTCTACTGTGGTTTTCATCAATTTCCCCTATGTATTTATCTTTTTTAGGTTGGTTGAGCCATCTGGAGATGCACACAGTACTAAAGATGCGAGATCATTTATGCAAGGAGTGGTAATGAAGATTATGGATGTAATAGCCAAGGCAAAGGTATCCAAAATTGGCTTAAAGATATCTTTTTGAATATGTAAATATGCTTCAATGTTAACTCTTTTGACCCCCCTATTGCCTTGCAGACTGCTTGTGCATTATCACTAGGTTCTGGGGAGGATTCAATCAATGCATCTGCAATTCTTGTGATGCCCATGGTGTCTTCAAAGATAACAGGCTTTAGAGGAAGTGGGTTTGACCGGGCTAAGATTTTCTCATTGAGAAATGCTGGTTGGAGTAAGATATCGATGGATGAAGATGGTGCAAAAATGCTAGACGCAAGCCCAGCGTTCCCTGATAGCCTTTAATAGGAGCAGTAACGAAGTATAATATGTCTGCCAGGATATTTTTTCCCCTTCTTTGTAAAGGTACAATTGTTTAGGATTCATTATTTTACCACTTTCTCGATAATTCTTCTAGTCTTGAGAGTGTGATTTCCTACAGTATTGTATATACATGCACACTTGAAATTGAGAGAACAGAAAATATTTCTCGTTAGGCTTTGTATTGAAAAAGACTTTAGAATGACAGACTTACTGAATGATTACAAGATGATCCCTATGGGAGCACAGAATTTGGGCTGAATCTGTATGGTGGTTGCAACTCTTAGATGATCTAGTAATACATATGAATTGATGTATTTGAGAATAATGCGTGGCTTGTGTACCTGAGTTTAATACTACTTATATTCACTTTTTAAATTTTGTTGAAGTCTTGTAAAAACTTTACAAGGATATTAATTTGAGAGAATATGCAGCTTGTGAATTCTTAATTCCATTTTATTAAGAAAAATAAAGAGAATTTGTTAATCTACTTATGTACTTAATTTACCTATTAACGTAATTTACAATGATTTTTTTTTTAGAATGATAATAAAATGAAGGCTAAAATGTAAATTACACTCTAAATTTGAATTTCAGTTTTCTAACTTTACTTTCGGTCAATTGAGTTTTTTAAGTTTCAAATTTATTCAATTAAGATTTTTCTTCCAATTTCGTTAAAAAATTGCAATTAAGTGTGCAATTAACTAATGTCCCATAAAATAAAATAAAAATCAATGAAAAAGATTTTTTGAAAAAAAAATCTCACATAAAAAAATCTATAAAATATTTGTATTAATTTTATAGATTTTTTCACATGAGGAAAATATTTTTTTGATGACAAATTTTTAACGAAATTGGACAAAATGACTAAATTGAATAAATTTGAAACTTAGAGAACTTAATTGAATAAAAGTAAAGTTAAAAAATTGAAATAAATTTCAGTCAAACTTAAATGAAACAAATTATATTTTAACTTAAAATGAATTTTGTTGATGGTTATTACAATCCTTTTTTTTTTTTTTTTTTTTTATAATTAAATTATTGAAGAGGCATAGTTTTTGTAGGGATATTATATTTTACACCTTACATTTTATGAGTGTTTTCAAATTAAACCATATATTTTTAAATGATTTAAATAAAATTTTAAAGAAATGAATTAATTCAATTCAATTTTATCAAACTTGTATTGATAAAAAAAAAAAAAAAAAAAAAAAAAAATTGAAGGAGGTATACTGTATACATGGGTAAAACAATGGACATGCATGCCAGCAAATCAGAGTTTTTAAATTGGGCTATTTAGCCAATAACAAAGGCAGCTACCGGTGGACTTCATGAAGATGCTTGTTTAATTTGGTGCTGCATGTATGCATGCCTCGTTACTGTTGGGGGTTGCAAGAATTTTGGTCATATTTTGATTGTTATCAGGAGTTTGGAAAGATCGTTTTTGGTTTAATTTTGTGTTCAATTCAAAGTTCAAAATTCTTCCATGCGCAAAGCTTTGTTATTTGGAAATCATTGACAACTTTTCGAAACACAACCTAAAATTGCTGTCACTGGACATAATAATAATAATGAATTCTTTGTTATCCCACACCGTTAAAATGCAACAAAATTGTTTTATTTTATATATATAGTAGCAAAATGCATGTTGAGTGCCGAGCTTAGTAACGCGGGTTTGGCCCTTAATGGGGCACTAAAATAACTGAACCTAAGGTGAAATTGGTTAAGTGAGAGAGGTGGCTCTGTTGGTCTGTCACTCAATAGACAACTTTTCTATACTTTATTAGACTTTAGCAAGATGATGTTCATAAAATAAATAAATTAAAAAAAAAAAAAAAACCTTAGATACTAGCTGGGAGTTATTTAGAATTGAAAGTTACAAGAATATGTGTGAGGGAAAGCAAGTAGTGAGTTTAAGAAGGTTACAAGAGATAACTAAAGATGGACAAATTGAGTTTGGTTCAACTTTTTGAAACTGTGTGTTTTTGAAAAAGTTGTGGTTTTAAAAAGTGCGGTATGAAATTATTTTTTTAAAAAAGTAAGGTGTTTGGTAAAAACTGTCAGAAAGTGCTTTTTGAAAAAGTTAGGTGTTTTGTAAGCAGTTATCAAAATTATGATTTAAGGTATAAATTACCAAAAATGACAACATATATAAAGAATTCTTTATACTTGTGTTCTTTTATTTATTTATTTTTTTAAAGAATTCATACTTGTAGTTAATAATAATAATAATAATTACTTCATGTTGATAATAATGACTCTCTTTATAAAATATTTTGTAAAAAAATATTTGGCTTTAGCATTTCTCTTTTCAAGAAGTGTTATGTCTACAACGTTTATGTAACACATTTACAACAAATTCTATGTAGTAAATTATTATTGGTTCTAATTTGAACATATCACTTAAATTACTTTTTTACTCATCAATAGCAACCAATAACAACCTATCACTTAGAATTTGTTGTGGAATTAACATTTCTATTTTCCATAATGAATACAAAATTATTATTTTAAAAGTTGAAACCCAAAAATCTTGGAGAATTAATCTTTGCAAAATAAAATTTTATTAACACTTATCTTTTAAAGTTGTTTTAAGATCACAAACTATTTCACAACTTTTTTGCCACATCTTTGACATGGTAGAGTATGGGTGGTTGCTTTTCACTTACACATGTACTCATAATGTTTTCTCCATCACATATTCTGCCACATGACAGTTGTGAAAAAGAAGTTGTGAAATAATTTGTATTCCTACTCTCTATATTTTCTTCCACGTTGCTTTTTTCAAACCCAAAACCTTTTTTTTTTCCTCATCCATTAGTTCACTTCTTCCTCATCTTCTTATGTTATGTCGTTTTATTTTATGGGTTATTGTTCTAAAATAAATGCAACCCATATAATAAAATGACATAACAATAAAAGAAATTGATCATCCTCCTGCAACACGCCTTCTCCCGCAACAGTCAACATTGAGTCTTTTGGCTAAATATTGCAAAAAACGGAGTTTATTGTTGTTATAGGCATTGTTCAAAATTATTTAGCAAAATGAGGAGAGAGACTGAATTTCGACAACACCATTGCCGAAATTGTAAGAAAAAGTATGAGAGAGAAGAAAGTTGAGTGATGTGATTGGGAGGGAGAAAAAATGAATTTCAGTAATGATATTACTGAAATTCATTCTACTGCCCAAGCTCTGCCCGTGAAGTGCTTGAATGATTTACCAATTGTGGCAACCAAGTTGCTGAAATTGTAGGGAATTGAGGAGAGAGAAAATATGAATTATGGCAACCAAGTTGCCGAAAATGGGAGGAAAAAAAAAGTGGTTGCCGAAATTTGGGGAGGAATTAAAAAAAAAAGGTGTTACGTCCACGATATTTTTATAATATTTTCATAACAAATCAGGGGTGATTAGTTGTTATTAGTTCAAATTTGAATTTAACACTGAGATTACTTTTTTAATCCAACAATAACAACTAGTAACAACATGCCATTTAGGATTTGTTGTAAAAATAGTGTGCACATTTCATTTCTCAAAAAAAAAAAGTGGCAATTGATTTGTGGCAATGGCATTGCCGAAATAGAGGGGAAAAAAAATTGTGAGAATGAATTTGTGGCAATGCCATTGCCGAAATAGAAGGGGGAAAAAAAATTGTTGCAATTGGTTTGTGGCAATGCCATTGCCGAAATAGAAGGAAAAAGAAAAAGAAATTGTTTGATTTTTGGCAATTTATTACAATTTATGAGTCACTATTAATAAACGGAGTTAATAAAATTGTTGCAATTTATTACTTATAAAAAAACAACTTTTAGTAATTAATAAAATAGTTTTGTTGAAACAATGTCTAATATTCATTTTCATTTATCAATATCCTCAAATAATAATGCCTAATATTAAAGCCAATTGTGATAGAATTATAATGTTGCTTATGTAAGCCTCTTCGATTTTCCAGATCTTCTATATCTTTTCTACTTTATTTTCACTTATAACAAGTGGGAGGGGGTTTGAATCCAAGTTTTCCATGTGAAGAGAACCGATCAACTGTATTGAACTACATGGCTCTCTCAATTTTTCTTTTGGGCAGGAGAGTTTCATGTCTCTTGACCTTTCTTTGTTATCAAAATGTCTCTAGCAAGGTGCGGGTTCAAAAAACTAGTATTAAAAAAAAAACATATATAGCCATTTACGTGAGTCATTTGGGTAAATATTGCTTTTTTTAAAACTAATTTGCGTTATAGTTACTGTTAGAAGTTATTTAGGAAAGTGAGGAGAGAGATTGAATTTCGGCAACAGTGTTGCCGAAATTCAAGAAAAAGTAGGAGAGAGAATGAGAATATTGGAGGAGAGAGAAAAACTCGAATTACGGCAATGGTATTGCCGTAATTCCTCTGCCCAATCTGCCCGGGTTTGTGCGTGTGAGGAGTGCAATGTGTGAGTGCCCCAAAAAAAAAAAAAAATCCCACAATTTCGGCAATACCATTGCCGAAATTGTGGGGAAATTTTATTTTATTTTATTTGTGGCAATGGTATTTCGGCAATACCATTGCCACAATTGTGAGGAAATTTTTTTTTTTTTTTTTTTTTTTAATTTGTGGCAATGGTATTTCGGCAATACCATTGCCACAATTGTGGGGAAATTTTTTTTTTATTTTTATTTTTATTTGTGGCAATGGTATTTTGGCAATACCATTGCCACAATTGTGGGGAATTTTTTTTTTTTTTTTTTTTTTTTTTTTTTTTTTGTGGCAATGGTATTTCGGCAATACCATTGCCACAATTGAAAAAAAAAAAAAATTCCTAATTATGACAATGAAATTGTCGAAATTGTGAATTTCCCAATTGTGACAATGATATTGCCAAAATACTATTGCCACAATTGAAAAAAAAAAAAATTCCCGATTGTGGCAATGGTATTGCCGAAATACCATTGCCACAATTGAAAAAAAAAAAAAATTTCCCACAATTGTGGCAATGGCATTGCCGAAATTGTGGGGAAAAAAATTTCCTCCACAATTTTGGCAATGGTATTGCCATAATTGAAAAAAAAAAAATTCCCAATTGTGGCAATGGTATTGCCGAAATACCATTGCCACAATTGAAAAAAAAAAAAAAATTTCCCACAATTGTGGCAATGGTATTGCCAAAAATTTTTTTCCCCACAATTTCGATAATGGTATTGCCACAATTGAAAAAAAAAAATTTCTCACAATTGTGGCAATGGTATTGCCGAAATTGTTTTTTCTCCACAATTTCGGTAATGGTATTGCCACAATTGAAAAAAAATAAAATTTCCCACAATTGTGGCAATGGTATTGCCGATATACCATTGCCACAAAAAAAAAAAAAAAAAAAAAAAATTTCCCCACAATTTCGGCAATGGTATTGCCGAAATTGTGGGATTTTTTTTTTTGGGCACTCACACATTGAATTTCTCACACGCACAAACCCGGGCAAATTGGGCAGAGGAATTACGGCAATACCATTGCCGTAATTCAAGTTTTTCTCTCTCCTCCAATATTCTCATTCTCTCTCCACCTTTTTCTTGAATTTCGGCAACACTGTTGCCGAAATTCAATCTCTCTCCTCACTTTCCTAAATAACTTCTAACAGTAACTATAACGCAAATTAGTTTTAAAAAAAGCAATATTTACCCAAATGACTCCATTTACGTTGTCTATAAATACAAATTTAGAAGGAAAATCAATTCAATTTATCAAACTTGAATTGATAAAAGAAAAGTAAAAAAAAAAAAAAAAAAAGGAGGTATACATTAAAACAAAGGACATGCCAACAAGTCACAGTTTGCATGTTTCGCCAGATGTACAAATTGAAAAACAACAGTAAGAAACAAAAACACTTTTAATCATTTGGCGCATTAAATATATTAAGAAAAAAAAGGTATGAAATAGCTGTTAGAATCCATGAAGATCCTCCTGTAATATTGGAGATCTCGCAACCACACATTTTTCATAGGAAAGGAAAAGTATAGAAGTTGGGTTAAAGAATTTATTTAATATGGTTAATGATTTTTTTTAGCATAATGCAGTTGTTTAAATATAAAAGAATTAAAAAAATTATTCAGCTCATGCTTCTTCTTTTTTTAATATAAGAATTGACACATTTATTCAATATGGTTAATAATATTTCTTTAAATATATATATATATATATATATATATATATATATAAGAGATTAAAGAATTTATTTAGTTTTAATGCTTTTCTTAATGCTGAATTTCGCATTGCCTTTTTTTTTTTTTTTTTTTTTTTAACATATAAATTCTGTTGTTTAAATATAAGAGAATTAAAGAATTTATTCAGCTCAATGGTTTTTTTTTTTTTTTAATACAAGAATTGACAAATTTATTCAATATGGTTAATAAGATTTTTTTTTTAATTAATATAAGAGAATTAAAGAATTAGCTCTAATGCTTTTCTTAATGCTGAATTTCTCATTGCCTATTTTTAAGATATTAAAAGAAATTAACTCAACGCTTTTGCCTCTTGGTTTCCCATACAAAATAAACTAATAATTTTATTAGGAATACTAGTAAGCTGATTTAGAAAAATATACACAAATTTGAGTTGGAATAAAGACTTATAATCCCACTTTTTAAAAACATCTCATTCCTCCCAACAAAAGTTCTAGGGATGGCAATTTTTTCCCGCCTCGCTTAACCCGCCCCTCCTTACTTCGCCTTGCGCGAGTTTTTCCCGCCCCGCAAAGATGGTGGGGCGGGGATGTGGCAAGATTTTAGCTCCGCCCCTCCTCGTCCCCGCCACGCCCTGTGTTGCTAAGGGTTATAATTATAAAATTTTCATATCCTAAAACCCTACTATTTAAACAAATATATTAATATTAGCTTATTTTATTCTACCCAATGTAGATCTTTGCCTTTATTTTGTTATGTGTTATACTACGAGATTTATTTATTATTTATGATTGTCTTGTTAAACACTTAGATATATTATTCAATTTTTTCTAAAAATTGATTTGATTTGATGGGATAAATTTAGTTGTAATTTCAAGCATATTTTTATTAATGAAATAGGTTTTATTAAAAAAATTGTACTAGTTGTAGGGCAAATTAACAAAAAGTAGAGTTTTACGGGGTGGAGGTGGGGCTATGCAGGGGCCCAAGGGGCGGGAATGGGGTGAGAAAGTTTTCCCCATCATGTGGGGCGGGGTGGGGCGAGGCAGGGCGGGGCGGGGCAGAGATGGGATATGACAAAACCATGCGGGGCGAGGACAAAGACCCCATCCTTTGGCCCCGCCCCACCCCATTGCCATCCCTAAACAAAACCCATCAACTTAAGATAAAGATAAAAACATAGATTCATGGCTTTACGTTCTCTACTTGAGCTTTAATAAAGCTTTAACATAAGAAAAAGGTAAAAGGATGTGAAACAATCAAACTCACCTTTCATCTGGCATGTAATCGTTGCTGGTACTCTCCACATCATTACATGCTGCCAATTGCGATGGAGGCAAATCAACAACTTAAGACCAAAGAACAATAATCAGCGATCCATCATTGTCGTTATTTTCTTTATGCGCATAAGGATTATATATTATGTTTAAGTATATCAAATAAAGAGAACCATTAATTATTTTATTTTTTGAATATTTTTTTTTTTAAAGAAAAAGGTAAGGAAAATTTTATTGAACCAAATCCGATTGGAATACATTATCCAAATCACTAGGTAGAGATTCTACCCATATATCTGTGTCTGCAGATAAAACTGCTCTCCTAGCTAAAGCATGCGCCAACCTATTCCCTTCCCTCCTAACATGGCCGAATTTGCAAGAACGAAACGACGTCCCTAGACTCTTACACTCATCAATCACATGACCAAATAAAGTGCTACAACTCCTTGTCATATTCAGAGCAGCAAGAACCCTTGAACAATCCCCTTCTATCTCCACATCAAACAAACTTAGCTCTTTGGCAAATAACAATGCCCGACGAGCAGCCATAGCCTCTGCTAGCTCCACTGATTGAACCAGAGGAATTTTTTGACTCAAAGCTGCGATCACTTGGCCCTGGAAATCACGGAAAACCACTCCAACACCCGCACAACCAGACGTGTCAAAGAAAGCTGCATCAAAGTTTCCTTTATATACCGATTCCGTCGGCGGAGACCAAGACACCTGAGCACGCCGAGAAGGAACCTATGAGGGCTGATGATTCGTGGTGAGGAATTCCACAACATAAGCCTTAGCTCGACTGCCCAACTCGTGAAGACTCCATGAGGGCTGCTTCTCCCTGAGCCTATTACGCCTCTGCCATAAACTCCAAGCTGTGGTGCAAAACAGAGCAACCCGAAACTGAGAACTCGTCAGCATCACTACCTCAAGCAAGTCCCGAAAAGAGCGATATTGTTTCTGAAACAAGGGAGCAAAACATGGATCAGACTTCCAAACAAATTGAGCATGGTCGCACAGCCATAAACTATGCAGCAACATCTCTTGATGATCCTCGCAAAGATCACAGGTTTCATCAATGGGAATATGTCTAGCACGCAAATTCTGTTTAGTAGGAAGCGCATCCTTTGCCGCACGCCAAATGAAGTGTTTTATCCTATTTGGGGCACGGATCTTCCAGATATTTTTCCAAAAATTCTGCTGCTCAATACCTGAAGAAGAGCTTGGTTGAGAGCTAAGATCTGCCAAAGCCAGGAATCTATAAGCACTACGAACACTGAAGGAACCATCAGAAGTAAGGGGCCAAACAAGGAGGTCTTCCGCATTACCATCACTGACTTGAATCCTACTTATCAGCTCTGCCTCCCACGGATAGAAATTCTCCTCAAGCTTACCTGGATCCCATATCCGAGTATCCGGATAGAACAAATCACTAACCCGAGACACAGAGGACTCTCTTCTTGGAGAAACAATCTTGTTGTAGTTCAGGTTTGGGAGCCATCTATGCTTCCACACATCAATTCCATGTCCACTGCCCACACGCCAGATAGCACACTTCTCAATGACCTCCCGAGCCTGTAAGATACTCCGCCAAGCATATGAACACTTTTGAGGAACAGAGGCGTCCATAATACTCCCATGAGGGAAGTATTTCGCACTAAACACCTTGTAGAGCAAAGTGTCTTTTTGATGGATCAATCGCCACACTTGTTTAGCCAAAAGAGCATTATTAAACTTTTGGATATCTCTGAAACCCATCCCACCAATCGACTTAGAAGAGCACAAGGAACTCCACTTCACCCAATGAATCTTTTTTGAATCACCTTGCCCCCACCAAAATTTGCGAATCATTGCTTCAATTTCCTTACATAGACTGATCGGCAATTTAAAAACACTCATCAAATAAGTAGGAATGGATTGAATTACTGCCTTAATCATAACCTCCTTTCCTGCTTGAGACAAAAGCTTTTCCTTCCAACCTTGCATCTTAGCCCATATTCGTTCTTTCACCTTAGTAAAACAAGCCTTCTTTTCCCTACCAATAAAGGACGGAAGCCCCAAATATTTTTCATAATGTTGGATGGCAGGAACATTGAGTGCCACTTTGATTGCATCCTGTGTTTGTGTATCTATATTTCGGCTAAAAAATAGCGTAGTTTTCTCCTTATTAATCATCTAGCCTGAAGCCACTTCATAGATATCCAACAACGACTGGATCTTAAGGCACTCCTCCAATGTTGATCTGCAAAAGATAAGACAATCATCTGCAAAGAAAAGGTGAGTAAGTTTTGGACCATTCCTACATAAAGAAAAACCCTCAATTTCTCCATCCAAGGCTGCTTTCCTGAGAATGGCATTTAAACCTTCAGCACAAAACAAAAATAAGAAAGGGGAGAGGGGATCGCCCTGTCTTAAGCCCCTAGAAGGAGTAATTAAACCCTTCAGCTCTCCGTTGACAAGGATTGAATAAGTCACAGTACGAATACACTCCATAATCAAAGCCACCCAAGAATCCTGAAACCCCATCTTCAAAAGAATCTTCTCAAGAAAAACCCATTCCACTTGATCATAGGCCTTACTCATATCAAGCTTTAGGCCATAAAACCCTTTCTCCCTGTGCAATTAGTCTTCATATGATGTAGAGATTCAAAGGCTATCAAGATATTATCAGTAATCAATCTATCAGCAGTAAAGGCACTTTGTGTTTCTGAAATAATGGAATTAAGCAAAGGTTTAAGGCGATTTGCTATCACCTTACTAACAATCTTATAAATCACATTGCATAAACTGATGGGTCTAAAATCTGAGACCTTTTCTGGATTATTAACTTTTGGAATCAAAGTAATGAAAGTATGGTTAATAGATTTCAAGATAGCACCTGAATTTAAGCTGGACAAGACCGCTTGATGAACATCCACTCCCACATCCGACCAATAAGTTTGATAAAATAATGGGGGCATACCATCTGGCCCTGGAGCCTTCAAAGGTGCCATCTCCTTAATAGCGGCATCCACCTCATCAGAAGTGTAAGGACGTGCTAACTTTACCCTCATCTCTTCAGTAACAACTGTATCAACCCCATCAAGGATATGATCAAAATCATGAGGATGTGAGGTTGAGAACAATTGAGAATAGTACTCAATAAGCAAACCCGAAACTTGGTCCTCCTCTTCATGCCAGACACCTTCATCATCCTTTAAGCCCTTAATGAAAATTTTCCTTTTCCTTTGAGTGGTTGTCCCATAAAAAAATTTCGTATTTTTATCCCCACTCTGCAACCATTGAATACGAGAGCGCTGATGCCACATCTTCTCCTCATTTTCATATAAAACTGACAATTCGGATTTGATGCGAGCCGCCTCCTCATAGCTCCCTGATCTGACCGACTCCATCTCTGCCTTCCATAATTGATCTTTAAGCTTCTTTATATTATCCTTTACACTTCCAAAGTGATCCCGGTCCCAAGCCTTCAACATCTTTTTACACTTCTTCAATTTCTTCGTGGCAACATACATAGGAGTACCCACGGCATTACAATCCTAAGCTTTTGTGACAATTTCCTTACACCCCGGATCTGTCAACCACATCACCTCAAACCTGAAAGGTTTCCTTCTCCACCTTTGTGCCTCCCCATTTGAGTCAAGAGCTAGAACAATCGGCCTATGATCAGAAGTAAAGCAATGCAAATGGCGAATTCTAGCAGCAGGAAACTTAGCCAACCAATCATAATTAGCCACCCCCCGGTCTAACCTTTCCCAAATCAATTCATTTCGCCGTCTTTTAAATGTCAACTAGGAAAACTATGACAACTTTTCTTTACTTATTATAGTTTAGTAGCATGATGTTCATAAAATAAATTTATTTTTTTAAAAAAAACCTTAAATACTAGCTGGGAGTTATTTTTTTATTTTTATTTTTTGAGAATACTAAATATTTTTAACACACACACACATGACGAGAGGAGAGAAGATTTTTAAAGAAACTTACAGTGGTGTATATCCAAAAGAGCCTAACTCTTAAACATACAGCTGAGAGTTATTTAGAATTGAAAGTTACAAGAATATGTGATAGAGAAAGCAAGTAGTGGGTTAAGAAGAATATAAGAGATACCAAAGAGTTGATAATTTTAAATACAATATGTTTATGAGTTATTACTTAACTCTAATGTTAAAAATTTATGATTTATATTGTGTGCGCACACACACATTTCTGTAAATATTTATTTATAAATTTTAATCGACTTATCATTACCATAATTTGGTCTTCCAAAGAAATAATTTCTAACTTTGCCACTGCATATACCTCTCTATATCTCAAGTGTCATAATCAACCATATGTCCATATGTATTTTTTCCCTCGTCTTATCTAGGGGTGTCAATTCGAGTTAGCGTGTCATATCGAGGTAAGAGTATACGGCTAAATGACTCAACCCAAACCCAATCTATTTAAAAATCATGTCATGAGCCTTTTGACCCTAACATGACATGTTGATGAAAAAGGTTGACACGACACGACCCACTTGATATGTTTAATAAACAGGTCGTATTGGGTTGACATGAATGTCACATAATCTATTTTAACATGTTTAATATTAAATAGGTTTTTTTTAGGAAGAATATTAAATCGGTTGGGTTGACACAAATTTAATCCATTTAATCCGCTTAAAAAAAAACTTGATTAATATTGTTATAAATTTAATAAACAACAAATTTAATAAAAACTTATAATATCAAAATATCTATTAAGCATACAATTTGAAAGTTAATAATAATATCAAATACTTAAAACACATCATCCAAAAGTTCAAAATAACATCAAAGGACTTAATAAATATTAAGTCCGTAATGTAGTACTATTAAGTTCTTTACATCTCAAAAGAAGTGCATACACTTCAACCCAAATTCAAAATAACATATGATAAAGTATGAAATCAGTGGGTTGTACGCTCTGGACTATGTATGATTTGAAGACCTGAAAGAGAAAACACTATTGGAGTGCATCGGTGTGGTGCCAGCCAAGGACTGATTGTTAAGTTAGAATTTCTCTCAAGATCTCCATAAACTCTTAAAGTGGTAAAGTTAGTAAAATGTTTCATGTACCTTTGATTTGGTGAAGTCTGGCCTTTATATAGGGGATCTTGAGTGGGTCTCCTTGTTCGGTGCCACTACTCTCATGGGACATGTATGACCTTAGTGGAGTAAATGGGAGTGAAATTTCTGAGAATTCGCTCTCACATTCTGAGGTAGTGGATTTGTGTGACAAATCCTAAATCTGGTAGATGTAGCTAAAAATTACAAAGAGTTGAACATTACATATTGTGGATGATAGCCTTATGTAGACGGTATTCTTTTAGATGAGTTTCTTTCTTCTTCTTTAGATGATCTTCTTGGGCGATGGCACATTTTTATTCTCTAACATAGTTCAACAAAAATATAACATCCATTTAGAAATAAGTTTTTTACATCCCAAAAAAAGGTACATACACTTCAACCCAAATTCAAAATAACAAAATGAAATTAAATATTTATATGAAGGTTTAGAGATTTAGGGTTTGTAAAGTTTCAACTTACAATTATATCACTTATAAGTTTTTGTAATTACTTACTTTTCTTTTTAAGTTTAAAATATAGGTTGGATATAAAAAGTATTTGAAAAATCTAAAATAAAATGAATATTTATTTTTTATACGAGTTAAACAGGGTTGTGTTAAATGGATCATTTTGGGTTGAAACAAATAAATTAGCGTGTTAAAGGTTTCAATTGCGGGTCAGCGGGTTGTCCCGCTTATGACACATTTCTTATTGTGTTGCTTTAGGTCGACCTGTTTATGACCTGAACTCACTAAGGCTCAACCTTAACCCGTAAAAACTCATTTCATGTTTATGGGTCATGTCAAACATTGACACCCCTAGTCTTATCCCTTTCAAATAGAGAAAATATTTGGTGCACTCGATGTGTTATACTTTCCTCTCAAAGAAATGAGAGAATATGCATGATCCACACTTGGGGTTTACCATTATGAGAATAAAAAAAAGTTTAATACACTGATTGTTTGTTTATATTTTTATAGTTTTTGAATAAATCAGCCATATTAAAATTACCTTCTGGGGAGGTCCATTTGATATCCCAAAACTACAAAATTACCTTCAAACTAATATATTTTTATAGTTTAGTGTTATTTGTAAAAGTTTAATTAATTTTATTCAAAAAAATTCATAGTTGGACCATTAATCTTGTTTAGTGATATATATAACTACAAATCTTTTTCATTAACGTAGATTCCTTAAATATATCTTTATTGTTTAATTGATTGAGTAAGGGATATAAACATACACATAAACATAACCATACACTACAACATTTAAACTTTTACTAAGTTATTACTTTAGTAACTTAGTAAAAGATTGTAGGTGCAAGGCACATGTTTGATCATTTTAAAGTTAGCATTTCAAATTTCATACCAATTGGTGTAGGTGGGGTTAAGTGTTATAACATCTTTACTTTTAAAATGCTTGATATTTGTTTCATTATATTGTATCTGAAATATATAATTACTATAAGAAACCATGATGAAAATTAATGATAAACTGAATATGATTCAAACATTCATATGGTGATGGTTCTTCTTAATCAAATTTTCCATGATCTCATTAAATGCGATCAAACTTCCCCTGATTTGTGTAAGGCATGTCTCAAAAATGAGGGGGGGTATACAAGAAGTTCTACGAACTCTGTTGCTACTAATTAAATAGAGAGGTTTGAGATCATAACAATATTATTTCTTCATAAAACATCTCGCGATGCCAAAAGTGCGCCATCAAACAAAAACTCAAGCCCATATATTTCAAAAAAATTTCTTTATCTTCTAACATCTTAAAATAATCCGCAATGTATAAGAGACAGGTTGACACGTTGCCTAAGTCTAGACCTACAACAATCTTGAAAATTCAAAGAATCAGTGTCGTAACAAACACATTCTCTTTTTGCCCCTCTCCAATAATAATAATAATAATAAAATCAAATCATAGAAAGTTAAAATCTTAAATAAAAAATATGTTAAAACATATTTGTGCTCAAGGATTCTTATAAAATACAAATGTGTGTGAGGTTATGCAATCAAATCCTAAAATTATGAAATACAAATGTATGTAATGACAAATGTATTTAAAAAAAAAAAAATGAAATGCAAATGACTCTTTGAAAAATTGTGTGGGTCGAATATACAAAATTGTGTACAAAAATTGTGTTCATTACTTGAAAATTTGTGTTCATTATTTGAAAAATGTGTACATTGAATGCACAAATTATGTACATTTTTAAAAAAATTATGGTTGCACAATAAATAAATGCCAAATAATAAAGATATGTTTTTTACTAACCTATGTTTAGGTTTATGTTTATATCCTTTGGGCATGTCATTATCCAAAGCAACCCGAACACTATTCTTTTCACCAAAAAGATATTTTATCTAATTTATTTAACTACTTTAACAATACACACTACATCCCATTATCTATGCTCTTACCAATTTATTTATTTATTTTTAATTATTTGTTCCCAACAATCAAGTTAAAGTGAGATTGAGCAATAATGATCTAGATAGACCCATTAATAAAACTTAACTTGTTCATAGACATAAGTACCATGAGCATGGATATACTCCATGTATGATATTTTATATCAATAAGTGGTTGAGTCACTAAGATATTTCTTGGATCTTCTACAACTGAATTGGTAGATAATTCATATGAATAAAAGTTTGCACCATAGCTAGAAGGAATAAAAGTCTAGCTACAAAAGCTCTAATACCTTCTCATAAACTACGGCATGCAATGAGGAAAATGAATAATAAAAAAAAAGACAAAAATGTTAAGAGACCCCCTATACTTCTTTTTTAGCCAATTTACTCTTTAAAATTTAAATATGTGCCAAATTGAGACATACATTAGTCTGCCGTTTAATCTACAGTTTAAAGTGACCTCAAGGGACTTTTTTTCAAAATAACATTATTTTCTAACAATTTCGTTAGTTAGCATTGTTTGGAAACTATTTAGGGAACTAACATCTTGAGTTTGTAAGGGTCGAATTCATTGTAGCAAATGGAACTCGAGTTTTTAAAATTCGAGTTCTTGCTCTGTTTCTGCGTTCCTTTTCCTTCGTTCTTTCATTCTCTAGAGGCTCCCTTTCTCTAGACCAAATCAAGAACAAACCTGCAAAGACCAAATCAAGAACAACCTCAAGAACCCAGAAACAAACCCACAAACACCCACCTACGTCAGAGACCACACACACTTTAGGAACAAACCCACAAATCACAAAAATGGTTTTGGTTTGGGTTGAAAGAGATGAGCTTGAGATTAGACCACCGCCGATGGTGGCGATGATGGTCAGAGGAAGAGCCATGGAGCTCAGCCACAGAAGTTCAGAGAGCAGAGGAGTGGGTTTGTTGTTTTTGATTGATCTAGGTTTGTTGTTTCTTTCTTCTTTGTTGATTTGTAGAATCTTTGTGATCTCTGCCTCCTTCTTCTTAGTGAATTTGTGGAACTCAAGTCTTAGAGACTCAATTGCCACATTGATTTTCATAGAAATCGAGTATTTGATAGTTGATTTGCTATAGCGAACTCGAGTCTAACACACTCAAGATGTTAGTTTCCTAAATAGTTTGAAAATGATGCTAACTAACAAAATTGTTTGAAAATGGGTGTTATTTTGAAAAAAAAATCCTGACCTCAAGTGAACTCACGTGCAATTAAGGATCCATTTGGGAACAGCTTATTTAGCTGAAATTGAAAATTTTTTGTGGAAAAAACTGTAGATAAAGCTAAAACCTAACTAAAATAGTACAGTGAAACCCATTAATAGTACCAAAAAGTGTAATGGACCTAGAAATAATAGCAAAAATAAGATAAATAATAGCAAAAATAAACTATACAGTAAAAAAAGCCACAAGCCAAATTTTAGCTAATGCCAAACGCAACCTAAATTACCCCAAGCCAAATGCTCAAATCCATTAAGAGAGAGAAAAAAGAATCTGAGAGGATAGAGAGAGGCCTCCCATCACCGGACTTCGTTGTCCCACTGCTGCTCGTCTTTTCCGCTGCCAATCTGGCCATCCTTGGCTTCCTCCGCCATTTGTGGTAATTGACAGCAAAAACACACATGTATGCCTATTGAACTTAATTCCTTGAAAGAAATCTACAATCGATCTGTGCCCTCTTGACCCTTGCCCTTGGTTTAATGGAGGGTGGGTACATCTATAAACCTTAGTTGAATAGATTGCGGTTTCCCCATCTATAAACCTGGTACTTCCCACACACACTTTTCACTTCCTTTTTTTCATTTTTTTTTAATTTATTTATAAATTTTAACAATCTGCTTCTTGTTTATTTTTAAAATAAATTAATTTCTTGGTAAAAATTTGTTTTGTTGTTTGTCTTGGTAGTTGGTACCAAGTAGTGAATTTTGGTTAGCCATCAAGATGAAGAATTGCTGATCATAAAAGGTAGATTATAAATTGAAGCCCGATCTGTGCACATGCACATCTATTAAACTTCCTTAATTGAAAAAAACTTATAAATAAATAACAAGCCCGATCTGTGTAAGTGTAACAACTAACAATCAAGCTCACCATTCATCTGGCATGTAATCGATGCTGGTACCCATAACATCACTGGATGCAGCCAATTAAGATGGAGGCAAATCAACAACTAAAGACGAGAACAATAATCAACAATGAGCTTTGGCAGCTTGTATGTCTAGTGTTATCAACATTGCAAGTAGAACCAAAAAAAGTGAGACACGCGGTATACTATAATTAGTAAAACATAAAATAGAATACAAAAAGTGGGATAAAAGATATGTATTCAATAAAAAATGTCAAACTGAAATCAGGGTTTTTCAATTTTTAATTACTAGACTAAAATAATTTAATAAAATTAAATATGAGATGGCAATAAGATTTTGATGATGTGGCATTTTAAGGTAAAATGACACATCAATTTGTAAAAATTCTTGTAGTAAAAGATGTAGTATCCCAATGTTAATTATGCCCAAATAAATATAAACACTTTTCTCATTCTGATTTGCTCAACAATAATAACATAATAATCTTTATATGGTCGCCAATTATAGCCATAATAATCTTTAGTTCTCCCGGCAAAATTTTCATATGCGCGGGGCTCCTTCCCGTTCTCCTGACCACTTAATATTGATAACTACAGCCATGGTCACAAAATCAAATGAATTCAGTAAAAAGTAAAAACTACATCAAAATTAGCAGACAATTTGTCAAAAATGCACTCCCAAGTCCACGCCACAACACAGCTAATGAGGCTCCATTTCTCTCTTGATAAACTAGTGGAGTTCAATATGGATTTTTGGTAGAGATTGGTACCCTACCATATGCATGCATTTCTGATGTGTGCCCATGTCCATTGGAAAGCCAAAGCATAAAACTATTTCAGTAGGCATGAGCTAAAAAAGGCAGTGGAAGCAAAGAGAGGTAAATCATTTAAAATGGTTTCAATTGAATTACATTGTCAAAACAACTAGCACAGTGAACTCATTGAAGTTGAGTTCTTCACAAAAGTATAAAAGTTAAAGCTTAAAATTAAATGCTGCTGGCTTCTTATATCTATGTCCTCTCAAACTAAATTCCAAAGTTCTCTCTCAAGTACTTCTGCATCCTTAACAAGCCTGCATTAATCTCTCAATGGGTAAGTGAGATCCTTCCAGCAACTTGGTCAAGATCTCGCCGGCCACTGGATGTGATTTTCCTCCCACTGGTAAACAATAATATAAGTTGTCGTAAGTACCAAAAGTTTATGGGATGTTAGATTGATGATATACAGTCATCACATGATGTCTCAAGAAGTACTTCATCAAACAACAATACACGATTGAATCATTTAAACAAAAATTCTTTCATAATTTATAATAAAAATAGTCCCTCCCCAAAATGATTCACAGACTCAGCACAGTAAGACTAAGTTACAAATCAGCTCTTTCACTGTAACTAGAAAGCCAAGAAAAATTTGTCTTAATTTCCTTGGGTAATAAAAAATCTGTTTTATTGATGCTTTCATCTTATACTGTGCAGAAGATTGAATGAAATTTCCAATCCTATTAATTAATATCCCAAAATGAATATGCCTTTCATCAATAATAATTATAAACTTGAATATATTTTGCCTTTATAAATGGAGCATCAACTTGTGACAGTAAGAAAAGAAACATATTAAAAATCTTCTTTTTCTTTTTCCCAAACCACACAGTCGAGGTAAAGAAGGGAAAATTTGGGGGTTAGAATAATCCAAACATTAAGTCATATTTATATCATCGACTCACTTTTTCCATTCTTTAACAACAACAACAATAGCAACTCAATGCCATTCTTTAACAATGAACCCAAATCAACGCCAAGGATACTAACCCTTTTGAGTCAATTTCAATGATGTTCAACCCCTGTAGTTGCTTAAGTATGTGACGAGCAATTGAACCACTGCTTTTACAGAAATGGGGTGGACGACTGCCATTTCTCTTGCTTCCTCCATAGATCCTTCTAAAGGCACCAACACCCAGACCCCCCCTCAAGTAGATCTTCCTTGCCATGGAAGCTATAGTGCAAATTAAGTTAAAGAAAAAAATATGCAACCAAAAAATGCTATTAAACTATAAATATATTTGTGTGCCAGCATGCCTGCACACTTTTTTTTTTTTTGAGAGAGAGAGATGCATGCATACCAGCTCTAATGTAGTACCAATCCAGGTCATATGGAGCAAGCTCCTTAAATGTTGCAGTCTTAACAAGATCAGTCCATTCAGGCAGCTCGACCTATTAGAAAACAAGGAGACACAGAAAGAAAACATAAGAACACCACTAGGCCCACTACCACCACCTAATAATGTATAATAAAAAGTTGGCACCTAGTGTGGATTGATGAGTCAAGAAACAGGCTTCAGCATATAAGAAGTAGCCAAATTACTGTGACACATCAAAGGAACTAACATGAACCATTCAATAACACTAATCCTATGGCCTGTACTGCTGTACATCCATATCCATCAAACATCTGATTTCAATAACATGAATTATGAAGATATTACCTGACATTTGTGAGTGCTTTTTCACCTTTCATGATGTCACAGATAACAGAAAAAAGTAAAAAAACATAGTAGAAAACTGCAGAAGCATTTAAAATGAAAAGGCCATGAAAATATTAGGGCAAAGATATTTGTTGTAGCTACAAAAAATAACAATGATTCAAAGGATCATCTTACAGTACCTAAAGTTAGCCTGTGAAGCTTGGTTATGGTAAACATTATTATGAAGTTTGGTCATTATACAACATATATGAGATTGTCCGAGATTACTTTTGGAGAAGCTAATCTAAAAACTATTCTAAGTTATTACGTCGTGTCAATTTTATAGCAAAACCTATAAGAATTGCAGCATGGCTCAAAACTACCAAAATCATAGAAATCACATTATAAAGTTTCACAAAAATAAAACACACACGGAAATCAATTTGCTACACAGATTAGCCAGGGTTGGCCACATGTATTCTTCGTCTCCATTCTATTCTATCCGAAGTCGTACTTTTTGTTACTTAATTGAAATATCATTTTTATTACTTCTGCTATTGTTACTTAATTGAAATGTCATTTTTATTACTTCTATTAATGTTATTTTTGGTCTTTCGCTAATTTTTTGTTCCCTCAACTTAAATCAACCCACTCTTTCTCACCAATGCTAATCGTTCACTAAACGTGACCAAATCATCTCAAATGATTTTCCCTCATATTTTCATCAATAAGGCTTACCCCTATCATTAAGCGAACTTCCTCATTTCGAAAATTTTGAATTCTATCTTTTCGTGTATTTTCACTTATCAATCTTCACAATTACATTTCAACTACACTCAATTTATGAATATGTCAATTATTAATAGTGCAACATTCAGTACCATAGAGCATAGCTAGTCTTATAGAAGTATTATAAAAAATTTTCCCTTTAACTTAATAGATATTTTACGACCACTGCAACCAACCAACCCTTATCCTATGATATAGATTATCTTCAATCTCTCCATCTTTATGAACTATTGATTCAAGATATCGAACTCTTTCTCTTTAGTATCTCTTGGCCATTGAGTCTTATTACCCCTTCAACTTTGTCTCTACTATTACTAAACTTACGTTCCATTTAATCTGGTTTAGTCCTAATCAGTTTTAAATTATAGATCTTCTTGCCAAAGTTCTAACTTGCAATTACCTTCACCTCTAGTTTCATCCACTAAAACTATATATAATTTGCAAAAAGCATACACCAAAGGACTTCCTCTTGAATTGATACAGTAAGTTCATCCATTATTAGTACAAAGAGATATGGACTGAATGCTGATTCTTGATGCAAACCTATAGTTATAAGAAATTCACTTGTAATGCCTCCACTTATTCTCACACTAGTGACAACTCTGTGGAACTTGTACACTTTTTAATCAACCTAATATACTTTAGGGGAACTTCTTTTTCCAAAACCTACCACATAATCTCTATAGGGAACCTATCATAGTCTTTGTATAGGTCATATATGATCTTTATAGGCCTCAATATATTTTAGACCCAAATCATGTCTGAAATTATTTATCAAAGCATCCTAGGGACGTGAAACAAATAAACCAATTACATAAAGAAGAACTACTCCACTGTTCTTTACACCGCATTTCCATCCTAAGAAGGACCATCACACATCAATGTAAACAACCCTTAAAACAAGAAGTCCCAGAGAATCTTAAAACTTAAAACCATCATTTCAATTCCTTCAAAAGTGAATCAAGTTTTCCAAAAAGCCATCTTTGAATCAAACCCAAAAATGGGTACTTGGGTTTCCTGAAAAAGATGCTTTTTTTATTTTTTTAAAATTTTTCATTTTTCACATTCACATAAAAGTTGATGCCATTGCCTAAAAGAAAAACCAGCCATTAAATGGTTAACCACAAATACTGAATAGAACAACCACTTCCACTACTAACACAAAGAATTAATGTAAACAGAAAGTACAAGCTTCAGGTTCATAAAACAACAGATATACGAATCTACATGAAAAAAAAAAACAAATGCTTATGTAAAGAGAGAGAAACAGACCCGTCCAGAGCGTTTGAGGTGACCAGCATAGGCCTTGACGAAGTCGTGAGGGGACACATCTTTGACCATTTTCGCCGTCTCCATCTTCTTCTGATTGCTGCTGCTGCGGCGGCGGAGCTCCTACAACATGTGTGTCGCGCGTGTAAGAAAATACTCCTACTATATATATATATATATTTATATGATGAGATCAACAAGGTCTAGATATTTATGTATTTGACTCAACTATACTTTTAAATTCCATTTATGACCTCAAAATTTTTTTTTTTTTTCACATCCTCTAATTATTTGTTCTTTTAATTTAGTCCTTTTAAGTTTTAAAAACACCTCAATGTGGTATAAATATAGACATTTTGTAGGGTAATTGGAAAATCTACTATCCATCTATATAATCTACAATTTAAAAAAAAAAAAAAATTGAAGCGGTTTATTTTTATTGAGCTGTTCATATAATACCACATCAATTTTGGAAGCTTATAATTTTATATACACCATTTTATATATATATTATTGAATTTAAATTTTATTCTATATTTAAAAAATTCATTAAAATCTTGGCACATTATATTTTTTACAAATGGCATAATATATAGTTTTATATATAAAGTTATAAACACAGTCATACAAAATGTATAATTTTAGAATATATATTTTTAAAATAATAAATAAATAAATAAGCTAAAATATATAGGCTCTTGTAAAAAAAAAATCACAATAAATGCATATTAATAATTATCAAATTTCATAATTTAGAATTTAGAATTTTTTTTTTCTTTCCGATGTATTGCATGGCTTGCTTTTAAATTTAAAAAAAAAAATATTAATCTTATGATTTCAACAAATAAAATTGACTTTACTGATGCATATCCATATAATATAATTAAGGATGAAATCCATATTACACCATTTAAGTTTGGGTGAGTTGTGTCTAGGGTTTAAATACCCCTCCCTTAATCATAAAAAAATAGACAAGTTTTCATTTAAATTATACCATTTAAGTTTTAGTGAGTTGTGTCTAGGGTTTAAATATCCCTCCTCTAATCATAAAAAAATAGACAAGTTGTTCTTTTCTGCTCTAAAGTTTTTTTTTGTTATTTCCGTCCTTAAATTTTAACATTTTTGTAAAGTTGGTCATTCCATCTATTGCTGTCTATAAAAACTATTGTTAAGTCCATTAAAACTACATCATATCACATATGTGAAGAATGACAATTTCATAGATGAAAATGGACAAAATGAATAATATGGCAAAACAAAATCTTTGAAGATGATAACGACAATTCACCCAAACTTAAAAGACCGTAATTTAAATTTTAGCCTAGATTAATGTGAAAACTCAAAAAAAAAAAAAAAAAGGAATAAATAAATCAATTCGAATTATGTGTCAAATACCCCAAATTAGATTTCAAATCTATTTGGTATCAAGTGTCCCTCCAATTCAATTCAAAACTACTTCGCTTGGTATCAAAGTTATTTCCAACTCTTTTGTCAAAAAAAAGAAAAAAGAAAAAAAAGAAGAAGTTATTTTCAACTCCACTTAAAACTAATTCAAGTACATTTGAAATTACTTTTAAACCATTTAAAACTATTTCAAGTTCTCTTACCAAAACGTATTATTAGTTCAAGTATAAAGTACAATGAAAAATTTAATATAATCCAATAAATAAAAGAGCAAATTACATTATAAACCCTATACTTTTGGAGTGGTTTCAAATTAAACCCTATAGTTTCAAAATTTTCAAATTAAATCCTAAAGCTTAAAGTTGTTTTCGATAATTTCAAATTTAAAAATTATCTCAATTCAAACCTTCCAATTAAACCCAAATAAAAACTTCAGGATTCAAAAGTTAAGGTTTCATTTGAAATAAGCTACAAAAACTATGGTTTAATTTGTAACATTCTGTCTTTAGCTGCGGACTTTCGTTCTTGTATTTTCTCCCATGTAAATCGTATAGGTAATACCGTTGCCCGTTTTCTTGCCAAGAAGTCTGTTTCTGGCAATGAGTTACAGGTTTGGATTGAATCCTCTCATGATGATATAGCTCCTCTAGTAACTCGAGATGCATTGTAATCTGTTTTGAGTTTTATTGAAGTTCTGCCTGGCCTTCGGGTCCGGATTCTCAAAAAAAAAAAAAAAAAAAAAAAATTGTAACACTCAAACATTTTAAATTATATTTATAGACAACTTAAATGGCTATATATATGTTTTCTTTTTAAATCACTAAAAGCAAATTCTTGCAAGCCCACAAGTAACGAGACGCATGCATATATGCACCACCAAATTAAATACGCATCTTCATGAAGTCCACATGTGACATGCAGGAGGTAGCTGCCTTTGTATATAAGCTTTTCCGTTCCTAATCAAAATTTGTCTTTCATTTTCATGGCGAGATATCCAACATTACAAGAGGATCGTCATGGATTCCATTATCTGTCTCTTAAATCTATACTACCATAAACTTTTCGTCCTCTCCTTCGGAGCTAGAGAAGGAAGTGGCACCACCGCCGGCAGAGCCATATGGTGAGTGGATGGTAGTAACAAGGAAGAAGAAGTATCCAGTGAATGACAGAGGGTTTACTGAGAGGTCAAATCAACATGGGGCTGAGGTTAAGTTTATTTCACGTAGAATACCTCAAGATGCTAACCTAGAGCGTAATGATGGGAAAAGAAAGGCCCCCGCCAGTTCAAGTATTGGGAAAAATAAAGAAAGTGGGGAAGTGGGGCCAAGTGGCCAAGAGACAGTTAGAATAGCTCATGGAAAGGGTAAAGGAAAACGAAAAATCTCAAGCAAGATAGTTAAATCCCAACGAGAACCAAACTACTCCAAAATCAAGGATTTGGATGCTAGTGCAATTTTTAACTTTGGTGCAGGTTGCAACCGTCCACCTAATAAGTCTTCCAGTGAATATCCTTATTTCTCCAAGACTAATACTACAAACTCCCATAAAGCTTTTGTATCTGGAAATGGCAGCTCATACAGATCGGTGGGTAATCAACATGAAAGGCAAGATCATCACGCTAGGGGACTTGACAATAAACGAAATCCGTAGAGATCCAACCATGATCATGGGGTGGTACGAAACAGAATCAATGGAAGCATGGATGAGAATTGTTCCGCTAACGGAGCAAAGTCGACGGTTGGGAGACCTCCCGATGATAGACGAAGCATGGATGACAACCCCGAACCCATGGTGGAACTTCACCATGGACTGCCCATGTCTTACTTAGTTCCTTAGAAGAGAAACACCTGGATCCGGAGATTAGACAGAAAGATTCTGCTAGCAACACCCTTAGAGTTTGTAATGATGGGGAACCTCTTCATGGTGAAGCTTCTGCAGTTCTCTATGAAGAACATTGCATGCACCTTGGTCACCAAGACCAACCAAGCTCCGATGGGCATTCTCAAGCATTCGATCAATCTCTTTCCAGGAATCCTGGACAAGAAGACAGATTTGACTCAAGCATGGATGATGAGGGAGGTGGGGGAGGAGCCATCTCCAACCTGGTTTGATTCTAGGACTAATCCTTTTCCAATAATGAATATCATTACCTGGAATTGTCGGGGTGCGATGAAGCCCAACTTTAAGAAAACTCTACTTGACCTTGTGGCTTGGCATAAGCCTATTGTTATGGTGATTATTGAAACTAGTATGGGTGGAGATCGAGCTAATGCAATTATCTGAACCCTGCCTTTTGATGGAGCCTACTCGACAGAGACCATTGGCTATGCAGGCGAGATATGGCTTTTATGGAATTCAGACTTTGTGGATGTGGAGATCCTATCAGCAACAAAACAAAAAATTCATGCTCTAATCCGGGTAAAATCCTCTTCCTTAACCTGGTTAATTAGTGCTATCTATGCTAGTCCTAGATTTGCCGAAAGATATATTCTTTGGAATAGCTTTAAAATTATAGCTAGTAGACATAATCTGTCTTGGCTTGCTCTTGGAGACTTTAATGATGTGTTATCAGAAGATAAGAAATTCGGAGGTAATGGGATTTGTGGTAGAAGGGTTAGAGCTTATCATCAAGAATGTATGAATGAATGCAATCTTCTGGATTTGGGATTTTCTGGGCCAAAATATACTTGGACCAACAAGAGAGATGTGGCCAACCTGATACAACAAAGGCTAGACAGAGGGGGCCCAACATAGAATGGAAACTAAACTTCCTTGAAGCTGTAATATCTCATCTTCCCAGAATAAATTCGGATCATTGCCCTGTCCTATTAAATCTGGAAGGTCATATTATGGGAAGAAGGGAAAGACCATTTAGATTCCAACCTTTTTGGTTAAGCCATCTTGGATTTCTAGCAGTTGTCAGACAAGCTTGGGAAGGAAACGAGCATCAATTGCCTATTGCTATTGCTGAATTCGTTGTTTTGGCTAGAACATGGAACAAAGAAGTGTTTAGGAATATTTTTTTGGAAAAAGAAGAATCTTATGGCTAGGTTATTGGGGGTTCAAAGGGCTATAGCTAACCAACCATGACAGAGAATGATCAATCTGCAAAATGCTTTAATTGATGAGCTTAATGGTATTCTTGCTATGGAGGAAGAATTATGGGCTATAAAATCAAGGACTAACTGGCTCATTCAAGGGGAGAGGAATACGGCTTACTTCCACCTATCTACGCTGGCTAGACGTAGTAGGAACCGTATTGTGAGCATAAAGAATTCTATGGGAGAATGGATTACTGAGATTGAGGAGGTCAAAGATGCTTTCCAAAAAGGATTCGTAAATCTGTATCAAACTGAGCAATATTGCTGCAACTGGGAAAGCCCCCTCTAGAGGTGCTGGAAAGTAGACTTTCAGAGGAGGATGTTATGAGAATTGCATCTCCTCCATTAGATATGGAAATTTTGAAGGCCCTGAACACTATGAAGCCATTTAAAGCTCCTGAGGCAGATGGGCTGCATGCAGGCTTTTTCAACACTTCTAGATGAATGTAGGGGAATTTGTCAAAGAGGAGGTGAATGGTATTTTCTCTAGCTGCTATATGCCCCCATACCTCAACCAAACTTTAGTGGTGCTAATCCCCAAAATAAATGGCCTGGAATCCATTGGCCATTACAGACCTATCAGCCTATGCAATACGGTCATCAAAATTGTTACAAAAATTCTGGTTCTTCATCTAAAAACGGATATAGCTTCCTTTGTTTCTCCTATACAAACAGCCTTTATTGGGGGTAGAAGAGGCACAAACAATGTCATTATAGCTCAAGAACTTGTTGACTCTCTAAATCAAAAGAAAAGGAAGGAGGGGTACATGATTATTAAGATTGATTTAGAAAAAGCTTACGACTTCCTGGAATGGAGCTTTGTGAGAACCTTGCTAAATAATATTGGGTTTTGTCAAGAGATCATCAAGCTAATTATGAGCTATATATCATCTACTTCCACCTCTATTTTGTTTAATGGTAATAAGTTGGGAGAGCTTAAACCTTCGAGAGGCATTCGTTAGGGTGACCCCATTTCACCCTATATCTTCATTCTTTGTATGGAATTCCTTGGAGCTCTTATTAACAAGAAATGAGAGTGGGACAAAGTTAAAGCTTCGAAGAATGGTCCTAGATTCTCCCACATGTTCTTTGCAGATGATCTTCTTCTTTTTGCCAAAGCAAACACTCAAAATTGCAATGCAATTGAGGAGGTGCTTAAAGAATTTTGTGGATTGTCAGGTCAGAAGGTTAGTCAAGAAAAATAAAAAATTTTCTTCTCCCCTAATGTTCCTGAAGATACCAGAGATGCAATATGCAACCAACTCCAAATAAAGGCTACTTGTGATCTTGGAAGATACTTGGGGTTTCCAATCCTTCACAAAGGTAGAAATAGTTGTGCCTTCCAATTTGTGGTAGAAAGAGTTCAAAGTAAGCTTGAGGGCTGGAAATCCAAACTTCTATCCCCTACAGGTAGATTGGTGCTAATTAAATCTACTACTACTCCGATTCCAAAGTACTTTATGTAGTGTGTATCTATCCCAACCAATTTATGCAACTCAATTGACAAGATCATTAGGGACTTCTTGTGGGGCTCTTCTTAGGAACACAGAAAAATGCATCTTGTTAATTGGAACAAAGTTACCCTCCCCAAGGATCTTGATGGGCTGGGGATTGTCCAAATGAAAGCTAGAAACTCGGCCTTGCTAGCTAAACTTTGTTGGAGATTAGCCTTAAATCCAAAAGCTCTGAAAGCTCGAAAATGTGTTGAAAACACAAGAGCTGTTTAGACCCCGAAATTAAAGTTATGGCTCGATTGATTTTACACTAACTTAATACTAAGTGCGGAATAGTGTAAATGCGAGCGGACAAACAAACAAGCTACTCTAATCCATAATTTAAGCGACACAGCAGTAAAATGGAATGTAAAAGAGTAGAGAAGAAAGATGCAAACACAAGATAACACGCCGATGTGTTACCAAAGAGGAAATCGAAGAACATGGCGAAAAACCTCTCCGCCGCCCTCCAAGCGGTAATCGATCCACTAAACAATCAGTTGGGATACATGGGTTAGCAAGACACCCTCCAAGCCTAATCTACTCGATGTACCTAAGCCTTCCAAGCTACTACTCCAACAAGGCTTCTCGGAACCGATTCTTGTCTAGCTTTCCAGATCCCGTAACAAGCTCCATGTTGCATCTGCCATCCTTGGCTTCTTCCAATACTTCCCAGCAGCTCCAAAACACTCTTTACACTCTGAATAGGTGTGGGTTGTGTTTGGATACAAATCTCCTCTCAAGGTATGACAATGGGAGATGGATGGAGAAGAGGCTACAATAATTTCTCACTAAGGATGATTAGCTCTCTCTTAAAAAGATGGGTGTGCGTTGTAGAAAACCTATCTAGGGTTTTTCTCTTTGAATTGGCTTCTCATACATTTGTGGGTAATGAGGGTATATATAGTATGGGTGAAGGGTAAGAAAGTCACTCTTTAAAATCCTCCAGGTAGAATGTTTCGCGACTATCTGGCGAGAAGGCCTTACCCGCAAGACACTCGCGAAAACGACAGCCTGGCACAACTCTTCAGCTTCTAGTCATGTGCTCCTTACATGGCTCTTTCGTGGGTTAGCTTCCAGCGAGACACTCGCGAGATCCACTGATTCTTCATTTAAGCTTGAGTCTTCACCAACTTGATACTAAACCCAATACAATAAAATCCCACAAAATACAAGGAATAAAATTAAAGCAATTACAACACTTTTTATCATGGAATAAAGCCAACATAAAACATAGTTGTAAATCACAACTTTACAATCTCCCCCTTTGGCTATTCTGTGACAAAACACCCTATAATAGACTCTAGACTTAAACGTGAGTTTGGGAACAATGGCAAAACTCATTCACACCTAAATCTAGAAGCTGTAATGAACTTGGAACAAGATACCTGTAACTTGAAACACTTGCACAAAATACATTAGACCCTCAAGGTAAATCAAGTGATAAACAGGACAAGTATAAAGTAACAATTAAATTTTGATCAAATAAACATGATGTGAAACATATGAGCAACTTGATCAAACACATGACAGTCATATGAAAATAACTACAATGATCATATAGCAAAGCAAATGATCATCCAAATGATCATCCGAACATGCAACCAAAAAAGCACAATAACATAAGGATGAATGCATGTCCAACACATAAGCACGATGCAATGAGAGCAATAAAGCATATCAAAGCACCATAAAGCAACGAGAAAACAAACATAAAGTAAATCAAGGTTTTCTCCCCTATGGCTTTCTCCCCCTACGAATGTGCACGAGGTAGAATTTCTCCCCCTAAGAGTGTGCACATGAGTCATATAGAAATGACGATACACTCCCCCTTTTTGTCATGAATAGACAGATTAATCAAGAGGAAGGAGGGAAAGAAAAGAAGATATGAACAAGGATAAATGATGATGCATGAGGGGTGCAAGATGTATGAGAAAATGAAGCTCAAACACAAAATAAAACATCTTTAAAAAAATGCTACAAAGCATTAAAGAACATGAAATGCTAAGGATGATGAAACATGATATAAACCTAGGCATGACAAAGACACAAGAACATGTTATATGTGCTAAAAGGTCTAAAAAAGACTTAACTAGCATGAGTGAATGCAAAAACATGTCAAGTGTAAGAGTGTGTACAGCAAGGTGCACCTAGTGTATAAAGCACTCACGGGGCAAAGTGTATAAACCACACAACCAATGATTAAAAATTGATAAACATGAATAATTATGGTGATCCCCAAAGTTTGGTACTCATCGGAGTACAACGAGAAAATGTCATTTGGGCATTTTATCAAACACTTAGAGTGTACACACTACACATGTATGATAAACAATGCAAGAACATATGAAAATCTTGCCTAAATACATGTTATTTTTGCCACAAGGGGCCAACATCCAAAGCAAATCATCATTTAAAACAAAGCCCAATCAAAAAGATTGACAAAAATTAAGTTTTCCAACTCCCATTTGAGAAAATCCCAATTATGAACATAAAACCCCCAAAACATAATCTAAGGATCAAAATCAATGAAAAAGAATTAAAGATTACCTTAGAGATGTTTATGGAATGTAAAACACTTGAAATTAGTTGGGTTTTGATGTTAAAGCATTAAAATAGGGGTTTGGGAGAGGATGGGAGACGTTTAAAACAAAAGACCCACGAAATGCCCTTTAAAAAGCTGATCTGGGAATTTTCGCGGGAAGCTTACTCGCGAAGTTACTCGCGAGATCCACTGATTCTTCATTTAAGCTTGAGTTTTCACCAACTTGATACTAAACCCAGTACAATAAAATTCCACAAAATACAAGAAATAAAATTAAAGCAATTACAACACTTTTTGTCATGGAATAAAGCCAACATAAAACATAGTTGTAAATTACAACTTTACAAGCTCCTTGGGCATTGATGTTAGCAAAGAAGTACCTCACTCCAACCAAAATTAATAGCCCAGAAGTTTATAGACTTGCTCTCAGGTTTGGGCAGCTTGTAAAGAGGGGGGGGGGGGGGGGTGTCTTCAATAAAGGGTTAAAATGGAATGTGAAGAATGGGAGATCTGTCCTATTTTGGAGGGATTTTTGGCTGCCATTTGGGGCATTGCGACATCAAGTGGTAGCTCCCCTCACAGTTAATGATGAGAAGCTCATAGTGGGAGATGTTCTCAACTCTAAGGGAGACCTTGAAAGCTGTGTTTCCTTTACTATTCCTGATAATATTCTGCTCCAAATTAAAGCCACCCCTATGGCTAGTGATCCTAATATGCAAGACACTCTAGTTTGGGCTTCCTCTAATGATGGCTCATTTGATCTCAAATCTGCATACCTTCTGGCAAAAGATTTAAATTTTTTGAACCTTAATACTTCCAAAGGAAAATGGGTTTGGAAAGCAACTACCACACCTAGAATAAAATTCTTTCTATGGCTATGTTACCATAAAAGCATTCCTATCCTTGAAGTTTTAGGTTCAAGGGGCATAAACCTTGACACGGCATGTGAACTGTGTGGCCAGGCCACATAATCCATATCCCATGTCCTTAGGGATTGTATTGTCGCAAAAATTTTTTTGAAGTTGCTTGGCATCCCCAATAAGCACCATGATTTTTTCCTACTCGATCTTGAAGAATGGATGAGAGTGAATTGCTCCTCCAATAGCATATTGAAGCACCATCATTTGCCTTGGAAGATTGTTTTTCCGTTTGGTCTTTGGTAGTTATGGAATCAAAGAAACTCTTTTCTTTTCTCTACTGGTACTGTTACTAGAAACATCCAGAACCTTTGTATTAAAAAGAGTGTTGAATTCTTTGCAATTGTCGGCGACAAACCCAACAAGCATTTGAGAGTTAATATTCAGGTGAAGTGGATCAAACCTCCTGTGGGGTGGGTGAAACTTAATACGGATGGATTTGCTATTGGTAATTCTGGGTTAGTAGGTGGTGGAGGATTGATTTGTAATGAGCATGGTGATTGGGTTATGGGATTCGCTAGATCGTTGGGCATAACTTCTGGAGTCATGGCTGAGTTATGGGCTCTAAAGGATGGTCTAAAGCTAGCTTCTGAACTTAGGATTCTTCCATATGTGTAAAGCTTGATGCCGAGCTTATTGTTTTACTTCTTACTAATTACTTGATAAATAATCTTATGTTAGAGCCTTTGCTTGATGATTGCAGGACCCTATTGAAGAAATTCCATAGTTCAGCTATCCATTGCATTTTCAGGGAGGCGAACCATTGTGCAGATGCATTAGCTAAGTTTGGAGCCACGCTTTCTTCCGACTATGTTAATTTTGTTAACCCACCGCCTGTGGTGGAGGACTTGCTAGCCTTTGACAAGGCCGAGCTTTATTGTAATAGACTTATTAGAATTTAATATATTTCAGCGTTGGTTTACCAAAAAAAAATAATAATAATAATAACTACATTTTTTAAAATATTATAATTATAATATGAACCTAAAAATAATGAAAAAAAGAAAGAAAAGAAAAAGAACAAAAAGAAAAGGAGAGAATATGATATACACACTTATCACGTGGGGAATGATTCAAATTTGAAATAACATATTGTCTGGCACTTTCAATTCCCACCTTCAATTTTCCACCATCCTTTGTCATTTCCAATGCTAGTCACATGCTTGGGTTCATAAAACTAAAAATCATTACCAAAGTAAGCAAAAGAAAATAAGCAAAAGAGAAGTTAGTCATGTGAAGGTGAGGACGAAACAAAGAAGAAGAGTAAGAAGAAGGGGTTCGTTTAGGTGAACTATGGCATGATGAAGGCTACTTGCTGTGAGGGTTGAGTTCTTCATTTGTGCTTTCTTTTTCTTCTTCTTCTTCTTCGTTGGTCTTCTTCTTCCTTTGCTTCTTCTTCTCTCTTTTTTTTGTTTCCCTTTCATTTGGCTAGATCTTAAAATGCCCAAAGTACTGCTGAATTTAGGCCAATATTGGCCGAAACTTTGTTGAAAAAAAGGAACCATACGAACTATGAAAATCGGCCACGATTCTCAGAATCGTACGGTCTGATCGCAATTTAAGCGGTTCTGTGCTTTTTTCGTATAAAGGGGTTCTTAAGATTAAAAGAACCATAATGATGAGAGGTTCACGGTTAACCGGGTTGGACCGTATGGTCTGGTCCGAGTTTAAAAACCATGATCTCTATGAGTTAAAAAAAAAATGCAAATTTTTAATAAGGTAGATATGTGATGCACTTAATTTGTCAACAGAAGTTTTTTAAGCTGTGGGACTTAAATTTGTGTAAGTTTAGCTATGACACTAGGGTAATACGAAGTGTTATAGGGTTTGCAAGAAATTTTTGTCTTTTTCAAAATTAAACTCTCTAAGCTTATAATTATATATATTACTAGCCTAAAACCCTTGCGCAGTGATTTTTTTTTTTTTCCTATTATAAAACCATATTAACTAAATTATTATTATTTTTTCTTGGAGAAACAAACACACATACACATACGGGAGAGGGAAATGTATTCTGACACAAAACATTGAGAATTCTAACTTCTAAGTTCTAACTTTAAAATTGCGCCTTGCACTAGAAAATCATTTTATATGTGAGTCCCAGTTAGCACAACTGGTAAAGTAAGAGACCTAGGGTTCAATCCCCACTTACACCAAAAACCGATTAGTATTTTGGTCTGATGATAAAGAGCTATCATTAGACGCCATAGGTTGAAAACTCTCTAAAAAAAAATCATATTATATAAAATCTTAATTTAATTATTTTATTTAAAAAAAATTAAAACATTGAGCTAAATTCAAAAGAAGTAGATGTTTATTTTGGGGAACAACATCATAAAAACCTATATTAAAAATTATTTATTTGCTTATATTTTAAAAACATTGCGCTAGATTTAAAAAAAAATTAGCTATGACTTATGAGACTCAATCGTTGAGTTAAATTCTGTTTATATCCATTACCTTTCTTCTTAAAAAAATTTATGTTTATATGTTAATTATAAAAAGCATTGAGAAATCCCGTATTAAAAAAAGCTTTAAGATAAATAAGTTCTTTAATTCTTTAAAGAAAAAAAAAACAAGCTTTGAGCTAAATTCAAAACAAGTAGATATGTTTTATACGGTGAACAACATTATAAAATCCATGTATTAAATAAATTCTTTATATTTTATATTTTAAAAGTGAGAAAAATTCAAAAAAACAGAAAATTAGTTGTTTTGTATGGCAACAGTGAGGGAATAAAAGCATTGAGTTAATTTCTTTTTTATATTTTTAAAAAGGTATTGAGAATTTCAAGGTTAAAAAAAAAGTTGAACTAAATAAATTCTTTAATTTATTTATATTTAAACAAATGAATGGAGAGAAACTTTAATTAACAAAATCATTAACGGTAAAATATTTTATAATAGAGTTTAAAAAAAAAAAGAAAAAAAAAAGGAATAGCTCGGTAGCTTGCGGGGATTCAAGTGGTGAAGCTCCATTGATTCGTGGGAGAAATCCTCCAATCCCACAACATCTTTTCCTTTTAATCAATTTGATATTAAGAGCTACCCACCCTTTGTGGATAGGGGTGACCTTTAACCCAAGGACGAGCGGCAAGCTGAGACAGACTCCCTATATATACACTAGAGCCATAAGACCCTATTGTCATTTATTATCACATGATAAGTGTTGCAGGAGGTATACACTATAGCCACAAGAACACCAAATGTGTGGGGGCAAAGGGCCCAGAAATGGGTATTGGGCCGTGGCTTGTGTCCGAGGACAAGTAAACGCTAGAAAAGGTATGCAAGTCAAATATTCCGTGGAAGAGGTATGGTGATAAGGGGTTGGGATCACAGTTCGAGGTGGAGTACCTCCTCGGCTGGGCAAAGTAGAGGTCAAAAGTCCGGTCTTTTACCAAGAACAACGCACCAGACAACCATACTAGTGAGGATAAACATCAAAAGGGGATAAGACAAAGGAAAAACTGGGAAATATCTCAAGAGAAAGCTGTTACCATCGCATTGAATGCTCTATAGCTAACTCTCTGACCGCATTAATATGGAGGTGATACCTGAATAGTAATCTTCAGCCTTACAGCTACCTACCAAGACTTCAGGAAGGTGTTGATGGGACAACGATTAAAGCCAACAAATTGATCTACACGTGAAAGGCTGAGATAAAGGGAAGCAGAAGAATATAAAGAGGAAAAACCCCATTACAAGGGGATCATCAGAGAATCGGTAGAAAAACACTGTACCCACAAGAACTATAATTGTACGTAAGTTCAAAAGAAATATATATAGGAACTACTTTCCTCAGACTTTGCCTAGTAAGATTTTCCTTGCATAAAACTTGTTTATTTTCATTTTCTAGCCATCTTTAGCCTACTATGATTGTTGTCCAACTCATTGAAGTTCGGTTTCTAGCCCACTCTCTACAAATTCATTGCATTGGGCTCTTTGGGCCTTTGTCCTTTTCATTTTTGGGCTTGGGAATTATAACGTGCCCTTACAATTAGTGCCGTCTATGGGAAACTTGAATATTCTTGAGTTCATCATTTAACCATGGTAGGTTCTGGGCCACACCGTGAAGAATCTGTGAGATCTTAACCTTACGATCAATTTCTCAATCTTGAGCAAAGGAGAGATCGCGAAGTCAGTGTACACACTACTCATACTAGTAGGAGCTAGTCTCGAAGTGGGAGTCACGTGTCACATGGAGAGAATGCTAGGAATATACAGTTGGAGATAGACCATTTACGGAGGAAGTTACGCCATAAGCGACGAAGATGGACTCCTTCAAGTTCAGAACCTTCTTCTGATGATGATAGGGATGATAGCTATAGGCCCAGATCAAGGACTCCTCCCAGTGAGTCTTTTTCATGCAATGAGGATCATCATTATAGGCGGAGAAGTAAGAGTCCATCTCACAAAGGTCTGGGTAACGATGCTATGAGCAGGGCTTTAAACCAGATTTCTAAGTCACCTTTCACACGTAGGATTAAAGGAGGAAAACTTCCTTGGTGATTTACTCAGCCAACATTCACCACGTATAATGGTAGAACAGACCCTATGGAACATGTCAGCCACTTCAACCAGAGAATGGTTGTTCACTCATAGAATGAAGCCTTGATGTGCAAGTTGTTCCCCTCCAGCCTGGGACTAGTGGTGATAAGGTAGTTTGATAGTTTGAAGAAACGTTCAATTAATTCCTTTAAGGAGCTTACTAGAGCGTTTGGGGCTCGCTTTGTTACTTGCAGTAGGGTCCTTCGGCCTTTGGACTCCCTGTTGTCTATGATTATGCATGAAGGAGAAACCTTGAAGACGTACTATGACAGGTACTGGGAGATGTTCAATGAAATAGATGAGAATTTTGATGATGTGGCTATAAGGACTTTCAAGGTCAGCCTGCCTGCCAAACACGATTTGAGAAAGTCTTTGATAAGGAAACCTGCTAGAAGTGTACGTCAGCTCATGGATCGTATTGATGAGCACAAATGGGTAGAGGAGGACCAACAACAAGGAAAGGGGAAGGTCAAAGTAGTCCCCCAAGATCAAAGGGATTTCAGGTCAGAGAGGTATAACAATAATCGACCTAGGAGAGATTTTGCTGGGCACCCTGGATCTACTGTTGCTCAAGTGGTTAATACGGTGTTCTGAGAGCCTATGCATCAAATATTGGATAAGATAAAGAATGAGCCATACTTCAAATGGCCTAATAAAATGGGTGGGGACCCCATGAAATGTAATCAAAGTCTTCATTGTTAGTATCACCAGGATCGAAGACACACTACGGAGGAGTGTAGGACTTTATGGAATCATCTGGAGCAACTAGTTAAGATTGGGAAGTTAAAACAATTCTTGTATCAACCTAGTGGATAGGGCAGTCAGATAGGGTTGGGAACTCAAAAAGATGCTTCTTCAAGACTACCTTTTGGGACAATCAGCGTTATTCTTGCTGCCCCAGGTAGGACTGGTTCCCATCCATCCAGGGTGATGTCTATAGATTGGCCATTTGCATAGATCTTGATTCCTGACCCTAAGAGGAGTAGAATGGAAGCCCGGCCAGCCTTGAGCTTTTCTGATGAGGATAGGGTGGGAACCCTACAACTGCATGATGATGCCCTGGTGGTTACCCTCAGGATTGGAGGGTATGATGTGAAGAGGGTTTTGGTCGATCAAGGCAGCGGTGTAGAGATCATGTACCCTGACCTATTTAAGGGGCTGAAGCTGAAGCCCGAGGACTTAGCCTTCTGTGACTCTCCTCTAATAGGGTTTGATGGGAAGATTGTCTTTCCGAAAGGCCAAATCAGATTACCTATTTAGGCAGGGTCAGAAGTCATAGAAGTGAACTTCATTGTGGTAGATGCCTACTCCACCCTGCACTATAGCCAGGGGATCAAGTATCCATTAGGGGATCAAGTCGAGGAGCTGATTGGAAGTCAATCTATAGCCAAAAAGTGTTTAGTGGCTACAATTAGGCATCAGACTGGAGGTGAATCATCGGCCTCTGCAACGAGGGATTTATAGGAATCAAGGGAATAGCCTTGTCCACGAATGTGGTGGTAGAAGAGGCAAAGTGTGAAGAATCGGAAAAAATCGTTATTGATGATGACAATGAGAAGTTTTTCCAAGTAGGAGTGCAATTACCTCCTTGGGAGAAGGAATAATTGATTGTCTTCCTTAGGGAAAATGTTGATGTGTTTGCGTGGAGTGCTTATGAGGCTCCCGGGGTGGATCTAAATTTAATTTGTCATCACTTAAATGTTAGTTCATCTGTTACTCCTAAGAAGCAACCACCTTGGCGTTCTTCTAAAGAACACTCTTATGCTGTCAAAGAGGAGGTGATCAAGCTTAAGCGGGCAGGGGCAATAAAAGAGGTATTTTACCCTGAATGGTTGGCTATTATAGTGGTAGTAAAGAAGAAGAATGGGAAGTGACAAGTATGTGTAGACTTCACTGATTTAAACAAAGATTGCCCAAAAGACCCCTTCCTAATGCCTCGGATAGACCAATTGGTGGATGCAATTGTGAGTCATCCTCGGATGAGCATTTTGGACGCCTTTCAAGGGTATCATCAAATACCATTAGCTTTGGATGATCTCGAGAAGATTGCTTTTGTTACACCCACTGGGAATTACCACTACAAAGTGATGCCTTTCAGACTAAAGAACGAGGGATCTACTTATCAGAGAATGATGACTAGGATGTTCGAGCCTCAACTCGGCAAAAACATTAAAGTCTACATAGATGATATGGTGGTGAATAGTAAGGTAGAGTCCGAGCATGTGAATAAGCTCAGAAATATTTTTGAAATACTGAGAAAGCATAAATTACGCCTTAATGCTTCCAAGTGCTCTTTTGGTGTTAGTTTGGGCAAGTTTCTTGGTTATATGGTCACTCATCGTGGAATTGAAGTCAACCCTGATCAAATCAAGGTAATTAACAACCTGCAGTCTCCTCGGAATCCCAAGGAAGTCCAGAAATTAACAAGAATGACTGCTGCTCTGAACTGATTCATCTCTCAGTCAGCAGACAGGTTTAGGCCTTTCTTCCAGTTGTTACATAAGTGGAAGGGATTTGAATGGACCGAAAAATGTGCCTTAGCCTTCCAGCAGTTGAAAGAATATCATTCTCAACCACCTATTATGTCCAATCCCGAAGAGGAGGAGGTTCTGTTTGCTTACATTGCTATAGCCTCCCATACAATGAGCTTAGTATTGATAAGAGTTGATAATAAAGTGCAGATGCCAATTTATTATGTGAGAAAGTCGTTGCATGAAGCAGAAGTTCGTTATCTACCATTGGAGAAGGCCATCTTGGCAGTGGTGCATGTTACACGGAAGCTCCCTCATTACTTTCAAGCTCACACAGTTGTGGTTTTAACCCAACTTCCTCTTCAATCACTACTTTGGAAAGTTGATTACACAGGGAGAATTGCCAAGTGGGGGACGATTTTAGGGGCTTTTGATATTAAGTATATGCCTCAGACCTCTATTAAGGGCCAGGCCCTTGCAAATTTGGTGGCTGAGTTTACTAAATCTCCATTGGAGGAGGAAGGTGAAAAGTAGAGCATGGGAGGAAAATCAGTTGAGACAATCTCCTTACAAGAACCCCTATCTTGGAAACTGTACGTAGATGGGGCTAGTTGTAGTGTCTCCTAAAAAAATTACTATTGAGAAGTCCTTAAGGTTGGGCTTCTCGGCCACAAATAATGAAGCTGAGTATGAAGCTTTACTGATAGGGATGGCTATGGTTCAAAAAATGGGAGGAAGAGCAGTAGAGGTGTTCTCGGATTCGAGGTTAGTCGTGGGCTAGGTAAATGGAGAGTTGGAAGCTAGAGATTTGAGAATGCAAGAGTATTTGAGTCAAGCTATGCACTTACAGTCGGGTTTTGAATCTTTCACTTTGCACAGATCTCGAGGAGTAGAAATACACATGCTGATTCTTTGGCTACTTTGGCAACCTATTCGGCACAAGATTTACCTCGAGTTATCCTAGTTGAAGATTTGTATAAACCCGTTGAGGCAAGAAAGGAAAAGGTCCAGATTCACCAGATCAGGGTAGGGCCTAGTTGGATGGATCCCATAGTTCTGTTCCTTAAGGAAGGTACTCTGCCTGAGGAGAAAGGAGAGGCAAATAAGGTACGAAGGAAAGCTCCTCATTTTTGGTTGTCCGAGGAGCAAAAGTTGTATAAATGTTCATTTTATGGGCCATACTTGTTATGTGTCCACCCCGAAGCAGTGGAGCCACTTTTGGAGGAGTTACATGAGGGAATTTGTGGAAGTCATACAAGGGGCAAATCACTATCTCATAAGGCCATCACTCAGGGATATTGGTGGCCGCGTATGTAGAAAGAGGCACAAGAATATGTGAAGAAATGTGACCAATGTCAGAGGTTTGGGCCAAACATTCATCAGCCAGGAGGTGTTCTTAATCCTCTGTCTAGCCCGTGGCCTTTTGCTTAATGAGGCTTGGGTATTGTAGGGTCATTCCCTAAGGCAACAGGAAACAAAATATGGCTTTTGGTTGGCATTGATTACTTCACAAAGTGGGTTGAAGTTGAGCCATTAACTAATATTAGGGATGTGGATGCAAAGAGGTTTGTGTGGAAAAATATTATCACTCGATTTGGGATTCCTTATACCCTCATCTCAGACAATAGGCTTCAATTTGACAGTAAAGCTTTTAGGAGGTACTGTTGTGAATTAGGTATTAAGAATAGATATGCAATTTCGACTTATCCATAGTGGAATGGACAGGCCGAGGCTGTCAATATGGTTATAGTGAATGAGCTTAAGAAGGGGTTAGATGATGCGAAGGGTAAATGGGTGGAAGAACTACCACATATTTTCTAGACATATCGGACTACCCCTCATTGGTCAATTGGGGAAACACCCTTTTCAATGACTTATGGTTCTGAGGCTGTAATTCCTCTAAAAACTTAAGAAGAGGTTGGATGATGCGAAGGGTAAATGGGTAGAAGAACTACCACATGTTCTCTGAACATATCAGACTACCCCTTATTGTTCAACTGAGCAAACACCCTTTTTAATGACTTATGGGTCTGAGGCTGTGATTCCTCTAAAGAAAGGAGTCCTAAAGCTGAGGATGAGCTTGTTCACTCCAGATTACAATGAAAACCTATTAGAAAAGAGCCTAGATTTGATTGAAGAGTGAAGAGAAAATGTCATGGTTTAGTTAGCATATTATCAACAGAAGCTCAAACAGGGGTATGATACAAGTGTGAGGATAAGACTATTAGCACTTGGAGACTTAGTACTGAGAAAGGTTGTAGGCACTGCAAAAAAACCCTGCATGGGGAAAATTAGGGCCCAATTGGGAAGGGCCATACCGTACCACCTCGGTAGTTGGTATAGGTGCTTATTTCCTAAAAGATTTAGATAAAAATGTCATACCAAGCCCTTGGAATGTAAATAACCTGTGAAGGTACTATTATTAATGAAAGGCAGCTCTGCCATGTTTTTATTTATGACATTATGTATTGCGTTTATTACTTGTTTGAATATTAAACAGAACCTTGGTTATGCCTAGTTCTTTGGACCACATACCTTGGGTAAATTAGTACTCCTTATTATTTGTTTAAGTATCAAACAGAACCTTGGTCATGTCTAGTTCCTCGGACCATATACCTTGGGTAAATTAATATTTTTGGTTACTTGTTTGAGTATTAAACAGAATATTGGCCATGTCTGGTTCCTCGGACAACATACCTTGGGTAAATTAGTATTTCTTATTATTTATTTAAGTATTAAACAGAACCTTGGTCATGTCTGGTTCCTCAGACCACATACCTTGGGTAAATTAATACTTCTTGGCAAATATTTAAGTGTTAAACAGAACCTTGGTCATGCCTATCTCCTCGGACCACATACCTTGGGTAAATTAACACTATGTAGTATCTCTTCAGGAGTTAAACAGAACCTTAGTAATATTTGGCTACTCAAACCATGTATAGTGGGTAAATTAACGCCTACTACAACCTGGATCTATTGTTAAGTGAATGTTTTTCCATTGCTCAAAATTAAGGAAGAAAGCCTAAGGCACGTATAATCATATGAGCAATTTGTCTCAGATATGTAAGGTATGTTTTTGAAGTCAAATTTATACTTTATCAAAGGTTGTAGACTGGGAAAGGTTAGTTTGTTATATTGTTGAGAGCATATAATGTAGCAATTTTAGTATTAATTGTGTAGATGATTGTTAAAGTCAAAGATGCGGGAATATCTTGAATTAAGTGAAATTATACTTCATACTTATGTCAATTAAGTGCAGGGTAGAACAGAATTCATATTTGAATTTACACAAGTACAATAGGGCATAAAAGAAAGTTAATATTTTCATTAAGAAAAGCCTTTGAAAAGGCAAAATAAGTACAAACTTTAGAAATGTAAACAACAATTACAAAAAAAAAAAATTAAAAAAAAAAAATCTATCTATAAAATCTAACTTAGGTCCTATTTAATCTTAAGAGAAGGGTTGTCCTTGGCAGGTTTGGTAGCTGTTGCTGCTAAAGAAGTTGGACCTTTACCCTTAGGATCCTCCTTGGTAGAAATGGGGAAAGTAGCCAGAACAATCTCGTGGTTTTGGGGAACCCCTTTCTCCTTAGAGGAGTCCTTGGGTACAGACGTGGGCTTAGTAGCTTCAAGGGCTACTTCTTTAGTTGGTTCTTTCTCTTTTTCAACTACCCCAGTCTGTTCTACCTCTTTAGGAAGATTGTTGGGAGAGGGAAGGGCCCTGGCAGAGATGTCCTTGCTGGATTTGTCTCTGTAGGGGCAGTTTCATCTTTGGAGCTTGAGGGACTTGATGCTTAGATGGCTGGGGGATAATAAACATTTTCTACTCTCCTTAGACATTTTCTGCTCTGCCACCCCAATGTTGTAGCCATCCTACTTGGCTTTCTCAGCAGCTTTTTCTACCTCTTCCAATTTTTTCTTTAAAACCTCTATCTGCTCCTTAGCTGCAGATAGTTGGTCTTCAGCCTGTCGGAGATGTTTGCATTGGCTCTCTGCCTACGTTTCAGGCTCAAGCAAGGCAGCCTTGGCACTCTTCCTATCCCGGTCAACCTCGGTCAGTTTTGTGTTCAACTCTTAGGTCCTCTTCTCGGCTAAGGAGAAGGCTTCCACAATAGCTATTCTCCTCTTTCATTTGTCTATGGGAGTTGTTCACCAACTCCTTGGCCACATGCGCAGCTTGAACAGCCTTAAAAAAATAGAAAGTATATGAGTAGTGACAGAAAACAATGAAAACATAAAGAGAAAAAAAAATGATGATACTAATAATAATAAACTAAAAGATAGGCAAAGACGCTTACCATCGCAAGATCTCTTTTTAAGGTAAGAAACACCTTGTGTTTCTTCAAGGTCCTGAGGTCGGCCATGTCGTCGGGCAGTAAGAGGGGCTGCTCCAAGGCGTGGGCTACGTACCCAACCTTGCCATGTTGAAAGTCCCTAATGGAGGAATCTATAGGGAAGGGAGATCCATTCAACACTAGAGGGGGGTTTCAAACTTGAACCTTGGTGCGAAGATCTCGCCCCCTCTCCACAATAGATCCTTTGCTAGAGGACCTCGCTTGAGTTGTCCTGGCTACTTTGGCCCCCTTCTAGGGCTCGACCTCTTTAGAAGGAAGGCCTCTTCCTTCTTCCGCCACCTCCTTGCCCTTCTAGTCCCGTTTCCTCTTCTTATCTGCAAGGTCAGAGTGGGAGACCTAGGTAGAAAGAGGAGCGGAGGGCTTGGTCTGGATTGCCATTTCTGGCACATTGCCTCTTGCATGAGACTCTAAGAGATCCAAAAGTTTTTTCTTGGCTTTACACTAGAGCACCATAGCGTCGGGTATACTTGGAGCTTCCTAAATGCTACTAACTTGAGCTGGAGGGAGTTGGCTAAAGTCAGCAATTGGAGATTCCGAAGGTAGAGGTTGGTTAAAAATCTCAAAGTTGTCCTCAGAGTTTGAGACTTCAACTACTTCTTCTTCTTCCTTAACAGTTGGTTGGGAAGGAGCTTCTTCTTTCTCAACTGTATGCTGGAAAGGCAATTCAACTTGCTGTACGCCTTCTGGAATAGGGCCGATGACGAGGAAACCAGGGACTGTAATGTTGATTTGATGCAAGCATGGGTCCGTCGCCTTGATAACGTATTTGGGTGCTTGGAAATTGAATGATATGGGGTCGTAGTCGAGGATCAGGTGAGCCGCCCTTAGCTGTTCGTCCTTATGGACAAAAATCTCGGCTTTAAGTATTTTTGTCAAATCAAGTTCGTTGACGAGATTGAGATTCGGGATTGCCGAATACTTATTCGCAAATTTACCAAAAATAAAAGCACAGTTAGAACACAACACAGGTAAAGTAAGAACAAATTTACAAGTGCGGGAAAAGTCAACACATAAAATGTTAGTGATAAAGAGGTTATTGTTAGAGTAAGGAACCTAAATCTAAGTACCCCACCTGGTGTCTCATCTCGTGTTGGGCAATGAAGTCTATCATGCCACTCTCCTGAGATGATTAAGAAATCCTTGTCCATACCCTTTTGGACCCAAGGAGACACGATATAAGTCTGACCGCAGGGACTTTGGTTTTCAGGTAATACCTTTGGCCTTTGAGTTTGTGAAGATTGTAAATCCAATTAACGTCATGGTGGGTATGGTTCACATTTATTTTTTTGTTAAGAGCATCTACACTACCTAGAATCCTAAACATGTTAGGGGCACACTGGGTAGGGGTGAGTCTGTGGGCAATGAGGTAGTCCCTAGTTACTTTACCCATGGGGATTCTCATCCCTCCTTCTATGAAGGCAATCAAAGGGATTACCACTTCTCTCTCTTGCCTCAGGGCATGCCATTCCCCTCGATGGCAATATCTAATGGAAATTCTAAGGGGGATATGGTAGTGGGCTTTGAAGCTTTTTATACCTTCTGGGGTATCTACTAGGTCAGAAAATCTACCCATTAAGAAAAATAGTTTAAGAATTTAAGAAGTCGAGGTAGAATTGGGGAGGCCAAGGAGGAAAAGGTTTTAAATTTAAAGCAAAAAAAAAAGATGCTTAGGGTAACTTACGAAAGAAAAGAAGAGCTCCTCAGACTAATTCTTGAGAGTTGAAGATGAAAAAAGTAGAACAATCGAGATCTTCAAGCAGTATATATATGAGAGGGAAAAGTAGGAGAGACAATTCCCGCTCAAGTCCCCACGAAATTTTCCACCCTAGGATGTCCATCGTACCATAGAACATGGGGAACGGGGCGCCGTAGGAAGTAAATGCAAATGTGCCCCGGATGCCGAAGCGTCAGGAGCGTACTTTGGGACAATTGAAAAGACACCTGCAGAGAAGGGGATGGCGTAAGAATAAAGTAGGATAATTTTTGTGATATCAAAATTCCCCTTTTCTCTCGAAGAGCAAAAAAGTGGTATTTCGAGGGGCTATTGTGGGGGTAAAGGGCCCAAAAATGGGTATTGGGTTGTCGGCCGTGTCCAAGGACATTGAAATGTCCGAGGATGAGTAAACGCTAGAGAAGGTATGCAAGTCAAATATTCTGTGGAAGAGGTATGGTGATAAAGAGTCGGGATCACAGTCTGAGGTGGAGTACCTCCTCGGCTGGGCAGAGCAGAGGTCAAGGGTCCGGTCTTTCACCAAGAACAATGCACTAGACGACTATACTGGTGAGGATAAACATCAAAAGGGGATAAAACAAAGGAAAAACTGGGAAATATCTCAAGGGAAAGCTGCTACCACCGCATTGAATGCTCTGTAGCTAACTCTCTAGCCGCATTAATGTTTGTGTGATACCTAAACTGTAATTTTCAACCTTACAGCTACCTACCAAGACTTTATGAAGGTGCTGATGGGACAAGAGTCAAAGCCAACAAATTTATTTACACGTGGAAGGCTGAGATGAAGGGAAGTAGAAGAATATAAAGAGGAAAAGCCCTATTACAACGGGATCATCAGAGAATCGGTAGAAAAACACTGTAGCCACAAGAACTGTAATTGTACGTAAGTTCAAAAGAAATATATATAGGAACTACTTTCCTCGGACTTTGCCGAAGAAGATTTTCCTTGCATAAAACTTGTTTATTTTCATTTTCTAGCCATCTTTAACCTACTATGGTTGTTGTCCAACTCACTAAAGTCCGGTTTCTAGCCCATTCTCTACAAATTCATTGTATTGGACTCTTTGGGGCTTTGTACTTTTCATTTTTGGGCTTGGGAATTATAATGTGCCCTTACAAAATGTATAACTTCTTCATGTTGATTTTCAATTTGTACATCTTGCAACACATGATAAGTGTGATATGCTGGCATGTCCATTTCTTTACAAATGTATACCTTCTTGTTACTAAGGAAGTTTCTAACATTTAAATGATAAAAAATATGAAACACTAAAATTTTTTATTGCACAATTTAGTTTAAGTCAATTTTTTTTTTTTTAAACGGGAAACAACTTTCATTCAAATATGAATGGAAACATAGTACAAAATCTCCATAGTTGAGAAAAGAGAATCCTTTGTCCAAATTACATTATTAGTGACAAATTTGCCATGACTAGCCAATGAACATGCCACTAGGGGCATAGTTAGGAATTATTACTTTAAGGGCTAACTTGTAGTAGTGATATACTAAATATAATTCATAGGTCTATTGAATACAAAATTATCAACTTTGATATATCATCATATTCTTGAACATTAATGAACCTACAAAAACTGTCTAGTTCACTATAAACATATACAAAAATAAATAAAAAAATAAAAAATTTCACATCAAATCATGCCCGGCAAATGGAATAAAATTCATCCATTATCATCTCTACAGGGAAATTCCCAGCGATTTCCTTCTCTATATAAACTATCATATTATTAGCCAAAAGTTCATCCTCCATTCTAATGCGAAGTCTTGTTTTAACAATTTCATAGCTGAAAAAGCTCGTTCTGTAGTAGCTATAGAAACTAGAAGGGTCAACACAAGACAAATTAGTCTATCAATCGAAAAATAGATTTTAGACTTTCCTGAAATCTCTAATCCTCTACATAACTCAGAAATTGTACTTATATTCTGAAAATCTGGACGTTTTGTCACATCAAGCTCATATGTTGCAGTTGAGACTTCAAATGGTCTTGTTCTTGCTCACTGAAATCTTAAGGATAATATTTCTGAATCAAATTGCATATATCAACCATGTTGAATAATCTAAAAGCATCCTTGGGATTTAAAGTCGAACTAAGAATGACAAGCTTTGTTGTTAGCTCACAAGATCTACTTTTCAATTCTTGCAATTGAAATTCTATCGCAACTGTAAATATGCCAATTCTGAAATGATGTTCTATTGTTAAATCTTCATCTTGAATACGATACCTACCTCAAGTTTTAGTGTAACGAGCATTCATATCAGAAATATCAATTTCATGTTGTTCACAAAATGATGTAACACTAGTATCTCCAACTCGTTGCAATGTACCAATTTGGTTTGCTCCTCTTCAAGTCTCAATTTAATTAGAAGCAATCATATTCTCAACTTGTTCCGCTTGAGCATTTTGTAATTCATCATTACGCTTACTTGTTCGATTTGGAACTAAGATTGAACAAGGCGATCTGCCTGAGTCACTGACTGTGTGAGAAGAAGAAAAAAAGCAAGATTTTTTTTTTTTGGGGCGGTGAGGAGGCATGAGACTGGGTTTTTTTTTTTTTTTTTTTTTTTTTTTGTTTGAGTTGGGATTTGGGGCTGGGCTGGGCTAGCAATGCTTTAGTTTAGAGGTGAAAAAAAAAGTGTAGCTTTCTTAAGATTGGGAATGTAGTACGTAAAGTGAAGCTTTGTTTTATTTAAGCACAATAGATGTTTATTGGACTAGAAGAAGTCTTGGTAATAATTTGTGGGGTGGGGTGGGGGGGGGGGGGGGGCGGAGCATGTCTTTTTTCTATGTAGTCTAGAGGAAAAATGAAAACATTTGGGGGGGCCACCAAGGAACTATGTGGATCTGCCCCTACGTGCTACATAATTCACACTTTGACCTATCAACACATAAGTGGAGGTCAACCCACGAGTCGAGTGGTCTTGGGTGCTAAACACCTTTTCAAGTCATACTCTTACTTTGAATCTAATGTATGATGTGTAGGCCTCTATAAGGGGCCTAAGTTGGTTCCCAACAACCTAAACTAGGTGGCGATTCCAAACCCACCTCCTTTTAGGCCCACTCGACTTAAACATACTCCCAAAGTGCAAATTATGTGTCATAAGAAGGTGCGCTTACATTGAAAAAACAAATTAAAATAAAGAAATACAAATAATTTTTTATTTAAAAAATGAAGAGCCTCTAAACACACGCATAGCAAATGTGACTCATTTGCATTTCATATATTTCAAATACATTTATCCTTACTGTACGGGCCAGGGCCCCAGCCCCCTTGGGCCTTTGGACCTCGACCTGGACACCTCAGGGCCCATTTTGGGCCAAGAGCTGAACTAAGACCATGTTAGCACGGATACCTCAAGCAAACCCCCCCTCCCGATCATCTTTAACCTGATCGGGAGAGCCATTGCTCGGAGACATCCTGTACCCAGCTGCCCGATAGTGCCTTTGAGAACATCGCTGCCGAGCGGGCTTCTGGAGATGGGAATTAGTTCCAATGCCACTACCACCTTTCCCAACGGAGCATCCACTTTGAGATGATGGAATTGGACCCCCATTCTCACTAGTAAGGGGGAGTAATCATAGCACCTCCACTTACCTTGGCCCATAAATAGGAGAAGAGAATGAGGAATAGGGGTTGGCAATTCTAGGGAGAACACTGAGAGAAAAGAGCAAGCACTTAAAGAGAGTAAGGGAGCGACTCTATGAGGAAAAGAGAAAGGCTTGAGGAAATAGGAGTGTACTTGGGTCCCCCGAACATAGGAGCACCCATAGTAAGAAACCCAAAGCCCACAAAACAAATAGATTGTGAGCCCAAGTAGAGGTTAAGCCCAATAGCCATATTTTGGGTATGCATAATTGGTGCCGTCTGTGAGGATCTCTTACGAAGCTGTGTTTCTGTCAAGAAGTGCACGGGAAAATGTCTAGAGGTCAATTAGGGAGTTATACTGAAAGTGGCTCTGGAAGGTCTTCTCGGGGATCCACTTGGCAGGAAAGAAGGCAGAAGGGATGCGAAGATAGGGAGTATGAGGAGGAAGGGCAATTTGGCCTTGGAGAAAGATTGTTTCAAACGTACCAGACAATGTTTGGTGCTTCGGGACATAATCGTTTTGACAGAAGTGACGAAGAACTTGAGTGAAGAGACGAGGAACTCGAACATCTGCGTAGGTTGGTGAGAGATTTGGAGATGGAAGCAAGAGGTAGGCATCGGAGAAGGGGCCATAAGGAGCAAGGAGAAGGGTCGACTAGTGTGGGAGGTCGCAATGGAGTAGGGTCCCATCACCACTAAGATCGCTCACAGGAATAGGCAGATCGGGACTCGATTTCCCCGGAGGAGCGACGACCCTGGAATGTTGCCATGGACGCTATGAGCCGCACATTACGCCAAGCAGCCTGATCACCATTCTCGAAGGACATTGAACAGGCCTCTATGCCAAGCAGATTTACGCGGCTGCCTTTCAATTCTTACGATGGAAAGACAGACCTAGTAGAACATGTGAGCCATTATATTCAAATGATGTCTTTGCATGCTCATAACGATGCGTTGATGTGTAAGGTATTTCTTTCGAGTCTCGGTCCTACCGCTTTAAGGTGATTCAATGGGTTAAAGAAAGGCTCGATTCACAGTTTTTCGAGTTGATTCAAGAGTTTGGTTTCCGGTTCATGACCGGCAGCCAAGTTCTACGGCCTGTGGATTTATTGCTATCAATGAAAATGGGGGCTGGGGAAACCCTCCGCAGTTATGCTAACTGGTACTGGGAGCTGTACAACGAGATTGGCGGAGGAAACGAAAAAATCGCGGTAAGTACTTTTCGGTTGGGACTGCCCAAGGATTCTGAATTGCAAGACTCGTTGACAAGGAGGCCTCCTAGGGATATGAGGCACTTAATGAGGCGTATTGAAGAATTCAAACGGTTAGAGGATGACTAGTTGCAGAGCAAAGGCAAGGACCCGGTCATAAATCATCCCTGGCAAAGTGATTTCCAGTCTAGGCCCCGGAAAGATTTGAGGATTCAAGAGCCAGTGCCACAGATGGAGGAAGTGAATGTCGCATTCAAGGAGCCAGTCCACAGGATTGTAGATCGAATCAAGAACAAACCGTATGTCCGGTGGCCAAACAAGATGGGGGGTGACCCTTCGAGGAGGAACCAGAACCTATATTGTACTTATCATAGGGATAAAGAGCATACCACCGAACAATGCAGGGTGTTAAAAGATCATCTGGAGCAGTTAGTGAAGATAGGTTATTTGAAAGAGTTTGTGGTAGAACCTAAGAATCTGGAAACCAGGCAGGATGTTCGGTGTGGTGGAAATCCTCTCCCAGCCCCATTGGGAATAATAGAAGTCATCCATGCAGCTCCGAGCGGCACCCACGTGTTCAAGAGGAGAAGGGTGTTGGCTGTAGTACTGGCAAAAAGCTACGCAATGAACAACCCTCCTAGAAGAAGTTGAAGTACACTCGGGAGCCCATTGCCTTCAATCATGATGATTTGGTGGGCACGATTCGTGCTTGGTAACCGCAGTTGACCAGGGAATCAAGCAAAAGGAGTCAATTAAGGAGACTCCCTTGTAGCAATTACAGGAGCCCCAAGACAAGGCAGGGGCTAGCCGTGTTGAGGATTTAGTAAGAGTAAGGATATTACCGGATGATGACAGGAGTTTTCTAATAGGAGCGAGTGTGGTCGATGAAGAGAGGGTAGAAATGCTGTTGTTTCTTGTGCAGAATATAGACGTGTTTGCTTGGAGCCCATATGAGATGCTCGGGGTGGACCCTAAGTTCATAGTTCATAAGGTCAACATGGATCTTTCGTACCCTCCCAAAAAATAGAAGCCAAGGAGATTGCCTAGGGAGCACGTCGAAGCTGTCAGGTAAGAGATTAAGAAACTGAAGGAAGTCGGGGCTATAAAAGAAATATTTTTTCCGGATTGGCTTGTGAATACCATGGTGGTAAAAAAGAAGAATGGCAAATGGAGGGTTTGTGTTGACTTCACCGACCTAAATCGAGCATCCGTTTCCTATGCCAAAGATTGATCAGCTGGTAGATGCCACCTATGGATACCCAAGGATGAGCTTTCTAGATGTTTTTCAAGGTTATCATCAGATCACTTTGGCTGTCGAGGATCAGGAGAAGACAACATTTATTTCCCTTGACGCTAACTATCATTATACCGTAATGCCATTTGGGTTGAAGAATGTTAGGACCATATATCAACGGATGATGACGAGGATGTTCAGGGATAAGATTGGACGCACAGTTGAGGTCTATATTGATGATATGGTGGTAAAAAGAAAACGGGAGATACAACATATTGACGATCTTAAATAGGTGTTCGACGTACTTCGACATCACAAGCTGCGCCTTAATGCTGATAAATGTGCTTTCGGAGTGGGGGCTGGCAAGTTCCTAGGGTATTTGATCACTAATCGAGGAATTAAAGTCAACCTCGATCAGATTGAAGCAGTGAAACGCCTCAAACCACCGAGCAATCCAAAGGAAGTCCAAGTACTAACCGGCATGTTAGCTACCCTTAACCGGTTTATTTCCAAGTTTGCCAACAGTTACCATCCATTCTACCAACTTTTGAAGAAGTGGAAGGGATTCCAGTGGAGTGAGGAGTATGAAAGGGCTTTCCAGGAGTTAAAAGAATATTTGGTGCGAGCACCTATGCTGACAACTCCAGAACCCGGGGAAGATTTATTCATTTATCTTTTAGTGTCAAAACATGCCGTGAACGCCGTGCTTCTGAGGGACCGGGGAGTGCAACAGTTAGTATACTATATCAGTAAGACCCTAGTTAATGCTGAGACAAGGTATTTGCCCTTGGAGAAGTTAGTGTTAGCACTAGTGCATATTGCACGGAAGTTACCCCACTACTTTTAAACTCACACCGTTTATGTGTTAACCGAGTATCCTCTACAGTCGTTATTGAAGAGATTTGATTTCACGGGAAGAATATCTAAGTGGGGAACTCGGCTGGGCTCTTTTGATATTAGGTACAAGCAAAGAAGCTCGGTGAAGGGTCAGGTCCTCACTGATTTCGTTGTAGAGTTCTCCTCGAGAGGGGGGAAGGAGATGGTTTACCCTGCAGAGGTAATCCCATAGAAGGTATTTGTGGACGGTGCATCTAGCGCATTAGGAGCTGGGGCTGGGATCGTAGTCATCACCCTAGAAGGAATAAAATTGGAGCATTCCTTTAGGTTAGGCTTTAGGGCCTCTAATAACGAAGCCGAGTACGAAGCATTGCTGGCCGGATTAAGAGTTGTATCAGATCTAGGTGCAAAAGAGGTAGAAGTCTATTCAGACTCTCGATTGGTAGTCAATCAGGTACAGGGAAGCTTTGAGGCCAAGGAACCCCGAATGATGGAGTACTTAAGGGTGGTGAAACAAACTATGGACCGCTTTTTGAATGTTAGAGTGGTTCAGGTAGCTAGGGGCAGAATCGGCATGCTGACTCTTTGGCCACATTGGCGTCATCATCAACCGAGGAAATTCCTCGATTAATAAAAGTGGAATTGGTAGCGGAACCAAGTATTAATGCAAGGGTAGGTGTTTCACAGGTGACAATAGTTGAACCATGTTGGATGGATCCGATCATCGACTTTTTAGCCAAGGATCGTGTGCTTGTTGATGAGAAGGAAGAAGAAAAAATATGTCGGATAACTGCTCAGTATTGGTTATCAGCTGATCGTAAACTATATCAAAGATCTTTTGACTGGCCCTACTTGCAATGTTTACACCCCAGCAAGATTGAAGGACTCCTGGCCGAGCTACATGAAGAAGTGTGCGACAGTCACGTGAGGGGACGTTCATTAGCTCATCGGGCAATGACTCAGGGATTTTGGTGGCCACAAATGCAAAAGGATGCTAACGAGTATGCACGAAAATGTGAACAGTGTCGGAAGCACGCCCCTATGTGAACAGTGTCAGGAGCTTGAATCCCATTAGTAGCCTTTGGCCCTTTGCGCAGTGGGGGCTAGATATCATTGGTCCATTCCCTCAAGCAATAGGAAATCGAAGGTTTGTCCTAGTAGCCGTGGATTACTTCACTAAATGGGCGGAGGCAGAGGCGTTGGCGAACATCCAGGATGTGGATGTTAAGAAGTTCGTATAGAGGAACATAGTGACGAGGTTCCGGGTACCAGAGTCCCTAGTGTTAGACAACGGGTTGTAGTTTAACAGCAAAGCTTTCCGCGAGTTTTGTGGCAATTTGGGCATCATAAACCGGTATTCTACCCAGACATATCCGCAAAACAACGGTCAAACCGAGGCCACCAACAAGGCCATTATGAACGGGTTGAAAAGGAGATTAGAAGGTGCTAAGGGCAGGTGAGCAGAGGAATAGCCTAGTGTTCTGTGGGCATACCGAACAACCTCGAGAAGGTCCATGGGAGAAACCCAGTTCTTTCTAACATATGGAGCGGAAGTAGTCATATCAGCAAAAGTAAACTTGTGCAGTGCTCAGGTTTCAAGATTCAACCTTGCCGAAATTCAGTGTTGATGCTGAAATAGTTGAACTTGTTGGAAGAACACTAGGAATCAGCGACTATATGGCTGGCAAAATATTAGCAAAAACTTGCCGGGAGATACAACAGGGACATGAGGAAAAAGGGAGTTTGGAGTGGGAGATCTGGTACTTCGAAAGGTAGTGGAGAATACACGAGATGTCAACTCAGGGAAGTTAGCACCAACTTGGGAGGGAGGGACCATATAGAATCACTGCCATTGTGGGTGCAGGGGCATACTATTTGGAGGATTTGGACGAAAGACTCTTCCTCTGCCATGGAATGCTCACAATTTGAAGAAATTCTACCATTGATTATTAGTATGCAGGGGTACGGATTGAGTGTAACGTTATATGTGCATATTGTTAATTAAAACGAAAGTGGTGTTTATCCATGCAGGTGTATTTGTATTTATAATTCCATCATTGTTAACTCATTAGCCCCGATCAACACACCCGAAGAGCACTAAGGCAAATTATTCTAAGGACAGAAACCTGTTCCTAGTTTGATCTTCATCACCGGATAGGTGGAAACTTAATCTTAAATTTTATCTAAGGACTGAAACCTATTCTTAGGTCAATCTTCATCACCGGACAGGTGGAAACCTAAATCTCAAATTTTATCTAAGGACAAAAACCTGTTCCCGAGTCAATCTTCATCACCAGACAGGTGGAAACCTAATCTTAAATTTTATCTAAGGACTGGAACCTGTTCTCAGTTCGATCTTCATCACTGAACAGGTGGAACCTAATCTTAAATTCTATCTAAGGACTGAAACCTATTCCTGAGTCGATCTTCATTACCGGACAGGTGGAAACCTAAATCTCAAATTTTATCTAAGGATAGAAACTTGTTCCCAGGTCGATCTTCATCACCGAACAGGTGGAAACCTAATCTTAAATTTTATCTAAGGACTAGAACTTGTTCCCAGGTCGATCTTCATCACCGGACAGGTGGAAGCCTAATCTAAAAATTTATCTAAAGACAGAAACCTATTCTTGGTTTGATCTTCATCACCAGACATGTGGAAACCTAAATCTCAAATTTTATCTAAAGACAGAAACTGGTTCCCAGGCAGATGGAAACTTGCATTGAGTTATTCCAAGAATAGGAACAAGCTTCCTGGCTCTATTTTAGTCACCAGGCACACAGAGACTACGTCGAATTATTTCAAAGGGCTGAAACCAGTCTCTCGGATTCAATCCAAATCACAAGGAAAATGATTACCCTATACCAAGTTTTCCTAGATAAGTCTACGTATATCAAATTTAGTTTTTATCACCGAAGAGCCAATTCTTTCTAGACACAGACGATTTGTTCATAACCGATCCCGGTCACCATACGTGCACAGATATGACTTATCCTTTTGAAGATAATTGAGAAAGCAGTTTCAATCACCGTTCAGAGGCAAACTGAGATTAGACTACCCAATCATTTGGAATATATATATATATATATATATATAAAGAGAAAGAAAATGAAAGAACATGATATAAATGATAACTTAGTAGCAAACATTCATAAACACGATTAAAGAAAACGAATAAAGATTAAATCAATGTTTTGTGACCACATCCTGGTGACTGTAGGAAAATAAAACTTAGGAATATAAGAGTCAAATCATTGTTCCGTCACCACAACCTAATGACTTTAGGCAAACCAAACGAATAAAAGAGAAAAGTAAACACGGATAAAAAATAAATAAAGGCTAGTTAAAAACACAAGTATCAAATAGAAGGATCGGTGGGCGGGAGATGGGTTGCTTCATTGGCTTGTTGGCTTGGGACGACCTCAGTCAGTAGTTGCTAGACTTGTGCATCTTTGGCCGTGTTGAGGTTGCTGGTGACCTCGAGATCAATAGTCTCTGCATGAGTGTTAATCGCTCACACCAGCTCCCTCATACTGGGGGTATCTTCTTCATCAGCAGCTTTAGCTTGACTTTGAACGGGGGGAGGAGGAGCCGGGTATGGGATTTGCCCTGGATTTTTCAGTGGGGAATCTTTGAGCACTCCTATAGCTTGAATGGCTGCTAGCCATCCCTCCTCGAACCCATGAAACCAAGCTTGGTGGACGATAGGCTCTACGGAGTTCTCGGCATCCGTAAAGCCCTCATTGTACCACTTGTTCTCGCAGGCTTCAAGGGCTGCTTTCAAGTCAGCTATTTTGTCAACTTAGGCCAGGTTTAGGCTAGCTGCTTCTGCCAGTTTAAGCTCTACGCCCCCTAGCTTGTCCTCCGCCTCGGTCAGTTTCCTCTCTGCCACCAACCGCAATAGTGTTCAGTATGAAGAAGAAAGGAATACGCACAAGTTAAAATAAATGTGAAAGTAAGATAGAAAATTATATAGAAAATTACCGCTATGGTGTGCCATTGTAACCACCTCACCAACAATTTCTCGGTCCTGTCTGAGAAAAACTGAACGTACTCAGGCAATAAGAGGTCGTGCAACAAGCTTTGGGCCAACCTCCCCCCTTGGCCCTGGGCCCAAGTCCTTAGGCTAGTAGACGTTGGCAGAGGCCCGTCGCCGAACTTGAAAGTGGGCTGCCAACTGGCCTTGGGCCGAGATGAGGATGCCACGTCAGTCCCAACCTGGGTAATTAGCTAGGGATCACCCATCGGTTCCCAAATCACTATCCCGCCCTGGGGAGGGGTCTTTGTAGGAGCATTACTTAGGACCTTGGGGGGTTGGTCGCCAACGCACTACTTCTTTTTGGGATGGCTAGCGGCAGAGGGAGGAGGAGTATGGTCCTTGCCTTAAGGCTGTTGAGGTTGGGCCGTAGGATGAGTGCCTGGCAGGAACCAGTCAACTGTCATTTTTCGCCTGGTCACCATCTCAGCGTTTTGACTGGCCTTAGCTGCTTTTGGCTCGGCTGGTTGGGCTGGAGCTTCAGACTCTTCAACAGGCACATGGACTTTACGGCTCTGAGACACACATTTAATCGATTTGTCTCATACCAGTGCAAGATTCTCTGCTGTTGTATATCTAGGGCCGAGGTCTCGAGCTTCACCAACAGTTAGGGAGGGTGGGAGAAAATTGGCGTGCCGAACGTCAATATATGACAACAACGGGCTGTCCACCAACAGAGCTGGCCTAAAAGGTTGCCACGTAGTATAGACGGGATTGCAGCTGAGGATGAGGTGTGATGCCCGGAGCTGCCCATCGGAGTGCACAGATATTTCAGACCTGAGTATGAAATTCAGGTCCCTCACGTGCACTACTCTGAGGCCTGGCTTAAACCTTTTGCTTTCTATATAGAAACAACACAAATATGGTTAGTGACTATTTGAACAAAATAATCATAAGAAAAATGCAATTAGAAAGTAGAAATGTTCAGTACCGACCAATGTCATGCGGTGAGAGCGGGCAAGGGAGCTCATCGACAAGCCAATTGCCGCTCACCCAGACAAATTGCCCTGCCGAGTTCCTATTGGAGTCGGACAGGCATGATATAAGCCGTACCCGCATGTCCCTAGTCTTTAAATAAAAATCCGACCTCTACATAAAATTGATGTCATGATGGTTCAGTTGTAACCCGTATATTTGGTTTAGCCTACTAACACAACTCACAACTCGATAAAAATTGGGAGAGAGTTGGTCGGGGCACAGGCCATAAAACCTAAGGGTACCTATAGTGAGAGGGTCTATAGGAAACCTAACCCCACCCTTTAGTATAGCCATCAAGGGGACAAATGCTACGTTTCGGCCAGAGCCCCTCTCGAGAGCGATATCGCCCTCGTGGCAATAGGCGATATCAACGTCCCTAGGGATGCCATAGGCTTGCCTAAAGTTAGCCAAGGCAGCCCCAGGTGCAAGAAGGTGAGAAAATCCCATTCTAAAACTCTAAAATGAGGAAAAGAAATTGAAGAAAATGAAAAGGAAGAGAGGAGGAGTTGAAAACTTACTAGAACTCTAGGAGGAAGTGCTTGTGGATGAAAGATTTGAACACAGGAAGAGTATGCTTGACAGAGGAAAATTTTGAGGAATAAGAAAGCAAAGAGTGATCTGAAGACGCAAATGGAACTATTTATAGGGATGAAAGCATTTAATGAAGAGGAAGGCGGGAAAATCTTTCTGGCTTCTTCTTGTAACCCTCACAATCGTGGGCTTGGTTCACAAACCATCAGGCTATGATGACGGTTAAATATGATAGCCTAGCATGGCACTCCAATTGAGAGAGCATTGATGGTTGTCTCATCCGTTTAGTAACTGACAGTTGGGCTTCCCGAGGAATCACAAGCGCCACTTAGATTGTCCTTGATTAGCTCTTAGTAACTGGGCACAAATCAAGGAGGGGCTATTGTACGAGCTAAGGCCCCAGCCCCCTTGGGCCTTAGGACCTCGACTCGGACACCTCAGGGCCCATTTTGGGCCCAAGAGCTGAAATAAGACCACGTTAGCACAAATACCTCAAGCAAACCCCTCCTCCCAATCATCTCTAACCTGATCGGGAGAGCCATTACTCGGAGACATCCTATACTCGGCTACTCGATAGTGCCTTTGAGAACATTGTTGCCGAGTGGGCTTCTGGAGATGGGAATCAGTTCCAATGCCACTACCACCTTTCCCAACAGAGCATCCACTTTGAGATGATGGAATTGGACCCCCATTTGCACTAGTAAGGGGGAGTAATCATAACAGCTCCATTTACCTTGGCCTATAAATAGGAGAAGAGAATGAGGAATAAAGGTTGGCAATTCTGGGGAGAACATTGAGAGAAAAGAGCAAGCACTCAAAGAGAGTAAGAGAGCGACTCTGTGAGGAAAAGAGAAAGGCTTGAGGAAACAGGAGTGTACTTGGGTCCCCAGAGCATAGGACCACTTATAGTAGGAAACCCAAAGCCCACAAAACAAATAGATTGTGAGCCAAATAGAGGTTAAGCCCAATAGCCATATTTTGGGTATGCACACTTACATATATTTGTATTTCATAAATTTAGGCTTTAATTGCATAACCTCACACATTTGTATTTTATAAAAGAGTCTATGAACATACAAATATATTTTGACATATTTCTTATTTAAGATTTTAACTCTATGTTTTGATTATTATTATTAGGGCTCCCCCTCATTTCTACCCAAATCAAGGGAAGTTTGAATGCATTTAATAGAATTATAGTTAGCATAGGAAATTTAATGGCATACTTCATAAATTTAGGCTTTGTTGAGATACATAAAGACAATTTATGTTTTTTTTTTTTTTTGTATACTTGTTTATCTTGTTAAGACATGTCATTATATATTATCATAGTGTTAGTGTAAGCCTATTGCAGCACGATAATGACATATACGACAATTAAATTATCACAATCAGTATTTTAATTTTCATATTTTATTATTTATATTAAGCATCAAAATTTTCAAAAAATTATCTATTAAATTTTAAAAAAATTGAACGCAAATATAGACTAATTGTAATGTACATAAGTTAACACACGAAACATTCAACATTAACCATATCGTAGAACAAAATAAAAATTTAAACATGTCGTAACAAACAACGTCATTTTTGATAAACTTAAAAGGTAGTAATTATCCTTCTCTAAAGTCATAGCCCCAATGTTGAGAGTAGTAAGGGAAAAGTCTTAATTGTGTGTATCTTTAGAGTTACTCACTCTTGACAAACATTTTCCTAAATGTAAACATAAACATGTTGTTAAACATAAACGTTATTTAAGCAATTATATGATTTTTAGTTCGCTTCATGTTTTCTATTTTTTGTACCATGCGATGCCAATAAAAGAAAAATATTGAGATTTTATAGCCATAACTAAAATAGAGCTACAAATTATTTTTTGAACTCTTAACATGTAAAGAAAAAGGATCAGAAGGGTGAAAACAAAATAAAAGGAGATAAGAGTGTATATATTTTTATGTTTCCAACATGTACATAATTTTTTTTAAATTTCAAAAAATGGGTTTGCTACGTGTCCACATACTTCTAATTTTAATTGAAAACAATATATTACATAATACTGAGGAAGAATCTCAATTACATAGTGCAATATTTAAGCATATAATAAATGCCTCATGTGAGATACAAAATATCATATTACTTTGCTTAAAAATTGAGGAATTTATGAAGGTTTTGTGTGCATGTTTCCTCTCAAGCAATTTCATAGGTTTCGAGTTTAGTTATCATAATTTATTATAAGCTTCTAGTCCAGTTTTTCATAGGTTCATCAAATACAATTGAAGAAGTAAGTAGCATAATTTTGAGCTTATGATAGAATAGTGTGATTTTTTTTTTTTTTTTTTTTTTTTTTTTGGTAAATCAATTGGTGAGAACAAATATCTTCATGTTCACACTGTTTATCTTAGGGGTGGGGTGGGGGGGGGGGGGGGGGGGGGGGGGGTGTCTTTTGGGTCTTGTTATCATTTTATATACTATTCGGTCGAGAGTTCAAAGGAATGATTGGCTAATCTTAGTTAAAATAGTAGGGTTCTATATTATGTTGTATTAACCTGGATTAGGGATTTCCCATGGTTATATAAAGCCTAAGCTGATTGAATTATGTATACAAAGCTCTTGCAAGTGGCTTTGTAGCAATATTTAAGTGGGGCATAACTTTTAAGGAGTTGGAAATTTGTTAAAAAATGATTGTAACATTAAAGGTTTTGGGGGGATCTGCATCTTATATTTTGGAATTTGCTTTCTTAGATCGTTAACTATTTATCTTTTTATTCCTCAAACCCATTAATCAACATATATTGCACGAACACATTCCAATATACATATACAACAATTAAATTTTCACAAATAAATATTTTAATTTTCACATTTTATTATTTGTATTAAACATCAACATTTTCAAGTTTCTGTTATAATCTTAATTTTTTTTTTTGGTTACATTTAACTGGTATTAATTCTCCTTATATCATAATTTTTATAAACAAAGAATATATGTTTGCTTGATTTTTTGTGAATAAAATTGATTAAACTTTTACAAGTAACACTAAAATATAAAAGTATATTATTCAAAAACTATTTTTTTTTTAAATCTATCTCACAATTAATGTTTTGCAAAACTGTAAAGAATTTGCATAAAGCATGCCGTTTCAATGGAAGAGTATATAGAGTCATAATCCCTATGTTGTGAGTAATAATGGAAGACTCTTAACTGGGTGTAACTTTAGAGTAGTCATGACAAACATCTTATTCTCTATCTTTCTATATATATACACTTTATATATGCAGTTAAAATCTTACCAAATATCTTATTCTCTATCTTTCTTTCTTCTCTTTTTTATTTATTTATTTTTTTCATTTCATTTAAGCATGTTATAAATGTAATGATATTAGATCATGTTCTTGAAATTTCATTAGGATTGTCTGTGGTGAATTTTAAGAATTCATGAATCATGATATGAAAATAACAAAATCTTAAATTATTTGTGCTAATTTTTCATGTTGAATTTCGGTTAGTTGTATATATAAAACTCAAAATTTTCCCAACCCATGGGTCATGGATGCTACGTTTTATATAAGTGAATTTACGCTTACATACCAAAAAAAGGTGGATTTGTGGATAATCTTTGTTGTTACTAAAAATATCAATGTAAGTTAAGATTTGATTAGGAACAACCGTCTCCATATGAATGTTTAAATCATCTTTGGTATGTGCTTAACTTTCCACCACGGTCTTTTACAGTAATTTTTGATTTCAGATACAATATAATGAAACGCATATCAAGTATAAAAAATAAAAATAAAATTTGATAGGCCAAGAATGTATTGACCCATTAGGTAAATTAACCAATTAATTAGCCAAGTGAATTTATTAGGTTCAATTACATGCAATAAGCGTGGTAGCACAAACAAATCACCAAATAACTAAATGTAACGGAAAATAAATTTGACACGGTAATTTATTCACAAATAGGGAAAATCACTAAGGCAAAACTCCATCGGATGAATTTAAGGTCACCACTCCCGAGAATTCACTATTATCAAAACAAGCAGTTACAAGTAAAGGAATCCCAGTACTTTATACCAACCAACAGTTGAACCCTTATTCCAATACACAATTGGACTTGTAATGTAGTGACAATCTCTCCTTTCAATGCACAGCTCCAAGTACGTGACTAACCAATCGATGCACAGATCCCAGTACGTGACTAACACACAAACTTGAGAAAGATGTTGACTGCAAAGTTTTTCAGTTCATCCAGATGATGAAAATCAATAAGCTTCTTGGTTACAAAACCCTTAGCGCACAAGCGCAGTAGCTTCTACAAAGAAGATGAACTAGGGCAAATTGTCTCCGGTCACAATTTGAGTGAATAATCACTTTGCATCAAGTTGCATCACCTTAGACGGCCCTTAAAATAATCCTTATATATGTCTAGGGTTGTGAGAAAAGAAACCATACACAAATAGCTTGGATATGAGTGAAAAACAGATCTGAAAATCTGAATTTCATGATTCTCAATAAATACAGCTTCTATCCAGAGCTGTCGAGAATTAAACATTAAATCTCGATAGATACATCTGTCGAGCTTTAATGAACAACACTTCTTCACTTGTTTTTTGTACAGACTTGCATAACTTCAATACTAAACTTGAACTCTTGTTCTTTGAAGTATTAAACATATCCTAGATCTACCTAATTACAAGTAAAGTGCATTTTGTTAAAGGATTAGCCAATTCTATATGACATATGTTCTAATAAGTTCTACATATGTCCTAACAAAAATAAAAAAGATATCGTAACACTTAACCCCACCTACACCAATTGGTATGAAATTGGAAATGCTAATATTAAAATTATCAAACATGTGCCTTGCACATCTAAACTAATAACTTGGTAAAATTTTATATTTTGTAGCCTATGTTTATGCTTATGTTTTTATCCTTCCACTAAATAATGTACTCAATCAATTGGACAATCAAGAAATGTGTAAGGAATCTACGTTAATAAAAAGATTAATGGTTGTACCACTAAACAAGATTGCAGTTGATATTTAATAATGATCAAGCTCTTTGGATAAGGAATTTACGTTAAATGAAAAAATTAATGGTTTTATCACTAAACAAGATGTTAGAAATGCTATAAGCATAAGGATAATAATTGTTGTATTGAGATTTAGTTAGTTAGTGAGTTACAATTCCAAGCATGTTAATCACATTTAGCATATGTTGAAATTATTAATGCACATGTTGAAATTATTAATGCACATGGGGAATAATAGAACCAATGGGATGAGGCCATGTGGGCCAATGAGATTAGAGCTAATCTTCTATAAATACATGATTGTAATTCAACATTGGATCAATTGAAGAATAAACTAACTCATTGCTTAGCGCATTAATGCATCTCTCTCTCTTAATCTCTTTCTTTCTCTATGAAGGGTGACTACCTCAAATTAAGTCAATTTCCCTATAGTTCTCATCAATTCTCCTATAATTCCTATCAATTCCCATTAGGAACCACCAGGTTCCTAAAAATTGATATCAGAGCCGTCGATCTTGATACGGACGAATGTGACCAAAGAGAACTTTGGAAAGAATTACAGCAAATGGTGAACAAAGTTTTAAAGAATGTCAAGACTTTGTATGAATCTCACAATGCCATTTTAGAGAAGGTTAAAGTCTTGGCTGAATCTAACAAGGCCATGAATGAAGAGCTCTCAAGATTGTAAGAGGGTCTCGGAAACATGACAGAAGAGGAGTTACAATTTCTTGATTCAATGAAACTCGAAGAACAAATCAAGTTCCAAGAATCTACTGATATTGTTGCAAGCCGGGATGTTGATTTTTGTATCAAAGTGGATGATGATATACATGTACACGCTGCCCTTGAAGTTTAGTCCAAAGAACCAACAAAGAAGGTGATGATGATCTTCCAAGAACCAATTCTTGATGCACCAATGGAGGCTTCTATTCAAGAGTCTATGATTCAAGAATTGGCAATCCAAGTGTCGGTGATCCAAGAATCCAAGATGCAAATGCCAACAATTTTAATGGTTCTAGAATCAAATGAGGTCTTGAGGATACAAGAACATTCCAAGGTTCAAAAAACCAATGAGACCTTGAAGATTGAAGAACCATTGAAGGCTTAAGAATTTGAGCAAAGTTTGAGGATCTATGAAAAAGAAGCCTTCATGTGCACGAGACCACTTGTCAAAGAGAAATGCATGAATATGGTGATCAAAATGTCACTAAGGTATTGGTCCATTGGAAGATCTCCTTTGATGAAGATGCTATTTCACAACAACATCTTGTGGGCAAGGTGTTTTCAAGGGGAGGGAAATGTTAGGAATGCTATAAGCATAAAGATAATAATTGTTGTATTGAGATTTAATTAGTTACTTAGTTACAATTCCAAGCATGTTAATCACATTTAGCACATGTTGGAATTATTAATGTACATGGGGAATAATAGAACTAATAGGACAAGGCCATGTGGGCCAATGAGATTAGAGCTAATCTCCTATAAATACATGATTGTAATTCAACATTGGATCAATTGAAGAATAAACCAACTCATTGCTTAGTGCATTAGTGCATCTCTCTCTCTCTCTCTCTCTTAATCTTTTTCTTTCTCTATGAAGGGTGACTACCTCGAATTAAGTCAATTTTCCTACAATTCTCATCAATTCCCCTATAATTCCTATCATTCCCCATTAAGAACCACTGGGTTCCTAACACAAGATTGATGTTGATGTCATTTAATAATGATCAAGCTCGATGGACAATCAAGATATGTTTATGCAACAATTAACTTCTTCATTTGAAGGGATAAGTGAAGGGGGTATGATTGATTATGATGCTTGAGACATGGAGGAGTACAGGTAGTCAGTCAAAAATTATTTCTTGGAGAGACCAAGTTATAGTATTGATAACTCGATCAAAATTAATGAATAATTACACAAACGTGTGTATATAAAATATATATATATATATATATATATCTTCAATTTTAATATTAGAGTAAGTAATAACTCGTTAATATAGTATGTATAAAATTATCAACTTCTAGGCTCTTATCTATCTCTTCTATCCTTTCTCCTTAAACCCATTGATTTCTTGATTCTCTAAGCTCGCTAAATGCTCTATAAATGCTCGAAAGATAAGGAGTTTTTTCTAAGCTAAGCCGCTGGAACGACTACCAAAAACTGGAGATGTATTCTCTGATCCATTGACCGATAACTAAACTAGCTTGACTTAACTATCCCGAGTGCCCCCTACTTAAGAATCCAAAGGTAACCTTTAGAGCTAAACTGCCCAAAACCTTTCTTCTCCAAAAAAAAAAAAATTTATGTTTATATGTTAATTATAAAAAGCATTGAGAAATTCCGTATTTAGAAAGCTTTGAGATAAATCAATTCTTAAAAAAAATATCTTTGAGCTAAATACAAAAAATTCAAAACAAGTAGATGTTTTATACAGTGAACAACATTATAAAATCCATGTAATAAATAAATTCTTTATATTTCATATTTTAAAAATGAGCAAAATTCAAAAACAGAAAAATTAATTAGTTGTTTTGTATGGGAACAGTGAGGGAATAAGAGCGCTGAGTTAATTTGTTTTTATATTTTTAAAAAGTATTGAGAATTCTAGGGTTAAAAAAAATCTTTGAGCTAAATAAATTAAAGTTAAATCATTAACAGTTAAATCTTTTATAATTAAAAAAGCATTAAGTTTAATTCAAAAAAGTAGTTAAAAACAAAATCGTTAATAGTTAAATCTTTTATAATTAAAAAAAAAAAAAAAACGTTGAGTTAAATTCAAAAAAGTAGTTGTTTAGTATGGGAAACAACTTGGTTGCTTGCTAGGATTCAGATGGTAAATTTCCATTGAAATGTGGGGACAAATCCCCTAATCCCAATCCTTTAATCAATTTGATATTGAGAGCTACCCACCCTTGGTGGATGGGGGTGCCCTTTAACCCAAGGACTACTCAATATATACACTAAAGCCTCAAGACCCTATTGTCATTTGGGACAGGCCAACAGTCACCTCTCCCACCTAGCTAGTTCCATCATACATTCAACTACTTTAATACCCCAACTTGGTTACAAGCTTACATTACGAAGAGCATTAGCATCCGAGTATACAAAAAAGTTTTATTTTACAACCTAAAAATCTACTTTATCTATTTTACCATCTCATTTAACAACTCACCCAATATCACAGCTTCTATATTTAGATACAACTTATTAAAATAATATAAACTATACTAACAAATAATATAAAAAATTCAGTTTCTCTCTCTTCTCTTCCAACTCACTAACTAGACCTACTCAACACCTTCTACCAAAACTCAGCCACATAGCCACAAACACCAATTCCGTCACCACCAACCACCAAACCAACCAACCAGCCACCACCAGTAAAAATCCTTACCACCACCAAAACACCCACAGACCCACTGCAACACTCACAAACCCACCAAATCTGACCCATACACCAATTAAATCCGACCTAAACTTTGACCAATCGCCACCCAAATTTGTGGCCACCTCTGTAAACCCTCAATGAACCCATCCCCACCACCACCACAGCAACCCCTACCGCCACCACCATGAACCTACAAATGCACCAATACCCATCACAAAAAATCAAACCAAAACCAAAACCCAATCTGAGAGACAGAATCAGAGCGAGAGAAAGAGAGAAGAGAGAGAATTGAAGAGTGAAAGAAGAGAGAGGGGCCGCTATTCCCAGCCACACACCACCACGCCGTCGATGCCGATCCCAGCAAACGTCCACGCTATCGACGCCGATCCCCAGCCAACAACCCATATGCTAACATGGCCCGCAACCACTCCACCACCACGCCACAACCATCGGACCACCCTACAACCCAGCAAAAACCCATGCCACAAAACCCACTACCCCACAGCCCACAACCCTCATACCACCACTGCCACGACCAAGCCACCAGCACAAGGTCGCCACCATCAAGAGAGATTGGCAGAGAAAGGTCTGAGTTTTTTAGAGAGGTCTGAGTTTTTTGAGAGAGAGAGAGAGAGAGAGAGAGAGATTTGATGAAACCCAGACAACAATGATCCATGACCCACGGCTACCATCGCCATCAAGGTGGTGGCAATGGAGTGGTGGAGACAAACGGCAAAGAAGAGGAAAAAGTGAGAATGAGAGAGAAAGTAGAGAAAAGGAAGAAGTGAGAAGAGAAAGAGGGAGAGAGTGACCGTGAGAACTAACTGTAGCTCCAAATGGAAAGAAAATATAAGTACCCATACCCGGATGGAGATCATTTTTGGTTGGTTGGTTACTATTTTAGTAACTGGGGGGTGTACATGCTAGTGCTCCAAATGGAAAGAAAATATAAGTACCCATACCCGGATGGAGATCATTTTTGGTTGGTTGGTTACTATTTTAGTAACTGGGGGGTGTACATGCTAGTGCTCTAAGCTCGGCACTCTGCAAGTGCTTTGCAAATACATATAAACAAAACAAATTACTTGAATTTAAACGGTGTGGGATGATGAGGAATCTATTATTATTATGTCTAGTGTCGAGAATTTAGGTTGCGTTTTCTTCCTAAAATTTTCCTAAAAGTCTCGATCAGTGATTTACAAATTCCAAAGTTGCGCAAAGAAGAATTTTGCACTTTGAATTCAATCGAGCACAAAATTAAACCAAAAGCGATCATTCCAAGCACCCACTATATGACAATCAAAATATGACCAAAAATCTTGCAACTCCACCTGTAATGAGACATGCATGCAGCACCAAAAAATGCATATTCATGAAGTACACCAGTAGCTGCCTTTGTACATAAGCTTCCGAACTTCCTTGCTTTTCCTTTCCTATGCAGAAGTTGTGGATGACTTCATGCATGGATTCTATCAGCTGTCTCTTAAAATGTATACCTGCTGTGATAAAATATGTAATGGACCAGATGTTTAACAGTGTTTTGGTTTTTTCGTGTTGATTTTCAATTTGTACATCTTCAACACATGCAAAGTGTGACATGCTGGCACGTCCATTGTTTTACAAATGTATACCTCCTTTATACCAAGGAAGTTTAAATGATAATAAATATGTAATGCACCAGATGTTATCTTTGAAAGCCAATTCATTGTTTTGCTCCTTCGTTTCAATATGTCCTCCTGTTTTAAAGATTCGAAGATTATTGTCACATGCATTTGTGTATTGATTAAGCTTTTTGTAAATCTGATACATTCAGAACAATTGCTGTGAACTAATTACATTGAATTGGATTATCTGCTTGAAGGTTATTTTAATAGTGTTCCTAACATTCAACTACTGTTTATGTCTTCTTAAAAAAACAAAAAATAACTTATCAAAAAAAAAAAAAAAAAGGTACTGTTTATGGATTTATTCATGCAATTTTCATAGAATGTTGTCTAATGAACCATTAAAAAAGGTCCAAAAAATTATATAATTTTTTTAATAGATATACTCGTTATTTGTACCTAATTGTTGTTCAAAGCTTCAGCACCCGGAAATTTGAAATTACTTTTTAGCCGACTAATATCCTAGTTTTTGCAAATTCTAGAGAACCTCTTTAGTAATTACCTAATTCTTGTTGTTATGGCTTACTGATTATTGTTCTATGGTTTTTTTTTTTTTTTTTTAATTTTTAATTTTTAATTTTTTACAAGATAGAAATTTTACTATAACATAATATAAGTGTATACATTTGTAAGCTCTATCTTGAAAACTCGAACTTCGACCCTTGCCCCCCACATCTCACAAATACTTATACTTGTATAGTAACCATCACACCAAAGATGTACGATAAATTTTGTTCTATGGCCTTAAGTTATATGAACGGTGGTGTTGTTAAATTATCACATTGATTATCACTTATTTCGATGCATTATCTTATTCAATGTTTCAATGTGTTTTGCATTGGTCAATGTGTTTTCAAAATATGCTTACGCTCTGAAGTTTGAGAACAAAGGATTTACCCGTTTAGTGTTTATACCCCAAACTTCCACTCATATGTTACTAAAAAATGCGTTTTCATTTGAAGGGATAAGTGAAGGGGGTATGGTTGATTTTGACACTTGAAACATGGAGTATAGGTAGTCATGTTAAAGTCAGTACCTCAAACAGCTCAGCATTCAAAACTGATGAAGAAGAAGAGAAGTGTAACGGCTAGTTTGACAACAGTATTCTATCTCAAGGCCAAAACGGTGTCGTTCAACTTAAAGGGGAGAAAGTTTAATAAGCAGTGAAACGGTGGTGTTTAAAGTGTGACGTGTTTTAATATGAGATAGTAAAATGTGACGCATCATTTTGGCTCTGGTCTTCATCAACACGCAGACTCTTCTCTCCAGCTGTGCTCTGCTTCATGCCCAGTTGTGACATGACTTCAAGAACCTCTCATCAAGCAGTTCGTGATTCACGGATGGTTTGTTACAAGGGTAGTTACAAGTTTGTTATTTCAGAACGATTTAGAAGATCTAGATTAAGCTATTCTAGTGTGTATATATACTGAGGGTTGGTAATGTATCTGAGTGAGCTTGTATTAATCATTTTTCATTTTCTTTGGAATATAGAAATTTCCTCTCTGTCTTTTCCTTTCTTTGATTTTCTCTCTAAGCTTCCGCCATTGTTAACTACCTTTCAAGCTCAAAACCTCACATGGTATTAGAGCCATAGATCCATGGCTTCAACAACACCTCAAGATACAGCTCAGTCCTCTCATACTAATCACTCATCAACGCCTCAAATTCCTACTCATCCATCACACTCTGCTCCATCACCACTTTTGCTACTATCAAATATGTCAAATCTCATATCCATCAAGTTAGACTATGCTAACTACATACCATGGAAACATCAATTGATTACAATCTTAGAAGCTTACTCTTTGATTGAACACATTGATGGCACTACTCAAAAACCTATTCCATTTGTTCTTGATTCTTCAGGAAATCCAACTACTGTTGTGAATCCAGAGTTTCAGACTTGGAAGATCAAGGATAAAGCTTTGCTTTCCTTGATAAACTCTACACTCACACCACAAGTTTTCTCTCTTGTTGTGGGAATCACAAGCTCAAGAGAGGTCTGGAATACTCTAGAATAGAGGTTCACCTCTACTTCAAGGGCTAACATCTTGAACTTGAAACTTGAGCTTCAAAGTCTCAAGAAAGGCAATGATTCTGTGAATGGTTTTCTGCAGAAGATCAAAATTGCCAGAGATAAGTTGCTTGCTGTGGGAGTTATAGTTGATAATGAGGAATTGATTTGCATTGTTCTTCGAGGACTTCCTAGAGAATTTGCTCATTTTTGCTCAGCTATTCGAACTAGGAGTGATCCAATCTCCTATGAACAACTTGCTATCATGCTCCAAAGTGAAGAGCAGGCAATGACTGATCATTCAGAATTTGCTCCTAACTCTCTTGCTATGTTTGCTTCTAACAGCAAATCTAACAGCAATTACCAGAATCAATCTCAGAATTATGGTTCTGGAAGAGGAAGGGGTAAGAACAACTTCAATAACAGTAGAGGAAGAGGAGGCAGGTTCAATACCAATGGAGGTCAGCATTTTAATCCACAGGCAACTCAGAATTTCTCTCCACAGAATTTCTTTCCTCAACCCAATCACAATCAAAATTCTCCTCAGAATTTCTTTCCTCAACACAATCACAATCAAAATTCTTCTCAGAATTTCAAGAATGATCGTCCATCATGTCAGATTTGTGGGAAATCTGGACATGGAGCCTTAGACTGCTATCGTAGGATGGATTTTGCTTACCAAGGCAAAAATCCACCTACCAAGCTTGCTGCCATGGCAAGTGCTTCCAATGCTACTATCACCAACAACCAGGACCCTTGGCTTGCTGATTCAAGCACCACTGATCACCTCACAGCCAATCTCAACAACTTGACACTCCAATCTCAGTACAAAGGTCCTGATCAAGTCATTGTGGGCAGTGGTCAGTCCATCCCAATCAACCATATAGGTAACACTACACTTCATACCAAATGTCACAACTTTATACTCAAAAATGTCCTACATGTGCCTAGAATTGTAATGAATTTACTATCTGTTCATAGATTCTGCCTTGATAATAATTGTTCTTGTCATTTTGATGCAAATGAACTCAAAATCCAGGATATTCCTACGGGGAGACTCCTCTACAAGGGCTTGAGTGAGAATGGGGTCTACCCTATATACTCAAAGCACTTCATCAAACCTCCTTCCTTCAATCCTGCATTTTCTTCATAGCCACAGTCTCCTCAGTTTCAGTCATCTCAATATCCTCAAACACCTTATGCCTTTCATGTAAAGAGTGTCAATAACTGGTTGTTGTGGCACCATAGATTAGGACATCCTAGCAATAAGGTTCTCAATAATGTACTTTCCTCAATTGATGTATCCTGTACTTTGAACAGTAGTGATACTGTCACTCATTGTAAACATTGTTTGAATGGAAAAATGCATCAACTCCCTTTTACTACATCTGATTTTCAGTCTTCCAAACCCCTTGAATTAATTCACTCAGACGTGTGGGGTCCTGCACCCACACTTTCTGTCAATGATTTCTCATACTATGTCATTTTTGTTGATGACTACTCCAAATTTACTTGACTTTATCTGTTAAAATTCAAGTCTGATGTGTTTGAGGTCTTTAAACATTTTAAAGCCACAGTTGAAAATCAACTTGACTCTAGAATCAAGGTGTTTAGGTCTGATAGAGGGGGTGAGTATACCTCAAATGCTTTTAAACACTTTTGTTTATCCAATGGCATTGTTCATCAATTCACCTGTCCACATACTCCTCAACAAAATGGAGTAGCTGAGAGAAAACACAAACATTTGGTTGAATCTTCTCTCACTATGCTATCTCACTCTCAATTACCCATCTCTTACTGGTCCTATGCTATATCTACTGCTGTGCATATAGTTAATAGGCTCCCTACTCCCAACCTTCACAATTTGACTCCTTGGGAATTACTATTCCAATCTACCCCAGATATCAAACACCTTAGGACTTTTGGATGTGATTGTTTTCCCTTGTTGAAACCTTACAACAATCACAAACTTCAACCACACACCACTTCCTGCATTTTTCTTGGCTATCCTGCATACACAAAGGGTTATATTTGCTTGGACCCTATTACCTCTCGGATTTACATTTCAAGAAATGTGCTTTTCAATGAAACTGATTTTCTGGCTTCTCAGTCTTTATCCACCAGTCCCTCTCATGAGTCATCTATTCAGTCTCAATCCAATTTGCATCAGTCCTCTTTTCAGTTTTATCCACTAGCCTCATCTACCTCATGTCCTAATTCTGGTTCTCCCACACAGTCTGTTTCCTTATCCTCTAGACAGTCCATTTCATCATCTCAAAATGCATCTCCATCTGCATCACAACCTGCCTTACTGCCTAGCTTCCAGCCTATCTCCCAACCTGCATCACAGCCTACTACACAACCTACACCACAGCCTATAACACAACCTACAACACAGCCTAACTCACAACCTACATCCCAGCTTCCATACCAGTCTATTACTCTCCCCATTACACCTGCTCTTTCCCCCACTGTGCCACATGTGACTTCAACAGTTCCTTGTACTACCAATTCACATCCTATGGTGACAAGGTCCAAGAATGGTATTTCTAAACCTAAGGCTATGCTTGCTACATCTTCATCTAAGGCTGTTTCTGGTTCCTCTAAGGCTGTCAGGCCTGATTACACCCTCACTAAACCACCCTCCTTCAAAGTTGCTGTTCAGTACCCACAATGGTGCAAGGCTATGGATGAGGAGTTTGCTGCCCTTCAAAGACAGGGTACATGGTCTCTAGTACCCCATTCTCCTGCCCAAAATATGGTTGGTTGTAAGTGAGTCTTCAAACTCAAACATAACAGTGATGGCAGTATTAGCAGATACAAGGCTAGATTGGTTGCAAAAGGGTTTCACCAACAGTTTGGTATTGATTTTAAGGAGACTTTTAGCCCAGTCATCAAGCCTCCAACAGTTAGAATGATTCTCTCTCTTGCAGTTCAGTTTGATTGGCCTTTGAGGCAACTGGATGTGAGCAATGCATTTCTTCATGGTCTGCTTAGAGAAGAGGTTTACATGGTTCAGCCTCCAGGGTATATTGATCCTTCCAAGCCTAATCATGTGTGTAGGCTTTGAAAATCTCTCTATGGCCTTAAACAGGCTCCTAGAGCCTAGTTTGAGAGATTCTCCACTCAACTCCTTCACTTGGGCTTTCAAGCATCTCTTGCTGATTCCTTTTTGTTCATTCTGAGATGTGAGAAGCTTGTTATCTACCTCCTAGTCTATGTAGATGACATTGTCCTCATTGAGAACAATCCACAGTTCATCAATTCTCTTATCTCTCAACTCAGCAGTACCTTTGAACTCAAGGATTTGGGATCCCTTCATTATTTTCTGGGACTTCAAATTACCAGGACCTCCAAAGGGTTATTCCTTAGCCAAGCCAAATATGCTCAGGATCTTCTCCTGAGGCATAACATGCACTCTTCCAAGCTTGCTCGTTCCCCTTGTGCACCCAATCTCAGACTTGTTCCCACTGAAGGCTCCCCTCTTCTCAATCCTCATGAGTACAGGAATATGGTTGGCTCTTTGCATTATCTCACATTCACACGCCCTGATATCAGTTTCTCAGTTCATCAGGTGTGCCAATTTATGGCCAATCCCACTGATTCTCATTTGATTGCAGCCAAGAGGATCCTCAGATACATAAATGGTACACTCAATTTTGGGATTTTTCTTCAACATGGACCTCTTTCCCTTTTAGCCTTTTCTGACTCGGATTGGGCTAGTGATCCCTTTGACAGGCGCTCCACCACTGGTTTCTTAGTGTACCTTGGCTACAATCCAATTACCTGGAGTGCCAAGAAGCAGGACACTGTCTCACGATCCTCCACAGAATCTGAATATCGTGCCTTGGCCTCCACTACAGCTGAGTTATCTTGGCTTCGCCAGGTCCTAAAAGATCTTGGTATATTTCTTCACACTTCCCCCACTTTATGGTGTGATAATGTCAGTGCCCTTGCTATTGCCTCTAACCCAGTCTTCCATGCTCGCACCAAGCATGTGGAAGTTGATTACCATTTTGTTCGAGAACGTGTTTTGCGCAGAGATCTCCAGGTTAAATATGTTGCCACTGGGGATCAATTAGCTGACATATTTACCAAGAGCCTCTCTACTGCTCGTTTTTGCTTTCTTCGGTCCAAAATCATGGTGTCTGTTGACCCCATGGTTTTGAGGGGGGATGTTAAAGTCAGTACCTCAAACAGCTCAGCATTCAAAACTGATGAAGAAGAAGAGAAGTGTAACGGCTAGTTTGACAACAGTATTCTATCTCAAGGCCAAAACGGTGTCGTTCAACTTAAAGGGGAGAAAGTTTAATAAGCAGTGAAACGGTGGCGTTTAAAGTGTGACGTGTTTTAATATGAGATAGTAAACTGTGACGGCGTCGTTTTGGCTCTGGTCTTCATCAACACGCAGACTCTTCTCTCCAGCTGTGCTCTGCTTCATGCCCAGTTGTGACATGACTTCAAGAACCTCTCATCAAGCAGTCCATGATTCACGGATGGTTTGTTACAAGGGTAGTTACAAGTTTGTTATTTCAGAACGGTTTAGAAGATCTAGATTAAGCTATTCCAGTGTGTATATATACTGAGGGTTGGTAATGTATCTGAGTGAGCTTGTATTAATCATTTTTCATTTTCTTTGGAATATAGAAATTTCCTCTCTGTCTTTTCCTTTCTTTGATTTTCTCTCTAAGCTTCCGCCATTGTTAACTACCTTTCAAGCTCAAAACCTCACAAGTCACAGAGTCAAAAATTATTTCTTGGGGAGACCAAGCTATAGTATTGATAAGTCGATCCACACTAATGAATAAATACACAAACTTGTGTCTATAAATAAATATATATATATAAATCTTAAAATTTTAATTTTAAAGTAATAACTCATAAATATATTATATATAAAATTATCAACTCCTATAGGCTGCCAGCTCTTGTATCCTTTCTCCCTAAACCCATTACTTGCTGTCTCTATCTCATCTTCTTGTAACTCTCAATCATAAATAGCTCCAAAGCTTGCATTTAAAAGTTTTGATTTATTTTTTAAATGAACATCATCTTCCTTAATTCTAATGAGTATAGAAAAGTTGTCTAGTTTACTCCAAATATATACAAAAAATATTTCTAAAAAAAATAAAACAATTAATGATTCTATATATTTATTTGATAAATTAAAATATAATAATCGTTATGCACAATGAAAAAAAATGAAGGTTTAATTAAAAAAGAGTGGATTGTTTTTATTTAAAAAAAAACTGTTTTGAGAGGGGCTACTTAGGTTAGTTGTCTTTTTAATGTCTTCAATTCAGCTATCCAAATTGTTTTTTGAGCCATTGGATTAATCCCTTTTTATTTTTTGGGTACAATTTTTGAATGCCCAAAATTTTATTTTATTTTTGAAATAGGGTACAACTTTCATTCAATGCCCAATATGAATGGAATCAAAATACAAAGTCTCCGTTGCTGGTAGAGGAGAATCCTGTATGCAAATTACATCATCATTAACACTTTGTTTGACAGAACTCACAGACTTCCATTGTAGACCTTGGATGAGGAATTGAGCATCTTGCAACACATGACCTAGTTGAGACAACTAAGGGCCAGTAGATGTTAGGGCAGTAGCAGTATAAAATTAACCATATTAACTAAATTCTTTAAAGCATTGAGAATTCTAATTTCTAACTTTAAAATTGCATTGCAAAATTATATTATATAAAAAGTCTTAATTTAATTATTTTATATCCACTACCTTTCCTCTCAATTTTTTATTTTTTTATTTTTTATTTATGTTTATATGTTAGTTATAAAAAGCATTGAGAAATCCTGTATTTAAAAAGATTTGAGATAAATCAATTCTTTTTTCTTTTTTTTAAGCTTTCAGCTAAATTCAAAACAAGTAGATGTTTTATACGGTGAATAACATTATAAAATCCATGTATTAAATAAATTCTTTATATTTTAAAAAAGAACAAAATTCAAAAAAAAAAAATAGTTGTTTTGTACGAGAACAATGAGGGAACAAGAGTGCTGAGTTAATTTTTTATTTTTATTTTTTTAAAGGTATTGAGAATTCCAGGCTTAAAGAAAACGTTTAGCTGAATTATTAATAGTTAAATATATTATAATTCAAAAAAAACATTAAGTTTAATTCAAAAAAGTAGTTAAAAACAAAATTAAATCTTTTATAATTAAAAAGCATTGATTTTAATTAAAAAAAGTAGTTAAAAACAAAATCATTAACAGTTAAATCTTTTATAATTAAAAAAACATTGAGTTAAATTAAATTCCAAAAAGTAGTTGTTTAAAATTGCATTGCAAAATTATATTATATAAAAAGTCTAAATTTAATTATTTTATATCCACTACCTTTCCTCTCAATTTTTTATTATTTTTTATTTTATGTTTATATGTTAGTTATAAAAAGCATTGAGAAATCCTCTATTTAAAAAGATTTGAGATAAATCAAATTTTTTTTTTAACCTTTCAGCTAAATTCAAAACAAGTAGATGTTTTATTCGGTGAACAACATTATAAAATCCATGTATTAAATAAATTCTTATATTTTATATTTTAAAAATGAGCAAAATTCAAAAAAAAAAAAAAAAAAAGTTGTTTTGTACGAGAACAATGTGGGAACAAGAGAGCTGAATTAATTTTTTTATATTTTTAAAAGGTATTGAGAATTCCAGGCTTCAAAAAAACGTTTAGCTGAATTATTAATAGTTAAATCTTTTATAATTTAAAAAAAAACATTAAGTTTAATTCAAAAAAGTAGTTAAAAACAAAATTAAATCTTTTATAATTAAAAAAGCATTGAGTTTAATTTAAAAAAACTGGTTAAAAACAAAATCATTAACAGTTAAATCTTTTATAATTAAAAAAAATTGAGTTAAATTAAATTCCAAAAAGGTAGTTGTTTAGTATGGAGAACAACTTGGTCACTTGCAAGGATTTAGGTGGTAAATTTCCATTGATCCGTGGGGGAAACCCCCAATCCAACATCCTTTAATCAATTTGATATTGAGAGCTACCCAACCTTGGGAGTGCCCTTTAACCCAAGGACGAGGGGCAAGCTGAGACGGACTCCCTATATACACTAGAGCCATAAGACTCTATCGTCATTTGGGACAGACCAACAGCCACCTTTTCCACCAAGCTGATTCCATCATACATTCAATTACTTTAATGCCCCAACTTGATTACAAGCTTACGTTACTAAGCTTGGCACTCTACATATGCTTTGCAAATACATATAAACAAAACAAATTACTTGAACTTCAACGATGTGGGATAGTGAGGAATCTATTATTATTATGTCTAGTGTCAAGAATTTAGGTTGCGTTTTCTTCCTCTATTTTCCGAAAAGTCTCGATCAATATTTACAAATACCAAAGTTTTGCGCGAAGAAGAATTTTGCACTTTGAATTGAATTGAGCACAGAATTAATCCAAAATCGATCATTCCAAGCACTCAATATATGACAATCAAAATATGGCCAAAAATCTTGCAACTCCACCAGTAAAGGCAGTAATGAGACATGCATGCAGCACCAAAAAAAGCATCTTCATGAAGTCCACCGGAAGCTGCCTTTGTACATAAGCTTCCGAACTTCCTTGCTTTTCCTTTCCTACGCAGAATTTGTGGATGACTTCATGGCGAGATACCCAATTTTGCAAGAGGATCTTCATGCATGGATTCTATCAGCTGTCTCTTAAAATGTGTACCTTCCGTGATAATATATGTAATGGACCAGATGTTTAACAGTGTTTTGGTTTTTTCGTGTTGATTTTCAATTTGTACATCTTGCAACACATGCAAAGTGTGATATGCTGGCATGTCCATTGTTTTACAAATGTATACCTCCTTTATACTACGGAAGTTTCTGACATTTAAATAATAAAAATATGTAATGCACCAGATGCTTGTGTTTATACTCAGATATCCTTTTTGGACAATACAAACACACTGCCTGATGATTATAACTATAATAGTAACACAAATAATTGGAATACAATAACAGAAGATAAAATCAACCGACAGACTGATGATACAATAATAGTTTGTTAGATAGGATTAATAAAAAATTAGAATCTTTAGAAACTGTGGAAAGATCCATAATAAACACTAAAGTAGAAAGAAAAAGTGATAGTTTTTTGGACCTCCTAGAAAGAATGAAAGCCTTAAATTCAAAATCAGAAAAAGAAAGAGAATTTGAATCTGATCATAGATCACCTTTAGCAAAAAACCATGACAGATAATTGGCATAATGAAAGAAATAATGTAACAGAAAATTGGCATATAAATAATAGTAGAAAAGATGATATAGAACTAAAAGCAACTGAGAGACCTATAGCCATAACATATAAAGACAATAAGAAAGACTATGAGAAAGATAACAAGAATCATGACTTGAAAGACTTAAAGACAACTTTTACAGAAAAGAAAGACAATGGTCATATTGAAATAGTGCAAGACAAACTAGACATAATTGATGAAGACAAAAAAAAAAAGGAATGTTAAAGAAAGGAATAGTAAAAGAAATGATAGAAATAATGGAAAGACAAGGCAATAGTACTCTTAAGCTAACCAACTCAAAAGAAACTCTACATAAGAAGTTAAAAGACGTAGAAAAAAAAAAAGACATGATAAGGAAAGAAAAAGAAAATGATGGTATTAAGTTACAACCAAGTTTGTTGTCAAACTTTATACATAATAATATGGTGCAATAGGATCTCAATCCGTCCACCGTTATGAAACTACTTCAACCACCAAAAATACATTTTGAATGAAGCTCTCTTTTTCATGATTCTGTTTAAGAATCGTTGTTTTGTAAAAGCCCTTTTATTGACATGTTTTTGTCTTTTGTAAAATACTCTTTTCTGAGCAACAGAACATAACACAGAGATGGTAACAAAAGAGAGAAGACCAATACCTGATAGGGTTGGCCGGAATAGGGAGGGGGAGACGCAAGGCGCCATTGCAGTAGTGGCTGTGCGAAGTTGGCATCGCATGGATTCTTTTCTTCTTCGGTTTAAGTGCTTCGGTGAGCAAGTATTGCATCGTTAGGGTTTACTGATGTTTAAATAATGTTTTTAATTCTTTATTTTTATTTTTTTACAACATAAAAAATGTTGCCAGATCACTTAAAAAATTCCTAATCATTGCTCCATTAGTTATATAGGCAGGGAGACAAAACCATAATTAACATAACTAATAACACTCATTTTTTAAATTTCAGAAACCAATAGTGCTCACTTGAAATTTGAAGAAAAAAATGATGACTAGGCAAAATAGTAAAAATTTAGGTGAACTACTTTTTAAAATATTTATTGTTTAAGCAATATTATGCTATATCTCTCTATGTATGCTGCTCACACTGCCAATAAAGATGGCACTTACAACGTAGTGCCATATCTAAGCCAAAATGTATTGAATTTGTGCCCAGATTTACTATGCAACACATTGCAAGGGCTCAACCAATGAAGGTCATGGATTATTGTGGATAAAATTCCAGTGCATAAATACGCAAACTTCACAGTATCAGTTTATGCCAACCTCATCCAAGTTTGCAAGGTGTCATGAACCTATTAAATGCGCGCGCACACATACACAAATGAGATCCAATAATTGGTATAACATTTCTTATAAATTACATGTTCATTTCGAACTGCATATATCTTAGCAAAACTAAAACAAACATAAAGAAATAAAAATAAAAGAAAAAAGAAAAACAATTATGATTTTTAATGTTCATCCCAAAATTGCTGATGCTGTGCCATCCTGAACCTATGCTAATCACCTCTTCTTGCCCTCTACAAAGAGACCTCCCTAAATATATGGAGTTGCAGATTAATTTGTGATGCTTCTACATCCCTAGGCAGCATCACAAATACTAATAACAACTATTAAAAAAAAATCATTTTCCTGGTAAACTACAAGTACAGAGATGCTGCAAAGACTATATCTCTCTTGATCTTAGAGACAGCCTCTTCAAATTTTGATTCAAGCTCAGTTTCTCCAATAGATTTTGCCGCTTGTATGAGCTGCTGAAGAATTTCCTCCAGTCTACGAATTGCCCGAATCAAACTGCCCTCAAAAACCTGTGTAATTTCCATTATCTCATAGAATTTGGATCCTTTTGCCCAAGCATACACAGCCTCCATGATATCAGGCCGAAATGAACTCACAAAGCTCTCAACATCAATTTGGACCTGAGATATAGAAGAATTTAATAAACATTTCATTCAGTTGTTTGATTGATAAGATATACTGAGCTATATTGCAATTCCAAAGCATGTCAGTCGTGTATGAAGCAAACTTTAAAAGTGTCACAAGGTTGTTTGATTGGATTGATTGACCTGTACCATTATTTCTCTAGGTGTATTTATTGGGTAGAAAAAGGTCTCTTAGAGTAAGCATCTCACATTCTTGGAATTTCTGCTGAAACCGTGCAAACACAGACAGCATGATGAACTTGACATCTATTATGATGTTTAGAATGCTTGGGAGTAAGGGTTTTACCATTGAATATCCAAAGACTATACTAATTATTTTATCAATATGAGGTAGCCACCTCCATGTTCCAACTATATTCCAACGAGGAAGGTTTTTTCCCTCTCTTTTTTTATAAAGAAAAACAACTCACATGTCCATGCAGAATTGAACTTGTGGACAGACCTCCCACCTCTTCTGTATGAGGAGAGGAGATGTCATTTGGTCTCTAAGTAAAGTTAATAATGGCCCTAGATTTCTCTACAACTAATTGTGTCTAGGTGATTGCTTTTTATGACACTTGGAGAAAAATAAGTGTGGCATGGCAGATTTCACAATTGTTGTCAGCTGTCATGACCAGAGCAGCTGCTTTCCATGCAGTAAAGATCAGAGTCCATACTAATTTAGAGGCACAATGGATATCAATCTTACTTTATGCAGAAGAAAACGTTTTCTAAAGAAAGGTTCGAAATAGACATTACTCTAGAAGAGAAAGAAAAAAAAATCAGATCATTAATCAACACATTGATGGTTTCTGTCCCATCACGTAGCTTCAAAATGTACAGCTCATGACCAGAGAAGCTTTATTAAGCTCATTGTCGCATCTCCTAAATCCTGACAATGCACTTCACTTTTAATTGGGAACCAAGACATGAAAATTCTCCTTGTAGGTAATGTGTTCTTCTACTTTAGGTTTTGGTCTCAAACACCCCCTCCCACTCGGAGGGAAAAAAAAACATGAAAATCACGAGGGCATTGCATGATACACTTCATTCTCTTTTAGCCCGAAGTTTATTTAACTAAATCTCCAAAATTTATGTCTAAATTGCATTCCAAATTCCATCCAAGTGTAATAATCATGTTGCCCATTTATTTATAGTTGAGTTAAAACTTAGAACAAAATTATTTACAACACTGAGTATAAGTTCTACTACCTTGCACTCAAGCTGAACTTTAGCAACCTTACGAGCTGTATCTTGTAATTGAGCAAAGAGCAATTCAAGTTCTTCCCTAGGCTTTGTAGCATTTTGAAGTTTCTCCTGCCAGACAAAACAAGAAAGGAGAGAAACCATCTCTTCCACTGTAACGTCCTTTAAAACCCCATTGAACATTAGCTCTGTCAGTGTCAACTCATCCGCACTACTGATTTCACTAGCAACTCTCCCCTTCAACTCCACAACATCATCGCTTGTGGCATACCTGCAATCAAATCCACTCCAGGAATTTTAGTAAAACAACTTAACAAGGTTCACGGAAATATGGAAAAGTATGCCTTTAAATACTATCATTAAGGTTCATAATTTTTTTGTCACCCAAAAAATAAAATTACAGATATTCAGATCAAATAATTTAAATACTATCATTAAGGGAAAAAAATCATAAAATAGAAACAATAATAATGTGCACTACGAATATATATATGGGGTTGACTTCAAGTTACACCTAGTGTAACTTTGAGCAATATTACACCACTTAATAACTTTTTATTTTTTATTTTTTAAGAAACCAAAAGAACATAGAGATCCTAAAAATGCATTTGCAAAAAAGATGTTCCTTTATAGTGTTTATGGTTCAAAAGAAATTAAATTACGTAACAACAAAACATAATTCCAAAACAACAGAGTAAACATTGGTCAGGAGCGAACTCCTGCTACCTGAACTGATCTTATGTTACAAAGCTTGTGAATCAAGAAGCTAACAAAGTGAAATAAGGGGTGTTGGACCAAGAAGTAAAGTGAAGTGAAAATAGCGACAAGTTTCATTACCCTAGCCGCCGAAGAACCCGTTTTCTTGCCTTAAGTTCATCCTTAAAAGCCAATACAGTGGAAGAACGTATTGACTTCTTAATTGACTTGATCTTTGCTGTCAATTCGTGCTTTGTGTGTAAAACTTTGAGCTTTTGTTCAATAAGGGGAGATTTAGCAACTTCATGCTTGTCAAAAAGGCTCTCAAAAGCCTCTATTCTACGAGCCGCTTTTTTGTATGAGCTACTTTGAATCTGAGAATAAAAATTTAAAAAAAAAAAATCAGGGTTGTAATCAAATAATATATATATATATATATGAACATGTGTGAATGTGGAAAATGAATTTGGAGTACTATACCTTCATATCTTCTTCTGGATCTAGAAGGGGCACCCCTTTTTCGGCAAATCTAGAAAGAACTTCTGAAACCTTCTTCAGTGTGTTTTCTCGAGCTTCCAAGGGCAAAAGATCTTTTGGTATAGTGAACAATTTGAGACTACTCAAACTAATAATCTGTTCATAGTATCAGACAGCCAAAAAATTCTTTAATGGGTAATCGATATATGCAATGAAGAAAATGTTTAAATAGTAAACTGGCATCAGAGAAGAATATCATGCACCACCAAAAGCAATTGCACTGAGAACATCAAAACTGTTTGAAATAGTGGACAGGGAAGAAAATGAATCAAGTAAAAAGAAAATTCTTTTAATTGTAGAGTAAAGTTTTTTTTTTTTTCTCTCTCTCTCTCTCTCTAAAAAAAGCACATGATTATCATGAATTTAATGAAGACCAACCCTTTCAGAGAATCAGCACATCAACAAATTTGAAAAGCTACTCATCTCAACAGTCAAATAACAACCAAAACAGATCAACTCTAAATTCAATTCATGATATTCGTTTTTTATAACTAAAGTGCCTAAATGTAATAGATTCAGAAAGCCCAAAAGAAGTAGCAATGCAATTTTCAATGAATAGAATAAGCAAGGAAATTGAAAATATATAAAACAAAAGAAGAAAGGGACTTTGCTTGCCTGAGATAAAGGAACAGAAACAACAACAGGTTCCCCAGGCTCTTTAAATGGAACTATCTTAATGGTTTTTTTCCCAATTCCATCTTTGCTCACCACACATCTTGTAAGAACATCCACTGTGTAGTCTGCGTCTTCTGGCTTCCTATTTGCATCATCTGGAACACGCATTGAAATATAAGCATTCATTGAACTAGAATTGAAGGGAGATGAACCTGTTTCATGAGAAACCATTGACAGTTCTCACCTTCAGATACAGTTTTCACTCTTTCAAAATTTAATATTACTCCCCATGTGACCTCATCCTTGATAGAGAAAGATGGGGAAGCTTCTTCACTCTTATAGCATTGAATACATACAAGCCTGCTAGCCTGCAAGAAAGGCAAGCAGTACCTTGGAGAAAACAAAATATCACGAACATCCTTCTTCAAGCTCTTGTACTGCTGTAGCAGATCATAATAATTTTTCAAACTATCTTCTTCTTCAATTACAATTGAATCCCTCTCTTCTTCAAGATTCTTTGCTTCTTTCTGCCAATATAACATTAATAATGGTGAGTCTAAAGTTTTCTCTCTAGAGAGAGAGAGAGAGTTTAGAATGTTCAAAATTAGCTGAAATCAAGACCGGGAAGAGTAGTGTGTAATCTTTTAGGCCGTGTGTTGGTTGGGCTGATTTTGGGGGTGAGGTGAGGAGAAAATAAGAGGGGGGGGGGGGGGGGGGGGGGGAATAGTAGAAATGGAAAACAAAACACCCGGGCCCCACCATTTTGGGGTGTTTTGTTTTCTCCCTAAATGGGGGAGAAAGTGCTTAGATGGGAATTTACCCATCTGGTCCTCTCCTCCCTCCACATTAATTTCCTCTCTTTTTTTCTTTTTTTCGTTGCAACGTTAACGTTCAGTTTCCGCCACCCCCCCCCCCCCCCCGCCCCGCAAAACATTAGGATTTTTTTCCTTATAAACTTTTTTTTTAATGTAACAGGGGCATGAAAGTAAATTTATATAAAAACCATTTTCTATCCTCTCATTTTTCTTCTCAGCCAAAGAAAAGAGTTCTCCATCCTTCCAATTTTCCACCCCCCAAACCAACACACATAAGGAAAAACTAAATTTTTTCTATGCCCCCACACTTTTCCATCCTCCAACCAAATGAAGCCTTACAAAAGTTGTGTTCCACATTGAGACTGCATAAAAAGCATATGTTTTTATATCATGCTCTTTCCCCTTTTCACCAAAAAAAAAATAATTAAGTACAATAATGTATGTAAAATCCCCAGTGGCAATTCAGTTGTGTCAAAGCTATCATTCACATGGTACATGATCCTCATAAATAGGATCATAGCACCAAAAGCTGAAATAATTTAAAAAATAAAAATAAAAGAAGAAAACAATGAAATCCTTTGAAAAGACATGTTCAGCAATTGCCATCATTATTTTTCTGAAGGTTTAATAAGGAATTTGAACAGTCAAAACCTTTGATATGCTGATTTACCAGCCACAAACATATTTTATCAAAGTAATTAATTTTGGAAGTCTACTGAATTATCATAATTAGTTCATAATTTAAACCAATCACAAGCATCTTATCTAAAAGGAAAAGACCAATTGAAATATGTCCTCTGTCAATATCAACTAACCTCAAGACTAGGAATGGCACGGTCAGCTTGGAACTGATAGAATGAATTACGGAGCAAATTTTCAGGATCTCCATCTTCACAACGCATTTGGTTCAAAAGCATATTGTAGCTTAAATGGAAGGCACTGCAAAGCAAGGGAGATGGAAATCAGTGAAGGAAATTCCAACAAAATGAAAAGAGATTATATAATTGAAAGCAAACCTACAAAACTAATATTTGATTCCCTCAATGATTTCTCCTTTATTTTTAGTGTCTTGAATCAAAACAGAATTACGGTTTAAGTTTGTTCAATTAAGATATCTTCACAGTCAATTGCACCCACATATATGTGACTTGAAATACAGTTTCTTTAAAAAATTCTTCAGGCTATGGATGATGTACCTACTTCATAAGAAGTGTGAAATGTAGCCTCTTTTGAATTACTTTAGAATTACTCTAACTTCCAAACTCATGAATTTGTTTAGTCAACTTGTCCTTTCAATTTCGAATATAAGTTTGTGCTTTTGCAACAACACTTTTTACTAACCACACACACACCAAAAGAGGGAAAGGTAAAAATAAATATTAAAAAAAAAAAAAGGGCAAACGCTGCACCACCAGCTCACAAAGACTTAACATGCCAAAAACTATAAAATATAGCCAATATCTAAAGACAGACCAAATGGGGGGAAATGGAGGAATGATGTGTTTATTTCTTGATCATTTAGGTTTCCACCAGACTATACAATTCCTAACTTCACGAGGCAACTAAGTTCCAAATTTAAACGTGTCAAGTCTCTTTCTGACTTCTTTTTCCAAGATAATAAAACAAATCCAAAAAAATGTTCCTCCATTGAGCACCATGTGTCAAGCCTCCTTTTGACTTCCTAAAGAATTACAACTTGAAGTCTAAGAGATCTGTGAAATCTACTAAAGAGTTACAAGAGACCCCCTATAATATTATACCATACAAACAAAGACCACAAATATATATATACTAAACCTCAATAACAAATCTCTCAACCCCTTCAAGTTTGATTATCATTCAACCCTTTCCAACAAGAGTATACACATCTATCACCTTCTCCGGCATCATCAAATGTAACCCAAATGTAGAAAATACAAAGGACCACACATCATGACAAAATGGACCATGTAGTAACAGATGACCTGCTACACTTACAGAAACAATATCAATTAACAATGACAACATTCTTGTCAATAAGATTATCCGCTGTCAAAATCTTACCCATGAAACAATATCGATTAACAATGACAACATTCTTGTCAATAAGATTATCCACTGACAAACCCAAGCATCTGTCAACACAAGAAAGCTACATTCTTACAACAAATATCCATCCATGGAAAATGGTGGAAAACTTACCACTCAAGCTTTTGTAATAAGAACAAACACTGAACTTCTCATACAGTTCAATACCCACTTCATATGATCATCTCTTCTGTCAACAGGAATATTAAAGTACAACAAATCCATTAGAGACCCAACCAGTTCCAATTCCCTTCATGAAAAGCTCAAACACATCCTAGATTCCAATAACACAGTCCCTCCTCTCTTGAATTCAGAAGAGACGGATGCATCTTTGCCTCTGCATTCAAATAGAATGGTTACCGTGCCTCATTAAGGAGTTTGAATCTCCCAAACTCCCCTCCACCTTGGGGCCAAAACTCACTTATCAAAAAATTCAAGTGTGCATGGAGATTATTAATTTGTGATATCTCCTATCAAATTTTTAAACAAATAAAAAAAGTAATCCTTGCTGATGATTCTTGTTTAATGTTTCTACATTCTAAAAATGACGCTGGCTACAAAAGTTCAAGGAAAGATAAGCTTAAAGGACAAATTAATATCGACCCAAAAAAAAGAGACAAAATAATTAAAAATTATGGTCTATATTAAATGTGGAGCTGTATGGTACCCTCCATAGGCCACATTAGTTACTATTATATCTTTTGTTTCTTTGCATTAGAAAGCTTCTGGTACATTTTTATTTAATCTAGAGTCAAGGGTATACCTATAATTTTAAATTTGGGCTTTAGCTTCCGGTCATGCTATGTTATTGGACAATTATTGTGGTCTTTAATTTGTTAAAACCCTAGTTTGCTATTAATTTTCAGCTTAGGAGCCAATATTCTAGCAATAGCAAAAAGGGTTGTAAACGAGCCGTTTTTGAGTATTGAATGTATGAGCTTGGTTTGACAAGAAAAGCAAAATGTTCAAGCTTGGTTCAAGCCAAAACCAAGCCTAAAAACAATGTTTGAACTCAAGCTAGTCAAAAAGTCCAAAAGCTTGAGCTTGGCTTGATTCAATGGTCAAGCCAAGCTCAAGTTTAATGTCAAGCTCTTAAACTCGAAATCCAACACAAGTACATTATCAAGCCCATTTGATTGGACAAGTGGTCCCAACTCCCAATTAGGGGATCCGCAAGAATAAGTTTCTATTCAACCTCCTCCAATCCCAAGATTAAAAGGTTTAGTAAAATATGGGTTTATTTTTCAAGCCCATATGAAGCTTATCACCAAGCCCATAGATGAGCCTAGGCTCCGCTTGTGTTTTATCAAGCCCTATTGTTCACGAGCCTATTCATGAACAATTTTTTTTTCTTGGGCTTAGCTCATTTATTAAACAAGCCTAAAATTAGGCTCAAGTTTGGCTTGTTTATAAACAAACAAACATGAACTAGCTTTTTATCAAGCCAAGCCCAAAAACACCTTGGCAGCACTGTAGAATTAGGATTACTTGGACTATATATATGGATTATGGACTTAATGCTTTGATTCAATGGACATGTTTTATGAGATTTTTGAGCAATTATGCTCTTAAGGCTTAATGCAATCTTACTTTGAGGTGTGATGCCAAGATAAGGAAGAGTAGGTGCAGGACCTAGATCTTATCTTCTTCCTATTTTGCTTCTAAATTCCAATATTTTTCAATCAAATTCCAGCCAGTCCATACCTGATTTTGTTACCCTTCTTGTATTTATTCTAAAATACCTTGAGAAAGATGCCCTTTGGAGACAAGTGATAGAGATGAAGTATGGATGTGTGTGGGGGGGCTGGTGTACCAGGTCTGTGATTGGCCCTTATGGTGTTGGTTTATGGAAAAATATCAGTCAGGGATGGCCTTCTTTCTCGCGCCATATTCTGTATGATAATGGTGATGGGTCTACAGTGAAGTTTTGGCAAGACCGGTGGTGTGGAGAGACTTCTCTTGCTGTTAGATATCTTGACTTGTTCAGATTTTGCAAGAATAAGGATGCCAGTGTGGCTGTGCTTATGAAGTCCACCAATGGTGTCCTCTTTTGGGATGTGAGATTCTTTAGGGGGGTGCATGATCGGGATCTAGAGGCTATGTCAGACTTCATGGAAACCATATATGGTTCTCCTTTAAGGGGGCTAGGTGAGGATAAAATGTGTTGGATACCTAGCAAAGATAAGGGCTTCATGGTTAGAGACTATTATAGAATTTTAGTTGACAACTCTTTCTTTGGTTTTCCTTGGAAAAGTATTTGGAAGCAGAAGATTCCCTCTAGAGTAGCTTTCTTTGTTTGGACTGCTGCCTTAGGGAAATGCTTGACGATTGATAATTTACGAAAAAGGAAGGTGTAGATTTTGGATTGGTGCTACATGTGTAAGAGAAATGGTGAATCAGTTGACCATCTATTCCTTCATTGTCCTTTTGCTATGGATCTATGGTCTATGGTTTTGGGTCTATTTGGAGTAACTTGGGTTATGCTGCACGCTGTTTTGGGGCTGTTAGGGTGTTGGCAAGGCAGCTTTGGTCGTCATCGAAATGGTTACATTTGGTCCATCATTCCTCATTGCTTAATGTGGTGTCTTTGGAGGGAGAGAAATAGTAGATGTTTTGAAGATATTGAGAGATCTATTTTGGACCTCAAGCTACTCTTTTTTAGAACTTTAAGGGATTGGTTGTTTGCTTTGCAACAACAATCATTCCCTTCTTTTATTGATTTCCTAGACTCTTGCAATTTTTGTATTTGATTTTTTTTCCCTTGTTCACTCCCTGTGTACTAGGGTGTTCCATTTTTATATCAATATAACTTATTACTTATCAAAAAAAAAAAAAGAATTTTGTACCACATCACTTCTTTAACAAAATCCCTATGATAAAAACTCCAAACACATTAGGGAAATTCATGCGCTGTTCATCACCTCAGAACCATCCTCAAACTTCTGTATTTATTTGCCTCAACCAACATCACCAACACCACCAATTCTATCATAGCACAATTAACTAAATGCAACATTCAAGAGGAATAGGGTGATCAACAAAGAAAAGAAAAATAGCTAAAATAGCAGGCATCAACCAAAAATAATCATATGTAAGTTTTTCCATGTTAAACCCTGAGGAAATATTCCACATTAAATATTAGCTTGCTCTAAATTAATAAGCTCATTGTCAGGTCCTGCTGCATCAGACAATTTCAGAACATAAAGGTCACCAGAGAAACACCATCCATACCTGTTCAAACAATCAGCACTTCCTTTAAGCATCATTTTAGCAGTAGAAGGTTCCAATTTATCATCAAGCATAAGGATACATATTCCACGCGTATCAATACCTCGACGACCAGCACGGCCACTCATCTGTATATACTCTCCACTGGATAGCCATCTGAACTTATCTCCATCAAATTTACGGACATTTGTAAACACAACAGTTTTTGCAGGCATGTTCAAGCCTATGCTGAAGGTCTCTGTGGCAAACAAACACTGGAGGAAAATGAACCTTAGTAATGCGTCGAATGAATATAAATGTACATTCAGTGAAAGTAATAAAAATAGATAACCTAAAATATGTCCACCTGAAAGGTGCAAATGAACCTTAGTAAGTCCAGAAATGAGAAAAAAAATAAAGAAGAAAACAATAACCTCATTTTTCAAAAACCCCCAAACATAAATAAGTTAAAGAAATAAAAAGGAAAACCACATATATATATATATATATATATATTTGTGAATCAGTTCTTTAGCAAGTCAATCATTTGCTCTCCAAAAAGATGGCAAAGAAATATATAAAAGAAACTCCTTATTAGTCTTTGAACATTGAACAACCTAATGGCATCAAATTGGAACAGAATGAAAACAGGCACAGGGTTCAGGAGGACCAAAAGTATAGTTAATGAGAGCTAAGAACTTAAAATAATGTTGCTCATGGCCTGTTCAAGACCCCTGATTCCAGTTGTGTACAAGAGTGTTTTGCATTTCTGCATTATAATATCAGAAATTATCAGGACTGCCCATGTAAACAGTAGAAAAATGCTTAAGTCACTCATTAGGTCCGAGAAGCTATTCATAAACATAATTATTATTTTAAATTTATAATGTCTCAGTAAGTCCCAGAAGATATGCATAAACATAATTATTATTTTAAATTTATAATGTGCTCCCAACCTTGATCAGTCCTTCTTGAAATAGTATCTCAATAACTTCCTTCAAAATGGGAAGCAAGCCAGAATGATGCACACCTATTCCACGTTTCAAGAGGGGTAAAATATTTGAAACCTGTGTAAAGATAAAATAAAATCAAAAAAATCAAAAGCTTGAAAATTAATGTAAAACAACGAAAGCCAGATTCATGAACTATTTTCAGCATAAAAACTAGATGTAAAAGGGGCCAAGTCAATGTTCTTGGCTAGAGTGCAGTAATCAAACACATAGTAAAATATAATAAAATTGCCATGATGCTTAGTACATATAAACCACAGTAGGTCATCTTCTTACTACATACAATCCAAACTTTGAGCATAATTTCACAAAATTATTCCCTTTCACCACAAAAATTAATCAAATTGAATACTGAATTTTTTTTTTTTTAAAAAGATTAAAGGTATGAATGTAATAAATCAAGTGAAAAGACTACAACAAGTCAATGTAAAAGGGCACTTCCTTCCCCTAAAAGAATAAGTGGATGATGAAGACATGAGAATTCAAACATAGGCACTGAGAATTCAAATTTAAAAATTCATACTTGGCTGGACTCATGTTAGTAAAAACAGAATGGCTGCAACTTTTTTTTATAAGTAACGAGAAATTTTATTGAAAAAAGCTGAGTACAGGAAGGAGTACAATCATACACTTAAATCACAATGCTCAAACATATCTAAAATGGAAAAAGAATGGCTTGCAACTGTTATTACAATGATGCTGAATGTCACAATATTTTACTTCCAAGTAGGATCATTTGGATCTTTTTCATTTTTGTTTCCTTTAAATCTTCTAAAAGGTGCAAAGTCATGCATTTTTTTTTAATCAAGTTTGCTTCTAAGTACTTATTATTTAGATATGTGTAGCATCTCTCGAACAGACTGTAAATCGAAGCCTTGAGGCCCCAAAAGACAGAACCCCTAGGAGATTAATAAACTTCGCTACTGAAGCACAACAGCCTGTTAGCCATTTTGTTTCTATCTCCTTCAGCTGGGTAAATCAAGAAGCAAACAAGGCAGCCCATGTGTTAGTGAGATGTTCCTTTAGAAGCTCTGTTTTTTGTTTTTTTTGGTCCAGCTTCTCTCCGCATTTTGTAGATGTTATCTTGGTAGAGGGGCTGAGGCTTAGATCGTGTTTTGGCTGCTGTTTTGTTCTTCTTTAACAAAATCCTTTGCATTCATAAATAAATAAAAAGCTCCTCCTCATTGTATCTACATCCATAGATGGGCCACATCATGCCACTATAATTTGATTGTAATTGTTAAATTTAGGTTGCCCATTTTTAAACAAGTACCTATCTTCATTCAAATCCAACCAACGTTTTCCACTTATGCCTCTCCTAGAAACCATGGAAGGTCTTACTGTATTGCAAGATCATCAAAACCCCACTTTACTTGTTTACCAGGAAATAGAAAGGAAATTGAAACATGGACCAAAGAAAAAGAAAGAGGAAAGCAATTGAAACGTAGCTACTATATAAAGTTATAAACATGGGGATATTTCATGGTGTGTGTGTGTGTGAGAGAGAGAGAGAGAGAGGGAGAGAGAGAGAGGGAGAGAGAACAAATGCATTAAGGAAATTTTTATAATAAAAAAAAAAATGCTTAAAAATATATAGCACTAAGTAGTGGGCAACTATCCCTGCATTGCACCTGAAGTGATATATAGGGGATTGCATCAATAAAAACTAATATTCTAAAACCAGCATATTGGCTCAAAAGCGCATAAAAACAAACAGACACAGAATAAGAACTTGCCTGAGGCAGCTTCTTATCATCATCTGAAAGAATATCCATAGCACTCCAAAAGATGGTTTCTATGTTCACCTTCTCATCATCCCCATTCAGGTCCAATTTTGCCATCTATAACACCAAAAAGAGTCCAAAACCAAAACCCTAGTTCACAAGTTCTTAATTCCATGTTCATAAAAGTAAAACATGTGATGCATGATTTAAAGAAATATAGACAAACCAAAGTATTATTTCACAGAAACAGTTTGGAGATCCATGTTCAGACACATGCATTAGATTCAGATAAACTTCAAATTTATCTAGTAGTATACACATCCTGATGAATGATGCCAAAGATATATAAATCAGAAAGTTTGAACCAAAATAACAATGTTCAGTGGAAACGTTTCGAAGTGATTTGCTATGGGTCATTTAAAAAAATTCAAAAACATAAGAAATGAACATATATATTTGTACATATATATATTTTTTGGATACTTCATCCTTTTAATGAAGTCTTTCTCAATAAAATTTTTTTCTTACCTATCAAAAAATTCAAGTACAGCACATCATATCAAATGGTTGTGAAGAATGCAAAACTGATTCCAAATTATCTTCCTCTAAAGTCTACTTGAAAAAGAGAATTAAAAAAAAAAATACCAAGCTAACAATTGTTAAACCTAAAAAAATTTAAAAAGAAAGGAATCAGGACTCCCTCACTCTTTTTGCCGCAATGAAGTGCAGGTCACAAGAACATGGAGTAATACCTGCATTGCAAGAAATTCACATTCTCTTTTGCTAAAGCTGAAAAGTATGACAGGATCATATTGACGCTGAATGATCATTTTCACCATCTTGAAGATGTCACTTTCTTCACCAACTCTGTCCATAGCCAATCCCTTTTGCCACTTCCCATTCTCCTTTTTCTTGTTACCCTCACTAGCAGGGACAAGTGAGTTTAAACCTTTCTGAAAGCTATCCTCACGAAATTTTCCCTTTTCATCCACCACCAAGTAAAGACCATCACCTCCAGAAGGGAAAATATAATGCTGAAGAGGTGTTGGCCTATAATCTGTATAAACAATGTGACATGGTTGTTGGTGAACCTGCATTAATATCAGCAAATTAAGTCACATATTTTTCCAGTGAAAAATTCAAATAATACTAAGTAAATTGGATCAGAATGTTTTTTGCGTCAGGGAAATCACTGGTGATTCAGTAGCTGCACATAAATAATATAAACTAACAAATGTGGAACTTGTAGTATGACTTCTTCCATTCATTCGCTTATACACAATATCATAAAGACTCAAATTCCTCGTTCACGTACAACCTAGCATGGAACAAAAGCATCATGCTCATCACATCTTCAGGTGCTTAAAATTAACAATAGGGTTAATAATGTCAGCCCTGGGATGGTCTTGAGCCCAAACTTTGTGCTTCACATGGATGCAAAGAGAAGGATATGTCATAGACAGAAGGAAGGCAATATTCAAGAAAGGATATTGCCAAAATAAGAACTTCTCACAATCTGATGTCCACAAATGGCCCTAAAGTCAAACATCAGATCATAGAAGAGGTCATATTTTGGAGTACTCATTCTAGAAAGTTTGAAGGGTACTCATTCACTTCCTTAGATCTTAAAAACTCCTCATTGAAATAATATTTTTTTGTATCTTTTTATTTTCTTTGGTTATCTTCCATTGCATAAATGTACTTCCTGTAACCAAACCATTTACATTTAACTTGCACTTCAATCAGTCATAAATAGTTAAATACTTTTCAAAATAAGCAAAAATTATTCAACCAGCCTCTACAAGCTTTTTTTCTTGCAAGCAAATGAACAAGACCAGGAGCACAATATTTATTGGGTCCAACCAAATAGAACTGCAAACTAAAGTCCTGTGATGTTTGTATATGAGACCTTTGTACTCTAGCATAGATTTCAATTGTTCTTTCAGTTCTCCTAATCCCAGATTTTCAAGGAAGATCTATGTCATCTCACTGATCATATTCTGCATGTGTAAACTCAACAGTCCTGTGAGTAATTACAACCACGATTAATCCTTAATCATTTTCTGCAAGCAATGTTGTTGAGAGTACTAATAAGCATCTGCAATCTCCTTCAATGTATAAGGGAATAATATTCAATCAAGGGAAAATCACCTTAGCAACCCAATCAGCAAATTCCTTTGCATTAGGTACAGTTGCCGATAGGAATACAAATCGAGATTTCTTTGGGGCCATAACGATGCTTTCCTCCCAAACTACACCTCTTTCCTGGTCACGCATGTAATGTACTTCATCAAAAATAATCCAAGCAACCTCTCGCGTAATCTCCGACCCTTTGTACTGCATACTACGCCAAATTTCTGTAGTCATCACCTGAAATTAAATTGAAATTTAGTAATCAATAAATAAACAATGCTAAAAAAGAACAACAAAAATGGACAGTGGCCAAAACACCTACCAAGCAAGAAGCATTCGGCTCAATTGTCACATCACCTGTCATCAACCCAACATCTGAAAACTCTTGTTTGAACTCCCTATATTTTTGGTTGCTGAGCGCCTTGATTGGTGAAGTGTATATGACCCTCTGCTTATTTCGCAACGACATAGCAATCGCATACAATGCTACCACAGTTTTCCCAGCAGAAGTATGGGCTGACACCTGAAAATGAATGGAAATATGAAGTCATTTTTTTATTTAAAAAAAAAAATCATAATTGTTCGTTAGGAGCTCATGCCACTAAAATCCTTGGTCATATGAGAGGAGAGGATAGCCTAAACAATCAAATCACAAGTCACAACTGTCAATACATCGGTAAATCTTTTCAGCCAGACTCTTTTTCCAATATTCTATAACTTACGAGAAAGTTTTGACAAATATATAGTTGGCGAGATTAAATGAACTTGAAATCACATTCCTTTTTATAACCCATCCAATCCAACAGAAAAATTATTTAGAATTATTTTTACTTCCAGAATTTGTAACTAATTATATCAGAACTTGTTCTGAATCCCTTAATTCAGTACTCCAACTGCACAGACTACAAAATGTCTAGTGTCCAATTTCACCTACCACCAATACCATAACCAAAACCCCAGACCCTTGGAATAGACCACACCACTCTCTCTAGGGACCAATCACAAACTTTTTGCAGTTAGTTCCGGTACTAAATTCATAAAGATCAATAGCAAATCACTTCCTAACTAAGAACCCTATTTACTCCAACTAAAAGTTATCCCCATTCTAATAACCCGAACCGAATTAACTGATCATACCCGGTGCACCTTTGCAGGGTCTGGCAGAGGTTATGGTAAGCAGCCCTACCCCCATTTTATTGGGGAGGCTAATTTCCAAACTCAAACCCGCGACCTGTCACACCAAGGCAAGGCTCCACCTCTAATAACCCTCAAGACTTAAGGTATAGCATCAAAATTCACTATTTTCAGTACTTCATTTTTATTTTTTAACTCTGTTTTTTCCTTTTCCTCTCCTCCATTATAGCTATGTAATAGTGGAATAGACATGATAAGTTCCAAAATGTTTGCTAAAGGTAAAACTAAAGCACACAAATCAGGACAAAACGACAAGTAAAAGATTCAAAATTTTCAGCATATAGTTTACCATGACGGACTCGCCGTTTTCAAGGCAGTTGATGGACTCGGACTGGAAGGGGTCTAAAGTGAAAGGGAACTCTTTCGCCGGCGCCGAAGCAGAGGAGGAAGGAGGAGGAGGAGGAGGAGGAGGAACATAGCCTTCCGGATACGACACGTCGTGTAAGCAAGCAACGGGTTCTTCGTCGTTGTTGGCGGAGGGAAGCGGCGGGTCGTTTTCTCTGTGCTTTTGTTTCGGCGGAGGTAGAGGTTCCGCTGCTGTGTCGTCCGTCGATTTTCTCTTCAACGAACCCATGATTGCTTTGGCAAACTCAACGGTGGAAGCTCGACGGCTTTATTATATAGCTTTCGAAGGGAAAGGAAAGACCTAAAGCTTTGAAATTAAAAGCAAGTTTTATTTTAAGATGCTGTGTAGTTCTGAAGAAGGACAGGGCGCCGTTGTTGTGCTCGTGTCGTTTTGTGGACATTCAGAACCAGAGCCACTTAATGCCGGCGCTAACGTAACTTTCGTGTCTTGAAACGCATCGTTTTGAGTCCATAAAAAGAAAAGGCACCCTTCCTTCCTTCCTTCCTTCCAGTATGTATTTTTAAAATTTTTTTAAATTATTATTATTTTTTTTTTAATTTTAGCCCTTTTTTGTAGTTTAAAATGTGTTTTCAAAGAGGTAAAAAAACTGGCCAAAGGGCTTTGCTTCTCCTTCTTTTTACTCACACTCTTAGGGGCTCTTAGGGGGTGTTTAATACATGTACTTAAAAACTGAAAATTATTGTTTAAAAATATGTGTAAAAATATATGTAGATGAAAAAGCGTGTAAAAATACGTATAATATTATTTAAAAACTGAAAATTATTGTTTGAAAACATGTACCAAACACCCCTTTATAGTTTCAAAAAGAGGGTTCAGATTGTGTATGATTGGGTGGTTGCAACCCAATGATTTAACCAACTTGGCCCTTCAAATCAACCACCCATGACCCTTCACTTCCAAACCCACAACCCAAAAAAAAAAAAAAAATTTATATATATATATGTGTGTGTGTGTGTGTGTGTGTGTATTGATAGTTGAGAAAAGGGGATTTAAAAATTCTCTTTATACACCAAAATCAGTATCTTTAAGTTCTTATTAGATAAAAATTGATTTAAAATGTGAAATAAGTGACAAAATCTTTTTTTTTTTAAATATAATATCTCCAAAACTAAAGAACTTCGACTTTTGGCTGTTCTCATAATATTTTGCTACACAAGTTTTTGAAACCTCACAATTTTATATGTCATTATACTATTTTATATATTTTTAAAATAATTTTAAATTATATTTTATATATAAACTCTTCGTCGAAATATTGCCATTTATTTTTTCAAATGGAGAATTGATAGTTCGGTGAACAAACTAGGGTTATGCAACCCAATTTGAAACTGTTAAAAATCATCCAATCGCCCTAATCCAACACCAAACATACCCTCCAATTTCTTTCTTCCCTGCTAACACCCTTTTCCCCCTCCCTCAATGAATCAACTAGAACAAGTTCCTCACTCTTTCTCTCTTCGTTTGAATCAAATCTCCATGGCAGATTGAACTCCTCAAACAAATCCAAAACCTTTTTCCACCACCATCACCAATGATGTGTGACAAATAGATTTGTGTTTGATTTTGGCTTGTATTGGTCAATTCCAGATCAATGGTTGACGGCTCAGTAACTTGGGTTGTGTTTGATTTAGTGTATGTTTAAGAAAATCTTATTTAGATTTTTGCTTTAAAATATTGTAGATAAAAGCTAAAAGTTAAGGAAAATAAGTCGAATAATTTTTTGCTAAAAATATTGTAGCAAACAAAAAACAAAAGTAGAGTGTTTGGCAATGAGGGAAAAAAGCACTGACATTTGTGCAAAAATCATCTAGTATGACCTATCAACAGTTACTTTACTTAACTTTTTAACCAAAAACATTATGGTACACACACAAACAGTATCGCCTAGATGAGCAATTAAGCTAGTTAATGTGGATTTTTTTTCGAAAACCATGTGGGACTCGCAAATATTACATAATTTAAGCAAAAAGCTAACTTATAATCAATAGTCAAACGCACATTAGTTTATAAATTTATATTGGTTTTTGGTTTAATATGTGTTTTCGGATTTGATTTGATATGTGTTGTTTGTTTTTTGAGATCGTAGGGGATGTTGATGTTGGACACAACAGAGCTCGCGATGAAGGACGTTGGCCATTGATTTGAGCTGTTTGTGAAGGGAGTTTATTTAGGTTGAGAGAGAGTGGTCGTGGTTGGGTATGAGAGGAAGGCAATTAATTAGTAGGAGAGAGAAAAACAATAAATAATGACTAAAATAGAATTTTAAAAGTTGAGTATTGAGTCTGATGTAGAAGTACCAACAAATGAGTGGGTTAAAATAGTTTTTTACATTAAATTTGACTAAATTGGCGCCAAGCCTAATGCAAATGCTCTAAATAGTTTCATATACAAATATAATTATATTTAGTAGTTAATAATTATCAAATTTTATATTTAAATAAATAAATAAAGATTAAAAAAATAATTTTTTAGTAAGATTCATTTGAAGTCATTACAAGATTTGAAAATATATGTTATATGTTATCAATGATGTTATTAAAAAAAAAAAAAAATTACGGAGCGAGTTGTGAATCATGAATAAGTTGTGGCAAAAGTGATTACAACTCGAATAAGTTGTGCTTTAGTTGGTGTTGCATAATAAGTTATGGCAAAAGTGGTAAGTTGTGGAATCCAAATCTTCTTTCCCATTTTTTTTTTTCTCTACTTTATGCTCCACTAATAAAAACTTGTCATACGTACACCCATTAAATTAAAATATAATTTTTAACATTTTTCTTATTTTAGTTTCTTAAAATAAATAATAATAATAATAAAACCTAAACCATCCCCACCAACCACCACCACTATTGCCGCTACCGCCACCAACCTTTGACGATGTCATCAATGACCAACCATCACCTTCTACCACCAACCACAATAATTAAAAGTTAAACCATCCTATCAGCCATCAACCACCGGCCACCACCACTACCCCCCACCACCACAATTGATCCACCACTAGCCACCACCACCCCCAACCTTAGCTGACATTATCAATGTCTAACCACCACCTACAACCACCAGCCACCACAACTGGCCACCACCACAACCGGCCACCAAACCACCCCCACCACCATCAACCTTTTCTGACACCACTAAGAAGAGATTGGCAGATTGCCAATGTCATTAATGGCCATCCACCACCGCCAACAGTTACCCAAAAAAAAGAAAAGAAAGTTGAACACATCCCCACCAGTCACCACCACCATCGTCCACCATCGTCTCTAGCGCCATTAGGAAAAGATCATGACACCATCAATGCCGCACCGCTGTACCTAGCAATGGATTTGAAAAAGACAAGTTGGTCATGGGACCTACTAACAAGATGCCACAAAACTAATATCCACTTGTCGAGTCATGGATTTGAAGACAAGAGGTTGTGGTGGATGGCTCTATTGGAGTTTTTTTTATTTTTTATTATTCATTTTAAGTAACTACTGCCGATGGTGGATGTTAGTTGATGACATCGAAGATTTCTTCCTAGTAGCATCAGTGAATGATGATGGTGGTGGATTGGTGGTGGTGGGTTGGTGAGGATGGTTTGGATTTTTTTTTTTAATTTTTTTTATTTACTATAGGAAACTAAAATAAGAAAAAGTCTAAAAATTAGGATTTTAATTAAAGAGATGAATAAGTGATAAGCTTTCATTGGTGGAACATGGAGTGGAGCATAGTTGTCAATATCGTACAATATTTGATACATATCGTGTTATGTACAAAAAGTTTTGTATTGTAAAGGCATATCAAAAGTGCTCATGAATCCAACGTATTGTATGAATCGTATTGCATATTGTATAACTCATATTATATCGTTAATTCGTACGTATCATACAATACATAGACATGTAGGTTAAAAACGAGTTTTTTTGTTAAAATTTGTGGTTTTATTTGATTTAAATGAGTTGTTAGAATTTTTTTTAACACAAAATTATTATGATACTTAATTGAATCCAATAAAATAACATGTCCATGAGTTTTTTTCCCCTTTTCTCTTTCTCATGCAAAATTTGGACACTTCATTTTCATATTTGCAAATTTCTTTTTTATACTTTGAATAATGTATTAAATGTTAATATAATTTTTTTTTTATTGTTATAAGTCTAAAAAGCTAGACTGCTAAGAAGAAATACATAGAAAAAATTATTAGAATAAAAGGCAAGAAAAGGAATAGTAAATACTGCTGATGGTGAAAAAAATGTCAATGAAGAAATAATTTTGCAAGATGATGAACATGATGTTAACATTGACTTGGATAGAGTTGATTAGGGAAGATAATGAAAAAATTATTTTGGCTCATGTATCATGTATTATCACTCTGAGTTTAGGGTCATTCTACAATACCCCTAACTTTTTGATAAAAAATAAGGGAATCACTAAATGTGATAAAAAAAACTGTCACATGTGATATTGAAACTGCACAATGTGAGTACGAAACCATCAAATGTGATATTTTGGTAATCTGGTATAGCAAATTGCCTACTATTGGGTACCATACCCCCTTTTTTTGGGAGGGGGGGTACGGTAGAATTACCCCTAAGGTTAATAAATTTGAATGTGTATGTTATCTATAATATTAATAATAGGATTCGCTATTTGAGTTTCATCATTTTGCGTACTAAAACATCCTCACACAAATTCTTAAATTCTAAAAAATAACCCTATTTTTTAGATAAATAATTTTAAATTTAAAAACAAAAACCAGTTAAAAGAGTAATTTACTATTTTTTTTTTAAGTTACTAAGTTTTAGGCTTTCAAACTTTTATCAACTCTCACGTACATAAATATTCTAAAAATTAGGACATTATCTCTATCTCACTTTTAAACATTATTTCACTAAATCCAAAATAAAAATAAAAAAATAAAAAAGAGCCTCATCTCACTTTTAAACCCATTACTTGCTGTCTCTATATCATCTTCTTGTAACTCTCCATCATAATTAACTCCAAGCTTGCATTGAAAAGTTTTTATTTTTTAAAATGAGTATCATCTTCCTAAATTTTAATGAGTATAGAAAAATTGTCTAGTTTAACCCGAATATATAAAAAAAAATAAAACAATTAATGATTCTATTTATTTGATAAATTAAAACATAATAATCTATGTTTAATTTTACAAAAAAAAAAAAAAAAAAAAAGTGGATTGCTTTTTGTTTAAAAAAAAAAAAATCTATTTTAAGAGGGACTTCTTAGGGTTTTTTTTTTTTTTTTTAATGTCTTCAATTTAGTTATCTAGATTGTTTTTTGATCCATTGGATTAATCTTTTTTTTTTTTTGGGTTCAAATTTTTGAATGCCCAAATTTTATTTTATTTTATTTTAGAAATGGTAAACTTTTATTCAATGCTTAATGTGAATGGAATCAAAGTACAAAGTCTCCATAGCTCTTAGAGGAGGATCTTGTATGCAAATTACATCATTAGTGACAAATTTAGCATGTCTAGCTAGTGAGTGTGCTATAGAATTAACACTTTGTTTGACAGATCTCACAGACTTCCATCGTAGACTTTGGATGAGAAACTGGAGGTATGTTTGGTATGCAAGCTCAAACAACAGTTTTCAATGTTTAAACATTGATAATTGTTTCTATATCACTTTTAACTTATTTACAAAAGTGGGCATCATCTTCCTAAATTCGAATGAGTATAGAAAAATTGTCTTGTTTAACCCGAACATATACAAAAAAATATTTCTAAAAAAATAAAAAAATTAATGATTCTATTTATTTGATAAATTAAGACATCACAATCTATGTTTAATTAAAAAAGAGTGGATTGTTTTTTGTTAAAAAAAAAAATTTATTTTAAGAGGGGCTTCTTAGGTTTTTTTTTTTTTTTTTTTAATGTCTTCAATTTAGTTATCTAGATTGATTAGATTAATCTTTTTTTTTTTATTCAAATTTTTGTAACGTTGTTGAGTGGTCTTTTTGTAACTAAGTTGAATTTCATGGGGCCCATTGGCAAGACTAAACTTTTTTTTTTCTTTCTTTCTTTTTTCCCTATGGGTCCATCACTTTGTCCTTCTCTCTTATTTTTTTTCCTTTCTTTTTCTCTCTCCTTAAATAAAATAGCATTCATTTTATTACTTTAAAAAAAAACACATACACATATGAAACATACAATTATGTTTTTTCAAATTTTAAAATATGTTATTTGAAATATGGTATTATGGGGCTTAAGAATCTGGCGACCCCAGCCCACTTTATGTTAAGCCCAAGGCCCATGTCGAGGATGGAGAAACGTCCAAGGGTGATTGAAGAAAGCCCAAGCTGTCAAGAAACATTGCCGATGACGATCTTGTCCCCGGCATTCCGAGGTCATAGAAAGGAAGAGTAGCACACCACCAAAGGTAGCCTCCCAAAGCATCTCAGGAGAAAGAACAAGTACAATGTGTCAGCCACGGAGGCATGGTGGAGGAGCAACCCAAGGAGAAACTGTCACCTCCACATTAAATGCCCACAACTAACGTTCTGGTCACATTAATGAGGAAGTGACCCCTGAACAGAGTTGTCTAGGTTACTACAACTCACAGGAGGTTTGATAAGGTGGCTGATGGGACAGGCAGTCAGGTACAAGCTTGGATGATCAACAAGTGGAAGGCAAAGATCGTCTAGGGAGGACTATATAATAGAAGAAACTAACCATGAAGGGGGGTCTAATCCCTTAGTCATTAGAAAAAAGCTCCTCGGATTGTGCCGAGGACAAATTTTCTTAGATAATCTAAGTTCATCTGTGTTGGGTTGCGGCGAACATCAGATTGACCATTGTCCATGCGCTAACGCCTAGTTCTTTGGCTCACTCTCTACAAATTCATTGTATTGGGCTGGTTGGGTCTAAGCCCGCTCATCCAAAAGTAGTGATGCCTAAACCCAGTCCCTACAATTGGCGCCGTCTGTAGGAAGAACTTGTGCATTAGTGAGTGCAATGGTCGATTGTTCCTACGCTACTAGCTTACATAGGGTTAGGCGATTTTTCGTCACCGTCAATGACACCGATTCCGAGTCCCATTAAAAAAAAAAAAAGAACAACAATGCACCCGCTCAAGAAACAGTCATTGGAGAAAAATGAAAGATTCAAAGAATAAAGTAAGTAAACAGTGCAGCCTTTTTATTAAATAAAGGAAAAGTATATCATACACCCAATGGCTTAGACAAACTTATTCTAAATCTAATTATAACAATAGGGGCTTAAGCAGGCTTGTTCAAAAGCTAACTATAAAAAGAGAGGCTGAGGCAAGCTTGTTTTAAGACTACCAACAGCAGCCGAGCTCGTATGGATGGTACCGGCGATGAGAAAGGAGAAGAAGCGGAAGTGCCCGACTGCCCCATCCCAAGATGTTCCCTTGATTCTCTCCCAGTTGCATGATAATTAAGCGTTAGAGGCGGCAACACCTGGGCATCAACCATTCCGCGATCCTACGAATCTCCATCGGTAAGTAAACTGAATGCGAATCACTACCAGCTTAAAGGGTAGGCAAAGATGCGTACTGGAGAAAAATGTTATATTTCTCACGAACCACGCCCGCTTCGGCTTTCGGTTGAAGAAGGAGGGTCTTCCTTCTTGCTCGGTTGAAAGGTAAGAACATCTTTGGCCTCCGCCTCCTTTGCCTTAACTGCGTCGTCCAGGATCTGGGCGGCATTCTTGGTTCCTGAAAGGGGTTTGACTTCCTTGCCCTTGCCCTTATCCAGGGCCATCCCATGTCCCAGGGCCTTGATCACGATCCTGACAAAGTTCTTGGAAATGCCTAGAGGGTTGGGAGTTCAGAGTTCCTGTTGAACTCAAGGATTCGTAAAATGTGGGAGGATGATTCCCCCAAAGCGCCTTATATAGAAGGGGAAGGTTGGTGGGAATTAATCCGCACGGAATTCGAAGGAAGAATTACCAACGATATTAATCCTGACCATTTTCCAAAGAAACCACCAACCGCTGGATCTGCGTCAATCCACAAGGATATTAATGAAGGCGTGCCTCGCGTACCGAAACGTCAGGCACACAACTCAAACAGCCAAAAGACGCCTCGTAATTAGAAATGGTGAGAAATTGGCGTGATGGGGCTACTGTCACACGAGAAGGCGTAAGGCCAGGCCGCCTATGACCAGGTCAGCACTGGGCCAAAGACCTAGTCTGAGGAAGAGCCCATCCTCGGCAAAGCAATGCCAAGACCGTGATCACTCTAGAAGCAAACTTTCTAACGCTGAGGGCAAGTTCCTTCACTCCAAGCAGTAACGACTAAGTACTAGACAGAACCAAGGTCTTGCATGGTCCTCAGACTCAAACTTGTGGGGAAACTAGTTACTTCAGAAGACTAAGTACCAGAAAGAACCAAGGTCTTGCATGGTCTTCGGACTCAAACCTATGGGGAAACTAGTTACTTCACAAGACCAAGTACTAGACAGAACCAAGGTTTTACATGGTCTTCGGACTCAAACCTATGGGGAAACTAGTTACTTCACAAGACCAAGTACTAGACAGAACCAACATCTTGCATGGTCCTCGGACTCAAACCTATGGGGAAATTAGTTACTTCACAAGACCAAGTACTAGACAGAACCAAGGTCTTGCATGGTCCTCGAACTCAAACCTACGGAGAAACTAGTTACTTCACAAGACCAAGTACTAGACAGAACCAAGGTCTTGCATGGTCCTCGGACTCAAACCTATGGGGAAACTAGTTACTTCACAAGACTAAGTACTAGACAGAACCAAGGTCTTGCATGGTCCTCGGACTCAAACCTATGGGGAAACTAGTTACTTCACAAGACCAAGTACTAGACAGAACCAAGGTCTTGCATGGTCCTCAGATCCAAACCTGTGGGGAAACTAACTACTTTCAACAAAACGGAGCGTGAGCATTCACCTAAGTTACAAGCGCAGCCAGAGGGGAGTCTGGCACCTCGGACCATTTGCCCCAACTTGCTTCAATAAAAGTGTGGAGCGAAAACAAGCCAATAAGCATCACTTAAAGCATTTCAAGTGCTGAAACGCTCTCCTAGGCTCGGCAAGTTTATGAAAGGCGTATGTTTGCATAAAGTGTACATTGTAAACCAGAACCCTTTGTGATTCATCTAAAGGGGAAACGAGTTGCATTGCCGAGACTGTTCGGTTTTCGGTTAAAACCTAAAGCAAAATTTACATCATGGGTCCATCGTTTCCGATTGTACAAGTACTACTGGCACACCGCTAGGATTAACTAAGTATTGAGCAAAGCATTAAAGCATAGTAAATAAAGAAAACGTCATTCAAAGAGATAAATGCAGGCGATTGGGTACATTACACAAAAGATAGTTTCATTACAATATCACCAAGACAGAGAAATAAAATAAAATGAAAAGAAAAGAAGACTAAAATGGCCCAAGTCGACAAAATAAGATAGCCCGACAAGATGGTCTATTTCTTCAACTTTATAGACAGCTTGTCCTTGGGGGTCTGCCGAGAGTTTGCGTCTGATGCCTTGGGATCTTACCTCGGAAGGGTAACTTCGGAGAGCTCTTTCTCGGCAGGAGGAGCCTGAGAGTTAGCAGGTGTGGTTTGGGATTCAGCAGGAGGCTTCACCACATCCTGAGGCGCTTCTTTGTTACTGGTTTCCTCCTTCTCCAGTGCCCTTTGGTGCTCAGTCTCCTCGGCAGGCTTATCAGTTGAAATTGGATCCTTGGCAGCACTAGCCTGACTTTTGTCTATCGCCTTAGAGGCGGTGTCAGCTTCAGAGTTGGCAGAGGCAGCCTCACGAATGGCGGGGGGGTAGTACACTCTCTCGGCCTTCCTAAGCTCAGACAAAGCCTCAACCCCAGCTTGGTTGAGGGCTTCATTCCAAGTCTGGGAGCAGTAACGTCTGCACACCTCAGGAACTTGAGTTTTGAGATTGGCCTCGGTCTCAGCCACCCCTAAAGTGAAGGCTTCCTCTTCGGCTTGCTCCTTAGAGCTTTCAGCCTCTATCCTCGCGAACTCAGCCTCTACTTTAGCCCTTAGGGCCTCGTCCCTGGCCCACTCGGTGAAATTTCTGACCCCCTCTGCCTCAACCAATTTCTTCTTCAGATCAGCAAGCTGCTCTTTGGCAATCTACAGCTGATCCTCAACCTCCCGCAGGTGCCCTGTCTGGTCCTCAGCCTGTTTTTGAGCGCCAGCTAGGCCGGATACCGCGCTATCTCTAGCCCTCGTCATCTCCTTCAGTTCCTCCCTTGCCTTCTTGAGGTCAGTTTCAGAGTTCTTAAGGGTCCGTGCGGCATCCAAGTGCTTGTTGCGCTCCTGATCCATGGCCCGGCTCTGGTTGTTGGCCTCCTCCTCCAACCTGTAGGTGGCCTGGACAGCCTGCCAATCAGAACAAGCACGTGATAAGCCGGAGACCAAGGAACAAAAATTAGTAGAATCATAGGGGCTAGATGTCTTACCATGCCCAAATACCTTTTGAGGCTGAGGAGTAACTCCTGCCTTATGTTCCCTAGCTCGGCCATATTGTTGGGAAGCAGCAAGGCCCTCTCCAGCGCGTCAGCCACATAGGTGCCTTCTCCCCCTCGGAAATCCCTGAAGGAGGTGTCGTCTATCAAAGGTTCTCCGTGGAGCATTAGGGCAGGGAGCCAGGCCTAGGGCTTAGGCAATGTGACGACCTCTTGGCCCTGGTGCCCAGTCTTTTGTTACTTAGAAGGCCGGCGAGCTTCGCCCTCCTTCTGGGAGGAACGAGATTTGTCTTCCCCCATAGGTCGTTTGCCCTTATCCTTTTTGTGTTTAGGATTAGTGGGCTCGGGCCTCAATGGCGAACTTGGCTGAAGGGGAGGAAGTAGAAGTTTAGACTGGGCAGAAGATGACCTAGTCTGCACAGGCTGAGGCTTGGGTGGAGGGGGAGGAAGCTTGGATTGTTGCTTCCCTGGTGCGTCCTTCCCCCTTTGGCCTTCCATCAGATCGAGCAGGCTGGTCTGAGGCTTCCTCTTAAAACCCATCTTGGCCCGAGAAGGAAATCTTTCCGACGAGATATCCGCTTCGGTCAAGATAGGGTCGCCTAGGTCACCAGAGGGGTCCTCGGACAGATTCACTTGGTCGAAAGCGCCAAATTCGTCCTCGGACGGACCCAAATCAGCAGCTTCTTCTTCCCTCATTGCTCTTTCTCCCTCGTCCTCTGCAGCCTGATGTGATGAAGAAGGGCCTGGCAATGTAACGCCCTTTGGGATAGGAGACCCTTTAGGGAGTAAAAACTCGTGCTTCGCTACGGTGATTTTGTGAAGCCAAGGATCTTTGGCTCTGATCACGTATTTCAGAGCCGAGAACGACTTTTGGATCAGATCATACCCGAGGATCTTGTGAGCAGCCCTAACTTGATTGTCGGCTTCGTTCACAAAGATCTCCGCCCTTAGTACGGTCTCCAAGTCTTCCTTATTAACCAAATGGAAGTGTCGTCCGAAAGCGTGTGGATCTGCAAAAGAGAAAGCGCGTTCATATTAGGAACCAAACAATGCCAACTACAACAACACAAAAGATCAATTCCTCCCCTACCCTAGGCAACCCACCTAGTGTCCCTTCCTCTGTTGGACAATGAAGGCCGTCATGCCACTCCCCAGACATTATGAGAAAGTCTTTATTTAGCCCCTTACTAAACTTGGGGAGGTACTGAATAAGCCGAACCTTATCTTTCCTCATCTTCATGTAATAGGACTTGCCCTTTAAGTGTTGGAGGTTGTAGCACCAATTTACATCATAATGGGTTAACCTCAACCCCATCTTCTCGTTTAAGGCATCCACGCAACCCAGGATCCTAAACACGTTAGTGGCGCACTGGGTAGGGGCTAATCGAAAGTGCCTAAGGTAGTCCCTCATAACTGGGCCCATAGGGATTCTCATACTGCCTTCAAGGAAGGCGATTATGGGAATCACTACTTCACCCACCTCCCTCCTAATGTACCAATCCCCTTCTTCACAGTACCTCAAACCCACATTACTGGGTATCCTATAATCGACGATGAATTTCTCCATCGCCTCCTCAAACTCAACCAACTTCTTAAACCTACCCATCCTAAGGAACGGCTAAAAGACTCAGGGAGAATGAAAGAGAGAAAGGAATAAGGGGAAAAGAAAGTCAGAAGGGAGAAAACGCAAGGAAGAAAACTTACAGAAATGAGGAAAAGCTCCAAAGACAGGCTTTTTATGCTGCAAAGAGACACGAGTTGGGTTGGAAACTTGACTAGATTCAGGGTGTGTGCGCAAGAACTCTTGAATGCAGAAGTAAAGAAACAAATCGGTTCAAATGGGTATTTATGCCTTCAATTAAAAACAACTGTGCGGATTTTTCCGCCCATAAAGCTAAAAAAGTCCCCACCGTTGGATTGTCATCACATCGTTGAACATGGGGAGCGCAGAGTCGCTAGAATTTAATGAGGGTGCACGCCGTATACCGAAACGCCAGAAATGTGCATTGGACAGACGAAAAGGCTTTAACGCTGACGTTAGACAAGACTAGACAAGCCAAGACAAAGGCTTGAGGACATCAAAATCCTCCTTCCCGTCCAAGGAGCCGGACAGCAGGATTTTGAGGGGCTATTGTGGGGCCTAAGAATCTGGCGACTCCAGCCCACTTTATGTTAAGCCCAAGGCCCATGTCGAGGATGGAGAAACGTCCGAGGGTGATTGAAGAAAGCCCAAGCTGCCAAGAAACATTGCCGAGGACGATCTTGTCCCCGGCATTCCGAGGTCATAGAAAGGAAGAGTAGCACACCACCAAAGGTAGCCTCCCAGAGCATCTCAGGAGAAAGAACAAGTACAATGTGCCAGCCATAGATGCATGGTGGAGGAGCAACGCAAAGAGAAACTCTCACCTCCACATTAAATGCCCACAACTAACGTTCTAGCCGCATTAATGAGGAAGTGACCTCTGAACAGAGTTGTCTAGGTTACTGTAACTCACAGGAGGTTTGATAAGGTGACTGATGGGACAAGCAGTCAGGTATAGGCTTGGATGATCAACAAGTAGAAGGCAAAGATCGTCTAGGGAGGACTATATAATAGGAGAAACTAACCATGAAGGGGGGTCTGATCCCTTAGTCATTAGAAAAAAGCTCATCGGATTGTGCCGAAGACAATTTTTCTTAGATAATCTGAGTTCATCTATGTTGGGTTGCGGCGAACATCAGATTGACCGTTGTCCATGCGCTAACGCCTAGTTCTTTGGCCCACTCTCTACAAATTCATTGTATTGGGCTAGTTGGGTCTGAGCCCGCTCATCCAAAAGCAGTGATGCCCAAACCCAGTCCCTACAGGTATCAAAAACATTTTTTACATTATGAGTACTTTAAACACATATTTTCACAACACTTTTTAAACTACAGTGAGGGAATAAAAGTGTTGAGTTAATTTGTATTTACATTTTTAAAAATGTATTGAGAATTCTAGGGTTGAAAAAAAATATTTGAGGTAAATAAATTAAAGTTAAATAATTAACAATTAAATCTTTTATAATTAAAAAAAAGCATTGAGTTTAATTCAAAAAAGAAGTTAAAAACAAACTTATTAATAGCTAAATCTTTTATAATTAAAAAAAAAAGTTGAGTTAAATTGAAAATAGCAAGGGAATAAGAGTGCTGAGTTAATTCATTCTTATATATTTTTTAAAAAGGTATTGAGAATTCCAGGGTTAAAAAAATCTTTGAGCTAAATAAATTAAAGTTAAATCATTAACAATTAAATCATTTATAATTTAAAAAAGCATTGAGTTTAATTCAAAATAGTAGTTAAAACCAAAATCATTAACAGTTAAATTGAAAAAAGTAGTTGTTTAGTATGGGTTACAACTTGGTAGCTTGCGAGGATTCAACTTAGAGTGTTTAAAACATATATTTTGAAAACTCACTATACCAGTTTTCAGTTTTTAAGTAACGTTGTTGAGTGGTCTTTTTGTAACTAAGTTGAACGTGGGACCCATTGACAAGACTAAACACTTTTTTTCTTTCTATTTTTTTCCCTATGGGCCCACCACTTTGTCCCTCTCTTTTTTTTTTTTTTCCTTCATTTTTCTATCTCAAATAAAATACTATTTATTTTATTACTTAAAAAAAAACACATACACATATGAGGCACACAATTATGTTTTTTCAAATTTAAAAATATGTTATTTGAAACATGGTACCAAACACATTTTTTTACATTATGAGTACTTTAAACGCTTATTTTCACAACACTTTTTAAACTACAGTGAGGGAATAAGAGCGCTGAGTTAATTTGTATTTATATTTTTAAAAATTTTTTGAGAATTCCAGGGTTGAAAAAAATCTTTGAGCTAAATAAATTAAAGTTAAATCATTAACAATTAAATATTTTATAATTAAAAAAAAAGCATTGAGTTTAATAAAAAAAAACTAGTTAAAAACAACATTATTAATAGTTAAATATTTTATAATTAAAAAATAAAAGTTGAGTTAAATTGAAAACATTGAGGGAATAAGAGCGCTGAGTTAATTCGTTTTTATATTTTTAAAAAGGTATTGAGAATTTCCAGGTTAAAAAAATCTTTGAGCTAAATAAATTAAAGTTATATCATTAACAATTAAATCTTTTATAATTAAAAAAAGAATTGAGTTTAATTCAAAATAGTAGTTAAAACCAAAATCATTAACAGTTAAATTGAAAAAAGAAAAAAGTAGTTGTTTAGTATGGGAAACAACTTGGTAGCTTGTGAGGATTCAGTTGGTAAATTTCCATTGATCTGTGAGGAGAGGAAACCCCCCAATCCAATATCCTTTAATCAATTTGATATTGAGAGCTACCCACCCTTGGTGGATGGGGGTGCCCTTTAACCCAAGGACGAGGGACAAGCTGAGATGGACTCTCTATATATAATAGAGCCACAAGACCCTATTGTCATTTGGGACAGACCAACAAGCCACCTCTCCCACCTAGCCGGTTTCATCATACATTCAACTACTTTAATGTCCCAACTTGGTTACAAGCTTACGCTACTAAGCTCGGCACTCTACATGTGCTTTGCAAATACATATAAACAAAACAATTTACTTGAATTTAAACGGTGTGGGATAATGACTAATCTATCATTATGTCTATTGTCAAGAATTTAGGTTGCGTTTTCTTCCTCTATTTTCCGATAGTCTCGATCAATGATTTACAAATACAAAAGTTCTGCCCAAAGAAGAATTTTGCACTTTGAATTGAATTGAGCACAGAATTAAACCAAAATCGATCATTCCAAGCACTCAATATATGACAATCAAAATATGACCAAAATTCTTGCAACTCCACCAGTAATGAGACATGCACGCAGCACCAGAAAAAGCACCTTCATGAACGCCACCGGAGCTGCCTTTGTACATAAGCTTTCGAACCTCCCTGCTTTTCCTTTCCTATGCAGAATTTGTGGATGAATTCATGGCGAGATACCCAACATTACAAGAGGATCTTCATGCATGGATTCTATCAGCTGTCTCTTAAAATGTGTACTTTTAATGATAATATATGTAATGCACCTGATTTTTAATGGTGATTTTCAATTTGTACATCTTGCAACACATGCAAAGTGTGATATGCTGGCATGTCCACAGTTTTACAAATGTATATATTAAGGAAGTTTCTAACATTTAAATAATAAAAAATATGTAATGCACGAAACAGAGGCGGAGCTATATGTTCAAGGGTGGGGGGCCATGCCCCCCCCCCCCCCCCCCCCCCATTTTGATTTTTTTTTTAATATAATTATTTTCATGTTTTCAAAATTTAGTCTACAAAAATAAGAGTCGCCCCCCCTCCCTCTCAAGTATTTGAATTAATCCATGATACTCTTAAAAAAAAATAATTGGTCTAATATTTATAGAGACAATTCTATTTCTTATTGTAAAATTTGCTATTATATCTGTTAAATATTTGATAAAATTTGGCATCAAACACGTTTGAATTTATCTTTTTCAACCTGTTATGTGGCGATTAACAAGTCATTGATTTATTAAAAAAAATTTGTCACTAAAACTACATATGAAATGTCTCTTTAATTGCCACATAATGGGTTAAAGCAAATATATGTTATATGTTATCAATAATGATATAAAAACAACTCATTTACGTGGCGAGTTTTGAATCATGAATAAGTTGTGGCAAAACTGGCCACAACTCAAATAAGTAGTGCTTTAGTTGTGTCACATAATAAGTTGTGGCAAAAGTGGTTAAGTTGTGGAATCCAAATCTTCTTTCCCATATTTTCTGCTTTACTTTATACTTTACTAATAAAAACTTGTCATCTGTACACCAATTAAATTCAAATCTAATTTTTAGCATTTTTCCTATTTTAGTTTCTTAAAATAAATAAAAAAGCCTAAACCATCCCCACCAACCATTACCACTACAATCGCCACCGCCCCCAACCTTCGACGACCAACCATCACCTTCGGCCACCAGCCACCACCACCACCACCCACCATAATTTAAAGCTAAACCATCCCATAGGCCATCAACCAACCACCACCACTGGCCGCCACCACCACAATCGATCCTCCACTACCCCCAACCTTAGCTGACGTCATCAATGTCCAACCACCACCTTCAGCCACTAGGCACCACAACTAGCCACCAAATCACCCCCACCAGCATCAACCTTTTTTGACAGCACTACGAATAGACTGCCAATGTCATAGAGTGGAGCGTAGTTGTCAATATCGTACAATATTCGATACGTATTGTGTTGTGTACGATAAGTTTCGTATTGTAAAGGCATATTAAAAGTGCTCATGAATCCTACGTATTGTATGAATTGTATTGCGTATTGTAGGAATCGTATTGTATCGTTGATTCGTACATACCATATGATACATAGACAGGTAGGTTAAAAATGAGTTTTTGTTAAAATTTGTGGTTTTATTTAATTTAAACGAGTTGTTAGACTTGTTTTTAACACAAAGTTATTGTGTTACTTGGTCTGATGATAAAGAGCTATCATTAGGAGCAGACGTTGTAGGTTGAAACTCTCTCTCAAAAAAAAAAAAAATTATATTGTGTTACTTAATTGAATCTAATAAAATTACATGTCCATCAGGTTTTTTTTTTTTTTCCCCCTACAAAATTTGAATTGCACACTTGACACTTCATTATCATATTCGCAATTTTTTTTATGCTATGAATAATGTATTAAATGATAATTTAATTATTTTTTATTTTGTTAATTATTGTTATAAGTATAAAAAGCTAGATTGCCAAGAAGAAATACAAAGAAAAATTATTAGAATAAAGGCAAGAAAAGGAATAGTAAATACTGCTGATGATGAAAAAAGTGTCAATGTAGAAATAATTTTGCAAAATGACGAACATGATGTTAACATTGACTTAGATAGAGTTGATTAGTGGAGATAGTGAAAAATTATTTTGGCTCATATATCATGTATTATCTCTTCTGAGTTTAATCAATTTGAATGTGTATGTTGTCTATACTATTAATAACAGTATTTGCTGTTTGAGTTTCATCATTTTGCGTACTAAAATATCCCCACACAAATTTTTAAACTCTAAAAAATAACCCTATTTTTAGTTAAATAATATTAAATATAAAAACACAAACTGGTTAAAAGATTAATTTACTATTTTTTATAAAGTTCCTAAGTTTTAGACTTTCAAACTTTTATCAACTCTCATGTACATAAATAAACTAAAAAATTGGACATTATCTCTATATCACTTTCAAAAATTATTTCACTAAACCCAAAAAAAAAAAAAAAGCCCCATCTCACTTTTAAACCCATTACTTGTTGTCTCTATACCATCTTCTTGTAACTCTCAATCATAATTAACTACAAGCTTGCATTGAAAAGTTTTTATTTTTTAAAATGAGCATCATCTTCCTAAATTCTAATGAGTATAGAAAAGTTGTCTAGTTTATTCTGAATATATACAAAAAATATTTCTAAGAAAGTAAAACAATTAATGATTTGATAAATTAAAACATAATAATCTATGTTTAATTAAAAAAGAGTGGATTGTTTTTGGTTTTAATTTTAAGAGGGGCTTCTTAGGGGTTTTTTTTTTTTTTCCTAACGACTTTAATTCAGTTATCTAGATTGTTTTTTGAGCCATTGGATTAGTCTTTTTTTTTTTTTTTTTTTTTGGTTCAAATTTTTGTATGCCCAAATAATATTTTATTTTAGAAATGGGAAAGAACTTTCATTCAATGACTAATGTGAATGGAATCAAAGTAAAAAGGTCTCTCCATGGCTTGTAGAGGAGAATCCTATAAGCAAATTAAATCATCAATGACAAATTTAGCATGTCTAGCTAGCGAGTGTGCTACAGAATTAACACTTTGTTTGACAGAATTCATAGACTTCCATTGCAGACCTTGGATGAGGAACCGAACATCTTGCAACACATGACCCAATCAAGACAACTAAGGGCTAGTTGATGTTAGGGACTTCAAGACAATAGCATTATAAAACCATATTAACTAAATTCATTAAAGCATTTGAGAATACTAATTGTAGGGGTATTGGGCCAGGAGCTTATTATCTACATATTTATATTGGACTTGGGGCCCAAACCGAGGACGAGAGGTTGTCTGAGGAGGAATAAACATTGTCAAGGGAGTCCGTGTTAGTAGATGAAGAAGTTGGTTTCGGTCATAAAGGCCTAGAAGGGTAGGCCGAGGATGCATTCATCCTCCGCCAACCAAAGCGGAGGCCTGAAGAAGTGGCTTGCCGTCCAGGGGAACGTTCCAGAAAGTCCTGTAGGTACAAATAAGCATTATAGAAACCTTGGACCGGGGGAGGGGGGGGGGAGTCCTAAAATATCTAAGGAGAAGGCTACTATTACCGCATTGAATGCTCTGCAGCTAACTTTCTGGATGCATTAATGTGGAGAAGACCCCTAAATAGTACTGCATTGGCTTCCCCAATGCATAGATGGCCTGATAGGATGTCCAATGGGACAAACACTTAAGTAGTAGTTTAGATGATCAACAAATGGAGAGCCAAGATTGTCTAAAGAGAACTATATAATGGAAGAGACCCTCCATGGTAAAAGGATCGAAATCAAGAAAGAAATACTGTAGCAATCAAGAACCAAACTTGTAATCAATCCTGAAAGAAATATATAAGAACTAATCTCCTCGGACTGTGCCGAGGACGATTTTCTTTAGCATAAACTCGTTTATTTTCATTCTCTTGTGATTTGAACTAATTTTAGTGATTGTCTGATTCATTGAGGCTCAGTTTTTCCAACCCACTCTCTACAAATTCATTATTTTGGGCTTTTTGGTCCTAAGTCTATCCACCTTTGGGCTAGGGACTCAAATCTGGTCCTTACAATTGGCGCCATCTGTGGGAATTATTAGTGTTATAGTGAGTCCAACGTTTAACGATGGTAGGTTCAGGTTCAAACCAGGCAGAATCCATGGGTCTTAACGTCAAGATCACTTCCGTGATCTTGAACAAAGAAGAGACCGGGAGGGGAGTATACATACTACCCGTACTAGTAGGAGCCATTCTCGGGGTGGTAGCCATCTCTCTCATGAGAAAAATACCAGAGTCATGCGGCTGGAAATTGATCACTTGAAGAGAAGCTTATGCCACGAATGGTTAAAGCAAGCTCCTTCCAATTTCGATTTCTCTTCCGACGATGAAAAGGATGGTAGCTATAGGCGCAGATCAAGGACTCCTCCTAGTGAGTCTTTCTCGTATGATGAAGACTACCATCATGAGCGCAGAGACAGATAGTCATCTTCGAGAGGCCTGGGAAATGACGCTATGAGTAAAGCACTCAACCAAATTTCAAGATTACCTTTCACTCGCAGGATTGAAGGAGGGAGACTTTCTCAATGGTTCACTCAGCCCACGTTCACCATGTACAATGGTCGAACAGACCCTATGGAGCACGTTAGCCACTTCAATCAGAGAATGGCTGTACATTCCAAGAACGAGGCCTTGATGTGCAAGGTTTTCCCATTCAGCTCAGGGCCTGTGGCGATGAGGTGGTTTGATAGTCTGGGTGCAGGTTCCATTAATTCCTTTAAGGAACTCACCCAAGTGTTTGGATCCCGCTTTATTACATGCAACAAGGTTCCTCGGCCTTTAGACTCCTTATTGTCTCTATCCATGAGAGAAGGAAAGACCTTGAAAACATATTCAAACAGATACTAGGAGATGTTCAATGAGATAGATGGCGACTTTGACGACGTAGCCATTAGCACTTCGGCCTACCTGCCGATCATGGCTTAAGGAAGTCTTTGACTGGGAAACCTTGGTCATTCTTGGCTTCTAGGACCACATACCTTGGGTAAATTGATATCTTTTAATCATTATTCTAAGTATTAAATAGAACCTTGGTCATGCCTGGCTCATCGGACCACATACCTTGGGTAAATTAATACTTCCTGACATCAACCTAAGTATCAAACAGAACTTTCGTCATGTCTGGCTCCTCGAACCACATACCTTGGGTAAATTGATATCTTTTAATCATTGTTCTAAGTATTAAACAGAACCTTAGCTATGCCTGGTTCCTCGGACTACATGCTTTGGGTAAATTAATACTTCCTATTACTTTCCCAAGTATCAAATAAAACCTTGGTCATGCTTGGATCCTCGGACCACATACCTTGAGTAAATCGATGTTTCAAGCCATTCACAAAAGTGTCAAACATAACCTACATTATATCTGGATCCTATTGAGTATGTTAACATTTCCTATTGGTTATTTAAGTGTCTGATGGGGTCAGCCTTACTGGATGATGCAGATCTTCATTAAAGTGACATAATCAATTGCATGCTTGTAAGCATCACTTAAAGCATTTGAAAGTATATCCATGATCTATTTTAGGTCTAATTACTGTATCCAGGTCTTTTAACTTAGTAATAGGAAGAAATTTAGATGAAGTCTGGCATGAATTGGTGTTTTACCATTTGTATATATGAATGGAATTGTATCTAATTTCCATATTATCTAAGTGTTAAGCAAGATAGGAACTGTATCAACACTTGTGTAAGAATCATGGAAATAAGGAAAATGTTCATAACTTTCATTAACAAAAGCCTTGGAAAGAGGCAGATTAGATACAAAGATGTCATATTAATTAAAAACTTTGAAAGAAAAAACTACAATAGAAATTATTTCTTCTTTATTACAATCTTGTCTTTGGGAGGGCCATGGATAGGCTGAGTAAAGGCTGCTTCTGAGGCCTCGGGGCCCTTGCTTATTGGATCAGCCTTGGAAGGCAAGGGAAGAGTGGCCAGGACGATCTCCATCTTCTTAGAAGCTTCTTTCTTGGCAGGAGGGTCCAGGGTCACAGTTGGAGGCTTCACAGCATCAGGGTCCACTCCCTAGTTAGCATTTTTTTCTTTTTCTGTGGCCTCAAGGTGCTCGGCCTCCTCGACAGGTTTGTTAGAAGAAGTTGGTACATTGGCCGTACTGCCCTTGTCTACCTCTACCACCTCGGAGATGGTATCAATCCTCGAGCTAGAGGGAACGGACTCTCCGATGGCAGGGGGGTAGTACACACTCTTTGCCTTCCTAAGTACAGATGAAGCCTTAACCCCAACTTGGTTGAGAGCTTCATTTCATACTTGGAAGCAGTAGTTCCTGCATACCCTCAAGACCTCCGCCCTCAGGGTTTCCTCGGTCTTCGCCATTCTTAAGTCATATCAATCTTACTCAGCCTGATCCTGAGCCTTCTCAGCTAGTTCCCTTGCCTTTTCGGCCTCCTCCAATTTCTTCTTAAGGGCAGTGATTTGAGTTTTGAAGGCGGCCAGCTGATCCTCAGCGTTGCAAAGGAGCAACCTTTGGCCTTCAGCTTGCTTCTCAGCACTGTTAAGAGTAGCTGCTGCACTTTCTCTCTCTCTCTCTCTCTCTCCTCTCTTCCAGTAGTTTTTTCTTGAGCTATTGAATGCTCCTCTCAGCCACATTAAAGGCCTCCACAGCAGCATTACGCCTTCCCTTCTCCTCCTTCATCTGCCGGTGGTAGTAGTTGGTTATCTCTCCACCCGAAAGGTGGCTTAAATAGCCTGCCGAGGAAAGAAACATGGATTAGAAAAAGAAAGTGAAGAAAGTAATAAAAGAGAGAGAGAGAGAGAAGAAAAAGGGGCAAGCAGAGGACATACCATGGCAAGATATCTCTTCAAGCTGAGGAAGCCCTTATGTCTCCTCATGGACAACAGTTCGGCCATGTCATCGGGGAGCAGTAGAGCCTGCTCCACCATATCGGCTACATAGAAAGCCGTCCCTCCTTAAAAATCCTTGATGGAGGCACTGGCTAGTAGAGGGGTGCTAGTAGAGGGGAGTCGTAAAAATTTAATGAAGGTGTGTCCTGTATGCCGAAGCGTAAGGAGCGTGTCTTGGGCAGTTAAAAAGGCTTTTATACAGTTAGAAGCGATGTATGACGAGCGCGAACTAGTTGAGATGACATCGAAATCCTCCTTTCTTCCCGAGGAGACAAAAAGAAGAATCTCGAGGGGCTATTGTAGGGGTATTGGGCCAGAAGCTCATTATCTACATATTTATATTGGGTCTGGGGCCCAAACCTAGGACGAGAGGTCGTCCGAAGAGGAATAAACATTGTCAAGGGAGTTCGTGTTAGTAGATGAAGAAGTTAGTTTCAGTCATAAAGGTCTAGAAGGGTAGGCCGAGAATGCATTCATCATTGGCCAACCAAAGCCGAGGCTCGAAGAAGTGGCCTGCCGTCCAGGGGAACGTTCTAGGAAGTCCTATAGGTACAGATAAGCATTACAGAAACCTTGGATGGGGGGGGGGGGGAGTCTTAAAATATTTAAGGAGAAGGCTGCTACCACCACATTGAATGCTCTACAGCTAACTTTCTGGCTGCATTAATGTGGAGAAAACCCCTGAACAGTATTGCATTAGCTTCCCCAATGCACAGAGGGCCTGAGAGGGTGTTCGATGGGACAAGCACTCAAGTAGTAGCTTAGATAATCAATAAGTAGAGAGCCAAGATTGTAGCAATCAAGAACCAAACTTATAATCAAACTTGAAATAAATATATAAGAACTAATCTCCTCGGATTATGCCGATGATGATTTTCTATAGCATAAAGTCGTTTATTTTCATTCTCTTGTGATTTGAACTGATTTTAGTGATTGTCTGATTCATTGAGGCCCAGTTTTTCTAACTCACTCTTTACAAATTCATTATTTTGGGTTTTTTGGGCCTAAGTCCATTCACCTTTGGGCTAGGAACTCAAATTTGGTCCTTACACTGACTCTTAACTTTAAAATTGCATTACAAAATAATATAATATAAAATATTTTTATTTTATATCCATTACCTTTCTTCTCAAAAAAAAAAAAAAAAAAGTATTTAAAAAGCATTGAGAAATCCTATATTTAAAAAGCTTTGAGATAAATCAATTCTTAAAAAAAAAAAAAAAAATTCTTTGAGCTAAATACAAAAATTCTAAAAAAGTAGATATTTTATACGGTGAAGAACATTATAAAATCCATTATTAAATAAGTTCTTTATATTTTATATATTAAAAAAGAGCAAAATTTAAAAACATAAAAATAATTAGTTGTTTTGTCCGAGAATAGTGAGAGGATAAGAGCATGAGTTAATATGTTTTTATATTTTTAAAAAGGTATTGAGAATTCCTGGATTTAAAAAAAAAAAAAATCTTTGAGCTAAATAAATTAAAGTTAAATAATTAACTGTTAAATCTTTTATAATTAAAAAAAACAAAACAGTTAAATCTTTTATAACTAAAAAAAACAAAACATTGAGTTTAATTCAAAAAAGTAGTTGTTTAGTATGGGAAACAACTTGGTAGCTTGTGAGGATTCAGGTGGTAAATTTCCATTGATCTGTGGGGAGAGGAAACCCCCCAATCCAATATCCTTTAATCAATTTGATATTGAAAGCTACCCACCCCTGGTGGATGGGGGTGCCCTTTAATCCAAGGACGAGGGGCAAGCTGAGACGGACTCCCTATATACACACTAGAGCCAGAAGACCCTATTGTCATTCGGGACAGACCAACAGCCACCTCTCCCACCTAACTGGTTTCATCATACATTCAACTACTTTAATGCCTCAACTTGGTTACAAGCTAACGTTACTAAGCTCGGCACTCTACATGTGCTTTGCAAATACATATAAACAAAACAAATTACTTGAATTTATACGGTGTGGGATAATGACTAATCTATTATTATGTCTATTGTCAAGAATTTAGGTTGCGTTTTCTTCCTCTATTTTCCGATAGTCTCGATCAATGATTCACAAAAACAAAAGTTCTGCCCAAAGAAGAATTTTGCACGTTGAATTGAATTGAGCACAGAATTAAACCAAAATCGATCATTCCAAGCACTCAGTATATGACAATCAATCAACTTTGTCAAAAAAAAAAATATATGACAATCAAAATATGACCAAAAATCTTGCAACTCCACCAGTAATGAGACATGCACGCAGCACCAAAAAAAGCACCTTCATGAACGCCACCGGGAGCTGCCTTTGTACATAAGCTTCCGAACTTCCCTGCTTTTCCTTTCCTATGCAGAATTTGTGGATGACTTCATGGCGAGATACCCAACATTACAAGAGGATCTTCATGCATGGATTCTATCAGCTGTCTCTTAAAATGTGTACTTTTAATGATAATATATGAAATGCACCAGATGTTTAATGGTGTTTTGGTTTTTTTCGTGTAGATTTTCAATTTGTACATCTTGCAACACATGCAAAGTGTGATATGCTGGCATGTCCATTGTTTCACACATGTATATACTAAGGAAGTTTCTAGCATTTAAATAATAAAAAAATGTAATGCACGAAACAGAGGCGGAGCTATATGTTCATGGGTGGGGGGCCATGCCCCCATCCCCCCAATTTTGAATTTTTTCTATAAATATAATTATTTTAATATTTTCAAAATTTAGTCTACAAAAATAAGAGTTGCCCCCCCCCCCCAAGTATTTGAATTAGTCCATGATGCTCTTAAAAAAAATAATTGGTTTAATAGTTATAGAGACATAACTTTATTTTTCACAATTTTATTTCTTATTGTAAAATTTGCTCTTATATCTGTTAAATATTTGATAAAGATTGGCACCAAACATGATGGAATTTATCTTTTTCAACCCGTTATGTGGTGATTAACAAGTTATTGACTCTTAAAAAAAAAATTTGTCACTAAAACTACGGACAAAAGGGGCTTCTGCCTTTTTTGGGCAAATTAAATAGGAAAATGTCCCCCTTCCCAAACTAAATAGGGAAATGCCCCTCTTTTAAAACTCGATTTTTGATAAATCGAGTTAGGAAAAAAAATTTCTAAAGCTCTATAGTGGCATTTTAAGGAGCCTATAGTGACGTTTTAAGGACCTATAGTGACGTTTTTTAACTTGACTTTAAAGAAATTGAGTTATAGGTAAAAAAACGCCACTATAGGTTGATTTCATTGCTTATAACTCGATTTTATTGAAGTCGAGTTAAAAAACGTCACTATAGGTCTTTAAAACGTCACTATAGGCTCCTTATAAACGCCACTATAGGGCCTAACTCGATTTATCAAAAATCGAGTTTTAAAAGAGGGGCATTTCCCTATTTAGTTTGGGAAGGGGGGCATTTTCGTATTAAATTTTCCTGAAAAGGGCAGAAGCCCCTTTTGTCCCTAAAACTACATATGAAATGTCTCATTAGTTGCCATATAATGAGTTAAAGCAAATATATGTTATATGTTATCAATAATGTTATAAAAACAACTCATTTACGGGGCTAGTTGTGAATCAAGAATAAGTTGTGGCAAAAGTGGCCACAACTCAAATAAGTAGTGCTTTAGTTGTGTCACATAATAAGTTGTGGCAAAAGTGATAAGTTGTGGAATCCAAATCTTCTTTCCCATATTTTCTGCTCCACTTTATACTCTACTAATAAAAACTTGTCATATGTACAGCCATTAAATTCAAATCTAATTTTTAGCATTTTTCTTATTATAGTTTCTTAAAATAAAATAAAAAAACCTAAACCATCCCTGCCAACCATCACCACTACAGTTGCCATCGCCACCGCCACCGCCACCAACCTTTGACGTCGTCATCAACGGCCAACCAACACCTTCGGCCACCAGCCACCACCACCACCACCACCACCGCCCACCATAATTTAAAGCTAAACCATCCCATCAGCCATCAACCACCAACCACCAACCACCACCATTGTCCGCCACCACCACAATCGTTACCCCCCCACCCCCAACCTTAGCTTACGTCATCAATGTCCAACCACCATCTTCAGCCACTAGGCACCACAATTGGCCACCACCACAACTAGCCACTAAACCACCCCCACCAGTATCAACCTTTTTTGACACCACTAAGAAGAGATTGCCAATGTCATAGAGTGGAGCGTAGTTGTCAATATCGTACAATATTCGATACGTATCGTGTTGTGTTCAATAAGTTTCTAATTGTAAAGGCATATCAAAAGTGCTCGTGAATCCTACTAATTGTATGAATCGTATTGCGTATTGTAAGAATCGTATTGTATCGTTGATTTGAATGTATCATAAGATACATAGACAGGTAGGTTAAAAATGAGTTTTTGTTAAAATTTGTGGTTTTATTTGATTTAAACGAGTTATTAGACTTGTTTTTAACACAAAGTTATTGTATTACTTGGTCTGATGATAAAGAGCTATCATCAGTAGCAGACGCCATAGGTTGAAACTCTCTCAAAAAAAAAAAAAAAATATTGTGTTACTTAATTGAATCCAATAAAATTACATGTCCATCAGTTTTTTTTTCCCTACATAATTTGAATTGCACACTTGACACTTCATTTTCATATTCGCAATTTTTTTTATGCTATTAATAATGTATTAAATGATAATTTAATTATTTTTTATTTTGTTAATTGTTGTTATAAGTATAAAAAGCTAGATTGCCAAGAAGAAATACAAAGAAAAATTATTAGAATAAAAGGCAAGGAAAGGAATAATAAATATTGCTGATGATGAAAAAAATGTCAATGAAGAAATAATTTTGCAAAATGATGAACAAGATGTTAACATTGACTTAGATAGAGTTGATTAGCGGAGATAATGAAAAAATTATTTTGGCTCATATATCATGTATTATCTCTTTTGAGTTTAATCAATTTGAATATGTATGTTATCTATATTATTAATAACAGGATTCGCTGTTTGAGTTTCGTAATTTTGCGTACTAAAATATCCTCACACAAAATTTTAAAATCTAAAAAATAACCTTATTTTTTAGTTAAATAATATTAAATTTAAAAACACAAACCGGTTAAAAGATTAAATTACTATTTTTAAAAAGTTCCTAAGTTTTATACTTTCAAACTTTTATCAACTCCCATGTACATAAATAAACTAAAAATTTGGACATTATATCTATCTCACTTTTAAAAATTATTTCACTAAACTCAAAAAATGAAAAAAGAAAAAAAAAGCCCCATCTTACTTTTAAACCCATTACTTGCTGTCTCTATATCATCTTCTTGTAACTCTCAGTCATAATTAACTACAAGCTTGCATTGAAAAGTTTATATTTTTTAAAATGAGCATCATCTTCCTAAATTCTAATGAGTATAGAAAAGTTGTCTAGTTTATTCTGAATATATACAAAAAATATTTCTAAAAAAGTAAAACAATTAATGATTTGATTTGATTTGATAAATTAAAACATAATAATCTATGTTTAATTAAAAAAGAGTGGATTGTTTTTGGTTAAAAAAAAAATCTATTTTAAGAGGGGCTTCTTAGGTTTTTTAATTTTTTTTTAATTTTTTTTTAACGTCTTCAATTCAGTTATCCAGATTGTTTTTTGAGCCATTGGATTAATATTTTTTTTTTTTTGTTCAAATTTTTGTATGCCCAAATATTATTTTATTTTAGAAATGGGAAACAACTTTCATTCAATGACTAATGTGAATGGAATCAAAGTAAAAAGGCCTCTCCATAGCTCGTAGAGGAGAATCCTGTATGCAAATTACATAATCAGTGACAAATTTAGCATGTCTAGCTAGCGAGTGTGCTACAGAATTAACACTTTGTTTAACAGAACTCACAAACTTCCATCGCAGACCTTAGATGAGGAACCGAACATCTTGCAACACATGACCCAGTCAAGGCAACTAAGGGCCAGTTGATGTTAGGGACTTCAAGACAGTAGCATTATAAAACAATATTAACTAAATTCATTAAAGCATTTGAGAATACTAACTTCTAACTTTAAAATTGCATTACAAAATAATATAATATAAAACATTTTTATTTTATGTCATTACCTTTCTTAAAAAAAAAAAAATTATGTATTTAAAAAGCTTTGAGATAAATCAATTCTTAAAAAAACAAAAAAAAAAAAAAAAAACAAAATCTTTGAGCTAAATACAAAAAATTCTAAACAAGTAGATGTTTTATACGGTGAAGAACAGTATAAAATCCATTATTAAATAAATTCTTTATATTTTATATTTTAAAAAAGAGCAAAATTTAAAAACAGAAAAATTAATTAGTTGTTTATTGAGTTTAATTCAAAAAAGTAGTTGTTTAGTATGGGAAATAACTTGGTAGCTTGCGAGGATTCAAGTGGTAAATTTCCATTGATCTGTGGGGAGAGGAATCCCCCCAATCCAATATCCTTTAATCAATTTGATATTGAGAGCTACCCACCCTTGGTGGATGGGAGTGCCCTTTAACCCAAGGACGAGGGGCAAGCTGAGACGGACAGACCAACAACCACCTCTCCAACCTAGCCAGTTCCATCATATATTCAACTACTTTAATGCCCCAACTTGGTTACAAGCTTACGTCACTAAGCTCGGCACTCTACATATGCTTTGCAAATACATATAAACAAAACGAATTACTTGAATTTAAACGGTGTGGGATAATGACTAATCTATTATTAAGTCTATTGTCAAGAATTTAGGTTGCGTTTTCTTCCTCTATTTTCCGATAGTCTCGATCAATGATTTACAAATACAAATGTTCTGCCCAAAGAAGAATTTTGCCCTTTGAATTGAATTGAGCACAGAATTAAACCAAAATCGATCATTCCAGGCACTCAATATATGACAATCAAAATATGACCAAAATTCTTGCAACTCCACCAGTAATGAGACATACACGCGGCACCAAAAAAAGCACCTTCATGAAGGCCACCGGGAGCTGCCTTCGTACATAAGCTTCCGAACTTCCTTGCTTTTCCTTTCCTATGCAGAATTTGTGGGTGACTTCATGTCGAGATACCCAACATTACACAGGATCTTAATTCACGGATTCTATCAGATGTCTCTTAAAATGTGTACTTTTTGTTATAATATATGTAATGCACCAGATGTTTAATGGTGTTTTGGTTTATTTCGTGCTGATTTTCAATTTGTACATCTTGCAATACATGCAAAGTGTGATATGCTGGCATGCCCATTGTTTTACAAACGTATACCTCCTTTATACTAAGGAAATTTCTAACATTTAAATAATAAAAAATATGTAATGCACTAGATGCTTGTGTTTATACTCTGATATGCTCTTTGGACAATATAAACACACTGCCACATGTTATCTTTGAAAGCCAATTCTTTGTTTTGCTCCTTCGTTTTAATATGTCCTCCTTTTTTAAAGATTCGAAGATTATTGTCACGTGCATTTGTGTATTGATTAAGCTTTTTGTAAATCTGATGCATTCAGAATAATTGCTGTGAACTAGTCGTATTTAATTGGATGATTTGCTTTGTTAAGATGTTTGTATTCAATTGAGTTACAAGACTCTTGGCTAATGGTTCTTATGGTTTAAATGTTCATTTTTGTGAATATCGTTCCCATAAAAAACCCTTCAAACATGAATGATTAAAATGAAAATTTTGAAAATATAAAGAGCTAATATAAAAATGGAATTACAAAAAGTCCTAAATTGAAAATTTTAAAGTATAAAAGACCAAGATAAATTCAACTCCAAATTTTAAGTGTAAAAAAAGTATACTTTAATCTTAGAAACATGTTTAAGTTTAAAGCTTTTATCTTTAATGACCCAAGTTCAAAAACATTAAGGTGTGGTTTGGATAGCTGAAACACAGCGTGTTTTGCGTCCACATTTCCTTTTTTTTTTTTTAAAGACCAACGCTTGGTGCACTGTTCATGGGACATGAACAATGTACCAATGCATATGAACAGTAAAAAAAAGTGAACAGTAAATTTATTATTATTATTTTTTTTTTTGTTTTCAGTTTTTAGTTTTCAGCAAAATAAGAGGTATCCAAACAGACCCTTAAATGTACTACACAACAATACCACAAAGTAAAAACCTAAGCCTTAATCTGCACACTCTTGGTGCGATGGTCACTTTACAAGTATAAGTGTTTGTAGGGTGTGGGGGGTAAGGATCGGGGTTCAAGTCTCTAGAAAGAGTTTCACACACATATACACTTAGATTATATTAGAGTAGAATTTCTATCTTGTGTAAAAACAAAATACGCAAGCCTTAAGCTTGTGATATTGCTTGGCATAAGTACTTACTTTGTGATATTGCTTGGTAAAAGTTGCACGCTACTGTTTGGCTTCACCAATACCACATAGACATGCAGATGGTTTGAGCAAAAATGTGTAGTAATTTTGGAAATGCACAGCATTATAGAGGGATTGATGTGAGTAGATTTTGAGCAAAAATATGTAAAATAATGCACTTTTTATATTATAGAGGAACTAATGCAAGTGCTCTTAGCTTCAATCTTCTGCTTTTTTATCTGCAATTTCAAATTCACTTTAACCTCCAAAAACTATGGACTAAAATAGTATTTTCATCATTAATTTATGAGAAGTGTTATACCCACAATATTTTTACAATATTTTCATAACAAATTTTAAATTGCAGGTTGTTACAGGTAAAAAATTAACGACGAACTATCTAGAATTTGTTGTAAAAATATTATGAACGTAATATTTCTCTTAATCGGCATTTTACTGTAGCAGAAAGGAGTGATGTACACAGTTCAATGTGATTGGTGGTACTGATATTTTTGCACCGAGCGGCATATGTTGGTTTGATCAATTAATTAATGCCCCAATCGTAACACACCAGTGGGTTGGTTCTGTTTAGCCGATTTCGTTCAAATTTTATGGCGTTGGCGCGGTCAACTCAGGAAATTTGGGCCTTTAAAAATTGGACTAGGCTGAAAACAACTTTTGTATTTTTTTTTTATTTTTATATTTATGCACTGTTGGGCTTTTCTTGGCTGGGCAGATTTTTACTTTATTTATTTTTATTTATGCTATAGTACTCAAAATACTCCAAAATTTATCAATTTATAAATTTTAAATAATAAAATTAGACATGTAAAATTACTAATTTAGAACTAGCCTTTGAGCACGCGCTCATGCGCGTATTCAGTGGCTCTTTTTTTTTTTTTTTTTGGTAAAAGTTAATAATTTGCGTAAATTATAATTTGAGATTAATATATTTTCCAATCACAAAAAAAAATCTAAGGATGTGATGAGTGTTAAGGATTTGTGGTGAAATAATTTTGTGTGATGTGAGTAGTTGCTCAGAGGCTAGTGTTTTTTTTTTTTTTTTTTAAATTTTATGTGATGTGAGTATTTTTTTTTTTTTATGGAAGTTTTTTTTTGTTTTTGTTTTTGTTTGTTTGTTTTTTTTAAGGAGCCGTGGGTGGATAGCCTTTCTTTCTTATTTTTGGTTAGAAAAGTGAGGTAGTGGGGCTAGGAAGTGGGAAGTGTGAGGGTAGTGGGAAAATTTTAGTTGATTTACCATCTTAACCTTATTTCTCTTTTCAAGAAAAAAGAATAGATTAATTAAATTAGAGGTATTTTTGACAGTAAAAAAAAAAAACTAACTTTCCGAATCTTCTTAATATATACAGAAGATATACTCCTGAATTTTATCTAAATTAAAAAAAAAAAAAAAAACAGTTTCTTCTATGATTATATACACGTTTCACACCTCCAAGAGTTTCCTACTATTGTTTGGTAGTACAGTTTTTATCTGAATTCTGTCAATCTCAATTCTCACACTCCATCTTTTATGCAAATTCAAAAAAACAAAAAACAAAAACCAATCTTTGTTACGTGAAGTTATCAACAACCAAAAAAAAAAAAAAAATATTGTTACGTTAAGAGACAAGCAAGAGAGGCTTACAAAGGCGGCCAACGATATTAAAAAAAAAAAGGTAGGTTACTCAAATCTTTCTTTTTGTTATTGAAATTTGAGTTATTACCATGTGTTGTGATTTATGTGGGTTCTGATTTATTTATTTAATTTTCCAATTTGGTGGTGGTGTGTTGGTTAAGAATTTATATGGAAAAGATATGATATAATTGTTACATATTATTAAGATTTTCATTGTATTTGTACTTTTTACTTAGTGTTTAAAATGGGTGATGCTAAATGAGAAAATGCGAGCAGTAATTGGGTTATGGCTGTACAAATGAGACAGGTTTTTTGGTAAAATTGGCATCATTATAGTTTATGCGACTATATGAGAGAAGCCTTTTCCTGTAATTGCATTCTTGAAATCTTTTGGGGTTTCAAAAAAAAAAAAAAAAAAGAAAAGAATAAGAAATATTTTGGCTTATAACGTTCTAGTGTTGTTTAGTCTATGTTCTTTAGTGTCCTTTTTTTTCCCCTTGAAACTGTTTAGGACTTTTGGATTCCTATGTTACTTTTCAAAGTTGATGGATCTCAAGGCATCACTCTCTCTCCCATTTTCTTTTTTAATTTTTAATTTATTTTTGATTTTATGGGTTCTGTTTTCCTAATTATTCCAAGCTAGCACTTAATTTGCATGCCTAGATGTTTATTGCGCCTAAATTCCTTAATTTTTTATTTTTTATTTTTCTTGTTAGCTAGCATTTCTTTTGGGTGCCTAGATGTTTATTGTGGGTTGAGTTTGTTGGTTGGTTTTATGTATTTTGTGATGTTGCTTACTGTTATTGTAAGACTTACTACACATTTTCTAATCTATTGTTTTACAGGTCTTGGCCAATAGTTTTAAAAAGTCTGCAGACACAATTGTTTAATCAGCCCTAGTTTGGTTCAAGACACTTGGTTTGCTGTCTATGTGGTATTCGATGACTCAAACCTTTGCTATTATGTATTTTGCCCACAAAGTTTTAAGCAACCAAGTTGATCATTTAGTGTGATTTGAGAAATGAAACCAAACTAATGTTTTTATGGTGGATTCTAGATATTTACGTTATTCATTCAAGAGATTGGGTTTAATGATGCACTAATTTGTTGTAAATTGAGGGTTTTTAAAATAAAACCAGCCTTTGAGCATGTGCATGCTTAGAGGCTCCTCTATTTTTCTAATAAGGGTCAATGATTTACATTCATCATAATTCAAAGTTACTACATTTTCAATCCAAAAAACATACCTAGGTGTGATGAGAATTATGCATTTGTTAGTGGAATAATTTTTTTGTATAATTCTCATCACACCTAGCTATTTCTCTAATTGGAAATTTAGTAATTCTGAATTATAATGAATGTAAATCATTAACCCTTAGAAGCAAAATAGAGGAGCCTCTAAGCACACGCGTGCTTAAAGGCTGGTTTTATTTTAAAAACCCTCAATTTACAAAAATTAGTGCATCATTAAACTCAATCCCTTGAATGAATAATGTAAATATTTGAAATCCACCATAAAAATATTCATAATTTTTTATCACTTTAAACTTTTATAGAAAAACATTTATATGTGAAAGAAATAAAGCAACTAAGAAACTTCTTATAGGGTCTATATAATCCAACATTTGTTTGGTTTCACTTCTCAAATCACACTAAATGATCAACTTGGTTGCTTAAAACTTTGTGTGAAAAATATATAATAGCAAAGGTTTGAGTTGTCGAATACCACATAGACCCCAAACCAAGTGTGTTGAACTAAACTAGGGCTGATTAAACAATTGTGTTTGCAAACTTTTTAAAAATCTTGGCCAAGGCAGTAATGGGCTCCAACTTAATTGTGTAATAAACATATAAGAGCATCCCAATAAGGTTAGCAACCAATACTCTCAAAATGTATTGTACAATAAGAGAGGTAAACTAAAAAAAATTTGAGTATCAACTACAATGAGCTGCTATAGATAGCAGCTCACTGTAGCTTAAAACTTAAAAATAAAAAAAAATTAATTTTTTAATGTGTGGTGATAAAAAAAAATAGTATTTTAATGTGTTGATGGTTGTGATTGTTATTTATTGTGTTGAATATTATTTTATTGTGTTGTTTATATTATTTTAATGTATTGAATATTAAAATAAAACCTTTGATGTTAGGTTTATTATAAAGTGGGGTGTTAAAATAATAAAATAATGCTTGAGTTATTTTTTTAAGCTTTTCCATTGTGAATGCTCTAAAGAGTGATGTAAATAGTCCACTGTTTCTTCTTTAGACATATCACCTACATTAGGAATTCTCATAGTCACATTGTGGTTTGTACTAGTTCAAATATAAACTAATTATGTATTCTCAAAAAAAATAAAATACTATTTCCCATACTAATTAAACACACACACACACACACTTAATTACACTCTCTATTTCCCATACTATTTAAGGGGATTTCCCTATTTGAATTCCTACTTTTATATGCCTAAAATACCATCAAATCTACATGTTTAGAAAGTATAGATATTAGAGTTAGACGTGTAAAATTATTAATTTAAAAACTCTTAAATTTTAGTTAAATTTGAAAAAAAACATTGCCTACAAAATGGGAGTACTCTCCTACCAACCCACTTACACGCGTTTATTTTATTTTACTAGTGAAAGTCTTGTGCGTTGCATGGCTTTAATCGTGAATTTTCTTTATATTTTTTTTGAGAATAATAACTAAATGAGTTATTAATTATTACATAATTTTAGAACTTGTTTCTAACTAAATGAATGATTATTATTATATAACATGCATAATTTTGTATATTTGTCCTTATATTTAATATCTCTAATTAAAATTATCAATAAAAACATTTCTAATTATATTTTTTTATTATAATTCCTTACTTATTAATGAAGAGGGCGATTTGAACTCAAGCAGTTAAATCTTTTCCAGTACTTGCATAAATAATATTATCCTAAAATAATAAATTCCAAATTTAAAATTAAAAAATCAATAATATTTTTACACCTAAAAGAAATTTCATTTTTGAGTCTTATTTTGATACTTAGTGTGCGTTTGGCATTGGCTTTAAAAGCCAATTTTTTTTTACTATTCAGCTTATTTTTGCTACTATTTATGGGTCGCATTACACTTTTTGGTACTATTCATTGGAGCCATTGTATTATTTCAGCTACCTTTTAGCTTTATTTACAGTACTTTCAGCAAAAAGTTTTTAGTTCAACTAAATAAGTTATTCCTAAACAGACACTTAAATCATATGTTTTAGTGTTAATATTATTCAAATGGTTAATTAAGTAATGTCTCTAATTATATTGTGCTTTAGCCTTTAAGAATACATTTATTGATATTATACATGAAAAAGCAATCCAGATTTCTGAACATTAAAAAAAAATGAAAAAGAAGTTAAGTAAAGTTAGACTTACATAGGAATTTGGACCAATAAATCTAATTTATCCAAATATTATCTATGATCTAAAACAATATAGGAGGAATTCTAAATTGAATTTAGTTATAATTTCGAAGAAATATGTGAGGAATTTCGCATATATGCTAAGAAATTAACACAAAGCACAAATAGAATTTTAAAATAAAAATCTTACTTAAGAGAAATCAAGAACTTAAATGGGTGTCCATTGTTTTACTTTTTTATAGTAGACTTTCTTTGAGGTAATATCCGTATATGAAAATTTAGAAACAAATAACAATAAGGAAGATGAATTTATTTAATCAAAACTATCATATACAAATATATATGCATAGGTTGCAACTTGAAAAAAAAAAAAAAAAAAACGTGAGGTGCAAGAAGGATTCTATGGAAAGGTCATTGGTGAATATATATAAATTTTTAAATTTTGATAGTAGATTTTTAGTTGGAATACAATTTAAAATTTTGAAACTTAGATGATAAAATTTTAGCTAAATTAAATTATAATTAAATCTCATCCCTTAATTCAAGGAAATATATCATAACAATTAATAAAATAATTATTTAAATAATTAATAAAATGTACGATGCACCTTCAGGGGGAAAAATGTGGGGTGTTGGGTGGGATTCAAGATTTCAGTTTAGAATTTTTTTTTTTTTTTTCTAGGGATGGAAACAAAAATAAATTATAATAGACTTTTAGTTTGAATAGAATTTAATTTTTTTTTAATTTAAATGATAAATTTTTATGTAAATTAAACTATTGTTAATTTTATTGCTTAATTTGAGGAAATATATCCTAAAAATTAATAAAAATTTACTTTAAAAATTAATGAGAGTAGTTGTTTATTTGGAAAAAAAATTGAGAGAGAGAGAGAGAGAGAGAGAGAGAGAGAGAGAGAGAGAGAGAGAGAGAGAGAGAGTATAAATTTATCAAATTCTACGAATCTATACAGCATGTATATACTTCAAATACAATTTATACAAATACATATGTGTAAATTGCAACTCAAAAAACAAAGTCAGGTGCAAGAGAGATTCTATGGAAAGACTATTGGTGAATATATATAAGTTTTGAAATTTTGATAATAGATTTTTAGTTGGAGTAGAATTTAAATTTTTGAAACTAAGATGCATATTGCATGTTTTGTTAAAACATTTATTGTTACTTTATTTAAAGAAATTGATAAAAACAAATAATTTATTGTTTCTATCAACTAAAATTTAGATGCATGTTGCATGTTTTGTTAAAACACTTATTGCTATTTTATCTAAAGAAACTGATAAGAATATATAAGTTGTTGTTTCTATTAACTGAAACTTAGATGCATGTTGAATGTTTTGTTAAAACACTTATTGTTATTTTATCTAAAGCAATTGATAAGAGCAAATAAGTTGTTATCTCTATCTAAAAAATTGTTTTTATCTAAAATATTTTTGTAATTTGGTGAAGTCACTTGGCACAACCATGATTTCTAAGTCCGACTTTTATTATATAATATATAATGATATGATATGATATGACACAAGATCACAAGGTCAACCAAAAATAAATGTTCTTCAATTTTATTAATATATATTACTAGTTGGTAACTCATACATAAAGTGCCACATAACATTTTGATGCTTCACTATTTTACAAGTCATTATTCTAATAAATTTTTAATTGATTTTATATTTTATTCTAAAATTAAACCTCCATTAAAATATTGACACATCATTTTTTTTTAATTGTAGAATAAATAGTTCACAATTCCATATACAAATATAATTAATAAATATTGAAGTTAATAATTATCAAATTTCATTTTTTTTTTTAGAGAAATAAGAAAATCAAATTTTGTAAACGTAATAATAATTACCATAATCATGGTGTCCCATGTGTGTGATTGCTCCCCCCTCTCTCCTCACTATCTACTTAAAATAATATAAATAATAAATACCTAATAATGATTATTGTAGGGTCACAAATTTTTAGTCCAGGCCCAAAAAGGATTTGGACGATGGTTTAGTGAGCCCAATACAATAAATTTGTAGAGAATAGGCTAAAGAGCTAGGTTTTAGTGATTTACAATAACGACTAGTAATTATTTCAACGATGAATAAGTATGAACTACACGTAAAGCTTGATGAAAAGGTTGTCCGAGGAGATAGATTATCAATTAATACAATAGTTCTGAAAGTTAGTACAGCTCTTAATGCTACAGTAACCCTTCTTTTCCTTCTCTTTTCTCTTTTTTCTTTTTTTTTTTCATCCTTATGGGAGATCTTTTACATTATATAGCTCATTTAAGGCCATCCTGATCATACACTTGTTAACCATCTAAACCTTCACTCGAGTACATGTCCCATCAGACATCTTTTTTGGCTATCTGCGAATGGTGGTAGCTGAGACTCCACTATTCAAGGCTCTTCTCCATATAAATGCGGTGGTAGCAGCTTTTCTTTTAGATATTTCGTCCCATCAGGCATCTTTTTTGGCTATCTGCGAATGGTGGTAGCTGAGACTCCACTATTCAAGGGTCTTCTCCACATAAATGCAACCAGAAAAGCTATTGTAGTGCATTTAATGCGGTGGTAGCAGCTTTTCTTTTAGATATTTCTGTGCTCTTATCATCTTTGTACATGCTTAAGGTTCATCCTTACCGTTGGGACTTCTTGGAAGATCACCTAAATTGCCCAAGTACTCTTTTGAACGATACTCGTCGTATCCGAGAAGGAGGTACTCTTCGGACTATATTCTTCCATCCTTTCTTTGCGTGATTTTCAACTTTGGTGCCTTTCTCGATCGTTTTCTCCTCCTCGGACATATCCACGTCCTCGAATAGGGCCCAAGGCCCAGTATACAAGTTTGGGCTCTTACCCCCACAATAGCCCCTCAAAATTTTAATTTTTCCCTTGCATCCGAGTAAAAAAAATGGGATTTTGATTTGCCTTAGAAATGGGGGTTAGAAATGTAAAAATACTTGAGTTTACATGTGTGGGAGCATAGTTTCAGGCGCTTCATCATTACTACTGGCATTTTGGAATTCGCGAAGCGCCATTAATTGCTACAGGCGGCGTTTTGTCCTTTGCATCCAACGGTGATGCATTAATCTGATGGCTATTTTTCCTCAAGGTTTGGGCGGGATAACTCCTACCCACTTTTCGCCTTCTATATAAAGTCTTGGAGGAAATCATTTCTCATTTACTTTGCGAATTCTCAAGCATTCCAGCGATCTTCAGCGTTTCAACACACAAAGCATCCTAAATCACTAGGCCTCCCACAGTCGTTTTTCCAGTAATCCTTGCGAGTTTTCTCTAAAAATTTCAGGGGTCGTAACACACCTTAGATCGTGTAAGTTTTAATTTACTTAAACCTTGATTTTCTCCTCGGCCTTTGAATTTTCATTTCTCCACTCGTTGATTTTAGTAGCTCCCTTTTAGTTTGTAAAAATGGGTAGGTTTATGCACTTAGTGGACTCTCCTGCCAAGATAGAGGCTTTTAAGGAAAGATATCATATATATCATATACCCCAGGGAGTCGACCTACGATACTGTCCCACAGAATAAATAGAGACCGACCGAGAAGAGGGAGAAGTTGTTATCCCTATGATAGCCTTTATAAAAGGGGGGATGACCCTTCCAATGGGCCGGGTAACAAAAGATTACCTTTTCAACCATAGGTTATGCCCTCACCAATGCGCACCCAACCTATTTAGAGTTTTGGGTAGCGTTGATGCTCTCAACGAGCATCTGGGTCTGCAACTTACATGGCATGATGTGGTGCACATGTACGAGTGCCATTCTCAAAAAACCGCTGGATACTATCTTAAATCCTGCTCGAACGTGGTAAGGATGATTTCATGCCTACCCAAATCAAATAAGGGTATGAGAGATTATTATCTTATAGCTTCAGGAGCATGGCACGATGGCGTTCACTGTCCCGTCCGAGTGGGAAAACCAGGTGGAATACCATAGAATTAGGCTCCTCAGTAATAGACTTGAGCTCAATCCCCCAACCTTTTTTTGTTTCCTTTCATTTCAGTATTTTTCGATTATTGCTTTTAATTGTTTAACCGCCTTTTCCCTCGGCTGTGTTCGCAGATAGAAGGCAAGTAGCCCCCAGGCTGAGCTTGACTAACGTTCAGGCCCTCAATTACCTGCTGAGATCCAAGATCTTTGTAAGTACAGACAGGCAATTATGGGCCGTACATCTAATATTGGATTTTAAGCCCATCTCGAACACATTCCTAGGCGTCGGCAATGCCATAAGATTAAGTGATTGGCAGATACATCGGATTGACGTGTCTCGGCCCAATTCCTTGGCACCAGACGATCTCCCACCTGTGCCGCACCTGGTCCTACAGGGAGTTCCCATACTTGCCCACCCGATCCAGCAAGTTCCTCTTGAAGTAGTAGAAGTCGAGGAAGGAATTGCCTCTTCCAGCTCTTCTCTTGAGGAAGAAGTTGACAGGTTCCATTCTGAAGGAGAAGAACAGCAGGAGATACAAGTGATTTTAGTATCAGAGGCTGAGGGAGAATTGGACAGACACTCAACTGCTCACGCCCTCGTCCCTGCAATTACACAATTGGAAGACACCTCGGACGAAGAGGAAGAAATGGCTTTGAAAGCAGACAGCAAGAGTCTAAGGGAACTTATGAAGGGGAGGAATAAGGTACCCACCCCGACAGAAGCCAACAAGCCTAAACCCTCAGTGAATCTCCTTCCTCCCCCTCCTCAGCCTCCTGTTGCCCCCGGATTGAAGCCAGTCCCTGAGCCGAGGAAGAAGAGGACGCATGATGCTCTTGAAGAAGGTGAGGTAGGCCCTTCAAAGGGAAACAAGCAATAGAAAATAGTTAAAGACCAACAAAGCAGAAGGTCCTCTTCTATTGAAAGCCGAGAGGATCCTCCCGAGGCTGATGTGCACCGCGAATAGCGCTTGTGGTCTCCTAAGCTGGAGCTGGATGGTGCCCCCCTCCCCTGGGACACTTCAATTAGGAATTATCAAGGGGGAAAGGCAGGTTTTATTACTGAGGCCTTGGAGCAACCTCTTCTCCTACCAAGAGATATGGACGTCTACAGGCACTTCAATCAGCAAGAACTCTTCCTATCCCTTAAAAGGGACCTGGCCATGGTAAGTGAATTGTTCCGCTTCTCTAAGTAAACTGTTGATCACTTTTATTCATCCCTCTTCTTTATTTTACACTAAGTTTTTCCGTTCTGTTTGTAGATTACCCAATAAGTTTACGTGGCTGAAGAGTGGAATAAAGATGCCCGCAATAAAGCCAAGGCAGAGGCCCATCATCGGTCCGAGGTAAAAAAACCTTAGGTAGCCTCAAGGAAGACCAAGCCAAGCTTTCTGAGAAGCTGAAAGAGGCTATTCAGCAAAGGGACAGTGCTGATGCTGGCCTCAAGACTGTGGAGAGGTAGGCCGAAGACCAATGCAAGCAGCTGCACCTAACTGAGATTGATCTTGCTACAGAGAGGCAGTTTGTGAAAGACCTTCGCGCCGAGCTTCAAAGAGTTAGAGAGGCTGCCCAACTGGCCAAGGAGGCAACCGAGGCTGAGAAACACGCGGCATATAAGCTTGGGGTGGAGGAGACTCAAGCCAGGCTCACAGATGAGCTCGTTGTGGTCTGCAGGGACTACTACGATATCTCATGGGGTAAAGTTATGGATGCTGCTGGGGTCCTTGCAAATTCTGTCTTGAGGCGACTTGAGAGCATTTATTATGACCCTGATATTTGTGAGCTCCCAGGTCCTGACTCCTCTCACTTCGAGCGAGCTCTAGAAGCGCCCCAACAGCCATTAGTGGACCAGTCCCTTCCTCCTGCTCCCCTTGAAGTTTTTAGGGAATCAGTCCCGGCTGGTGGCTAGGGACAGGGAGCCGAGGGTATCCAGGACAAAAGTAAAGGCCAAAACAAGGAGAAAGTTCATTCTAAACCCCAAGACTAAGCCCAAGATGCTGCTGCCTCCTTGCTTAGTCACTGTTGACCCTCTTGGTCCCAAGACAAAGCCTTAGATATTAGGATCTTTATTATTGTTTTTGTTTTGGTTCGTTTGTTGTGTGTTAGTATAAGAAGATGTAAAACACTCATTCTCTGATTAATGAAAGCATTTTGTTTTTACTTTCTCAGTCTTTACTGTGCACGCTATTTGATTTACTATCATTGTAAGTAGTATTGACTTGTTGTTACTTTAGTTTGAGCAGAATCAATAGCAATACCTTGCGAATGATGCCAATAATTTAACAAGAATTAATAATAAACCCAGTAAGCCATGGGAGAGAGATGTTGTAGGCATGTTTTGAAACTTAATAACCTTACCTGGGTTGGACTTTGTTTAATACTTACAAGGAACGCTGCTGAGTGCTAATTTCACCTAAATACATGGTCCGAGAGAGTTAAATAATTTAGGATCCATTTAAATACTCATGGAAATTGTAAGTGTTAACCAGCTCACATCATCTGGTCCGAGGACTTCAGACATGATTGAGTTTAAGTTTAAACACTTAAGAATTGTAATGGAGTGTTAACTAACCCATATCATCTAGTTCGAGGACTTCAGGCATGATTGATTTAAGTTTAAACACTTAAGAATTGTAATGAACACAGAAAATACAAAAACCTTTATATAATAGATAGGCATATTGATGAAAGAAAACTCGTTCAATAATAATACCTTTTAAGGTTGTTTACATTCCATGGTTGTGGTATTACATGACCATCTAAGTCTTCTAAAAAATATGCCCCGATGCCAGCCCCTGAAGTAATACGGTATGGCCTTTCCCAATTAGGTCCTAGTTTTCCCCATGCTGGGTTCATTGCAGCGCCCAAAACTTTTCTGAGTGCTAAATCACCAGGTGCCAATGGTCTCAGCTTCATGTTGGTGTCATAACCCCGTTTGAGCTTGTGCTGATAGTATGCTAATTGGGCCATTGTATTTTCCCTCTTTTCTTCAATCAAGTCTAAGCTTTTCTCCAGCAAATCATTGTTCTCACTCAGATTGAATGAGCTAGTTCTTAAGGTTGGGAGACCAGTTTCTAAGGGAATGACAACCTCAGCTCCATATGTCATTGAGAATGGGGTCTCCCCTGTAGACCTACGAGGAGTGGTTCGATACATCCGAAGGACATGTGGCAATTCTTTCCCTCGCATCCGAGGAATCGTATTGTATCGTTGATTCGTGTGTATCATAAGATACATAGACAAGTGAGTTTTTGTTAAAATTTGTGGTTTTATTTTATTTAAACGAGTTGTTAGACTTGTTTTTAACACAAAGTTATTGAGTCACTTGGTCTGATGATAAAGAGTTATCATTAGGAGCAGACGCCATAGGTTGAAACTCTCTCTCAAAAAAAAAAAAAAAAACTATATTGATTTACTTAATTGAATCCAATAAAATTACATGTCCATCAGTTTTTTTCCCTTTTATCTTTCTCCTACAAAATTTGAATTGCACACTTGACACTTCGTTTTCATATTCGCAATTTTTTTTATGCTATGAATAATGTATTAAATGATAATTTAATTATTTTTTATTTTGTTAATTGTTGTTATAACTATAAAAAGCTAGATTGCCAAGAAGAAATACTAAGATAAATTATTAGAATAAAAGGCAAGAAAAGGAATAATAAATACTACTGATGATGAAAAAAATATCAATGAAGAAATAATTTTGCAAAATGACGAACATGATGTTAACATTGCCTTAGATAGAGTTGATTAGCGGAGATAATGAAAAAATTATTTTGGCTCATATATCATGTATTATCACTTTTGAGTTTAATCAATTTGAATGTGTATATTATCTATACTATTAATAACATGATTCGCTGTTTGAGTTTCATCATTTTGCATACTAAAATATCCTCACACAAATTTTTAAACTCTAAAAAATAACCCTATTTTTTAGTTAAATAATATTAAATTTAAAAACACAAACCGGTTAAAAAGATTCATTTACTATTTTTTTAAAAGTTCCTAAGTTTTCGACTTTCAAACTTTTATCAACTTTCACGTACATAAATAAACTAAAAATTTAGACATTATCTCTATCTCACTTTTAAAAATTATTTCACTAAACCCAAAATTAAAAAAAGAAAAAAGAAAAGAAAAAAAGCCCCATCTTACTTTTAAACCCATTACTTGTTGTCTCTATGTTATCTTCTTGTAACTCTCAATCATAATTAACAACAAGCTTGCATTGAAAAGTTTTTATTTTTTAAAATGAGCATCATCTTCCTAAATTCCAATAAGTATAGAAAAGTTGTCTAGTTTATTCTGAATATATACAAAAATATTTCTAAAAAAGTAAAACAATTAATGATTTAATTTGATTTGATAAATTCAAACATAATAATCTATGTTTAATTAAAAAAGAGTGGATTTTTTTTGGTTTAAAAAAAAATCTATTTTAAGAGGGGCTTCTTAGATTTTTTTTTTTTTAAATTAAATTTTTTTTTAACGTCTTCAATTCAGTTATCCAGGTTGTTTTTTGAGCCATTGGATTAATCTTTTTTTTTGTTCAAATTTTTGTATGCCCAAATATTATTTTATTTTAGAAATGGGAAACAACTTTCATTCAATGACTAATGTGAATGGAATCAAAGTAAAAAGGTCTCTCCATATCTCGTAGAGGAGAATCCTGTATGCAAATTACATCATCAGTGACAAATTTAGCATGTCTAGCTAGCGAGTGTACTACAAAATTAACACTTTGTTTGACAGAACTCACATACTTCCATCGCAGACCATGGATGAGGAACCAAACATCTTGCAACACATGACCTAGTCAAGACAACTAAGGGCCAGTTGATGTTAGCGACTTCAAGACAGTGGCATTATAAAACCATATTAACTAAATTCATTAAAGCATTTGAGAATACTAACTTCTAACTTTAAAATTGCATTACAAAATAATATAATATAAAATATTTTTATTTTATGTCCATTACCTTTCTTCTAAAAAAAAAAAAAAATTATGTATTTAAAAAGCACTGAGAAATCCAATATTTAAAAAGCTTTGAGATAAATCAATTCTTAAAAAAAAAAAAAAAATCTTTGAGCTAAATACAAAAAATTCTAAACAAGTAGATGTTTTATACGGTGAAGAACATTATAAAATCCATTATTAAATAAAATCTTTATATTTTATATTTTAAAAAAGAGCAAAATTTAAAAACAGAAAAATTAATTAGTTGTTTTGTCCAAGAATAGTGAGAGAATAAGAGCGCCGAGTTAATTTGTTTTTATATTTTTAAAAAGGTATTGAGAATTCTAGGGTTAAAAAAAAATCTTTGAGCTAAATAAATTAAAGTTAAATAATTAAAAGTTAAATCTTTTATAATTAAAAAAGACAAAACACTGAGTTTAATTCAAAAAGTAGTTGTTTAGTATGGGAAACAACTTGGTAGCTTGCGAGGATTTAGGTGGTAAATTTCCATTGATCTGTGGGGAGAGGAAACCCCCCCAATCCAATATCCTTTAATCAATTTGATATTGAGAGCTACCCACCCTTGGTGGATGGGGGTGCCCTTTAACCCAAGGGCGAGGGGCAAGCTGAGACGGACTCCGTATATACACTAGAGCCACAAGACCCTATTGTCATTTGGGACAGACCAACAGCCACCTCTCCCACCTAGCTGGTTCCATCATACATTCAACTACTTTAATGCCCCAACTTGGTTACAAGCTTACGTTACTAAGCTCGGCACTCTACATGTGCTTTGCAAATACATATAAACAAAACAAATTACTTGAATTTAAACGGTGTGGGATAATGACAATCAAAATATGACCAAAATTCTTGCAACTCCACCATTAATGAGACATGCACGCAGCACCAAAAAAAGCACCTTCATGGCGAGATACCCAACATTACACAGGATCTTAATTCATGGATTCTATCAGATGTCTCTTAAAATGTGTACTTTTTGTTATAATATATGTAATGCACCAGATGTTTAATGGTGTTTTGGTTTATTTCGTGCTGATTTTCAATTTGTACATCTTGCAACACATGCAAAGTGTGATATGCTGGCATGCCCATTGTTTTACAAATGTATACCTCCTTTATACTAAGGAAGTTTCTTACATTTAAATAATAAAAAATATGTAATGCAGTAGATACTTGTGTTTATACTCTGATATCCTCTTTGGACAATATAAACACACTGCCACATGTTATCTTTGAAAGCCAATTCTTTGTTTTGCTCCTTCGTTTTAATATGTCCTTTTTTAAAGATTCGAAGATTATTGTGACGTGCATTTGTGTATTGATTAAGCTTTTTGTAAATCTGATACATTCAGAATAATTGCTGTGAACTAATCGTATTTAATTAGATTATTTGCGTTGTTAAGATGCTCGTATTCAATTCAGTTACAAAACTCTTGGCTAATGGTTCATATTATTTAAATATTCATTTTTGTGAACATCGTTCCCATAAAAAACCCTTCAAACATGAATGATTAAAATGAAAAATTTGAAAATATAGAGAGCTATGATATAAAAGTAGAATTACACATAAAGTCCTAAATTGAAAATTTTAAAATATAAAAGACTAAGATAAATACAACTCCAAATTTTAAGTGTAAAAAAAGTATACTTTAGTCGCAGAAACATGTTTAAGTTTAAAGCTTTTATTTTTAATGACCCAAGTTCAAAAACGTTAAATGTACCGCATAACAATATCACAAAGTAAATTCCCTAGCCTTAAGCTTGTGATGTGATATTGCTTGGCATAAGTACTTACTCTGTGATATTGCTTCGAAAAAGTTGCACACTACTGTTTGGCCTCACCAATATCACAGACATGCAGATGGTTTGAGCAAAAATGTGTAGTAATTTTGGAAATGCACAGCATTATATAAGGACTGATGTGAGTAGATTTTGAGCAAAAATATGTAAAATGATGCACTTTTTATATTATAGAGGAACTTATGCAAGTGCTCTTAGCTTCAATCTTCTGCTGTTATCTTTGCAATTCCAAATTCACCTTAACCTCCAAAAACTATGGACTAAAATTGTATTTTCATCATTAATTTATGAGATGTGTTATATCCATAATATTTTTATAACATTTTCATAACAAATTTTAAATTGTAGATTATTATGGGTAAAAAATTAACAACCTACTATCTAGAATTTATTGTAAAAATACTATGATCATAATATTTCTCTTAATCAGCATTAGACTGTAGCAGAAAGTAGAGGTGTACACAGTTCTGTTCTAACCTTACTAACTGTTTCTCAAAAAAGTAGCGGGGCGTAAAGTCCCACATCAGATGACAGAAACTCACATCTGTGGTTTAAAGCCTTCTCACTCTCCACAAGAGCTAGCGCTTTTTGTGGTTAGTCAGTTGTGTGATATTAGACCCGTGAGTACGCTGTGTACTTATGTGTTCTTTTTTTTTTTTTGGTAAACGGCGCATAAGATTAATTAACAAACAACAATTCTATTACAACAAACAAGGCCAGCTTTATCGCTAGCCAGAATTTCAGCCACCACATCAGGTGGTTCAAACAAAAAAAGAAAGTCAATTACATCAAGATCAGCTCCCATTCTTGCAAGCCGGTCAGCGCAACCATTTGCCTCCCTGAACACGTGCACCACCGAAGAGCTAGGGAAGGTCTGAATCAGGTCCCTACATTCAGAGAGGAGAGGTTCAAGCATTAGATTGATCATAGAAGGTGTTGACACAAGCTGAACAATAAACTCAGCATCCATTTCAATGCAAATGTTCTCAAATCCCATTTGCTTTGCCATGGTGAGCCCGTCCTTTAGAGCCCAAAGTTCAGCCACCATGCTTGAAGTGTTGCCCATCTTCCTAACAAACCCGCCTATCCAGTCCCCACTGCTGCTTCTCAAGACTCCACCCCCACCAACCTTACTTGGGTTTCCATGCTTAGTCCCATCAGTGTTCAGTTTCACCCAACCCGAAGGAGGCTTGTTCCACTTCACTTGCACCTGCACTCTCCTTGGCTTGTTTGGTTCGTTGGGAACAATTGCAAAGTACTCAACACCTTTGTTAATGCATAAGGAACTCATATTCTCTGCTACTCTACCTGTCTGAAAAATGGTTTTGTTTCTATGCAACCAAATAGTCCATATTGCTTGAGGAAAAAGAATTTTCCATGGTACATAAGGTACTTATGTGTTCTAACCTTACTAACTGTTTCTCAAAAAAAAAAAAAAAAAAAGGTGTACACAGTTCAATGTGATTGGTGGTACTGATATTTTTGTACCGAGCGGCATATGCCATATGTAGGTTTGATCAATTAATTAATGCCCCGATCGTACCACACCGGTGGGTTGGTTCTGTTCAGCCGATTTCGTTCAAATTTTATGGCGTTGGTGCGGTCAACTCAGGGAATTTGGGCCGCTAAAAATTGGACTAGGCTGAAAACAACAACTTTTTTTATTTTTTAATAATTTTTTTTTATGCACGGTTGGGCTTTTCTTAGGCTGGGCAGATTTTTATTTTATTTGTTTTTATTTATGTTACTATACCCAAAATATCCCAAATTTACCAGTTTATAAAGTTTAAATAATAAGATTAAACATGTAAAATTATTAATTTAGAATAAACTCTTAAATTTTAAGTAAATTAAAAAAAAAAAAAACAGTTTCTTCTATGATTATATACACGTTTCACACCTCTAAGAGTTTCCTACTATCATTTGGTAGTACAATTTTTATCTGAATTCTATCAATGTCAATTCTTACACTCCATCTTTTATGCAAATTAAAAAAAAAAAAAAAAAAAAAACCAATCTTTGTTATGTGAAGTTATCATTGTTACGTTAAGAGACAATCAAGAGAGGCTTACTGACAGGTTATTTAGACCCCTAAAACAACCAGATTGCGTAGCTTAGATTAATTAGCCAAGTTGTTACTTAGTCAAATTAAGCAATACTAGGTTAAAACAATCAAACAATCATATCAATAATAATAATGCAGCGGAAAATAAATAACACAAGATATGATCACCCAGGAAACCACACGGTAAAAACCTGGGGAGGATTTGACCCACCGATCCTCAAGGCTAACCTGAATTCACTATGAAAGAATTGAAGTTCATACAAAAGGACTACAAGCTCCCCGCTCGACTTCCTAATGCTACCCACCAGTAGAACTTCCTGACACGACCACGCGCAGGCTCCGAGTCCACGGACTACTTCTTTCTTGAATTCCTCAATCAGCTACAAGCTCCCTGCTTGCTTTTCTTTTAAGTTCCAATGGTTGCAACAGTAATGATCTTCAAGATGTTGAAATCATCTCTACCATGAAAACCCTAAGTTTTATGTAAAGGAAAGCTCCTCAAAGATCTTACACGAGATTCACACAAAACCGCAATGTATGAGCAACAATACAATATGGACAACCTCCAAAAACGTGGCTAGGGTTTTGTTTATATACCTAGGGTAAAAACATAAAACCCTAAACGTTTAATGAAGTAGGGCTGAGTTGGAAATTCTGCAGAAAATTCAACCTGTGCGATTTTCGATCGATCGAGTCTATTCTTCGATCGATCGAGCCAGGCCGAAAGTCCCAAGTACTTCTGCAGCCACTCGATTCCAACTTTACAAGAATAAACCAACTTTGAGCAAGTCTAAATAAGACTAAATACAATGTTTTGATCATGGTTTGCCAACATTACAAATTAGAGTTCTAAATACATAAAATCCTAAGACCTTAGAACCTAACAAACTCTCCCTTTGGCAATCCGTGACAAAACCCTAATTAACAGCTCAAAGTTTTACAAATGAAAAGCCCTTTACAAAGATAATGCTCATAAAATTCAATTCAGCCTAACTACTATCCATAGTTGCAAGTGTAGACAGCAGCTTAGTTGAATCAACCTGTATAATCCTGAAATACTCAACAAACGCATAAACGCATGTGTGACAGAAAAGAGTAAAACAACAGGTATAACATTCTTGTAAGATTCACACAACACAAAATAAAGACATATATGAATGAACAACTCATAAATATAAATCAATAAGCAGTGAATCTCAACACAACAAGAATCAACAAAAATATCATGTATATCAATCAATGTTACTCCCCCTAACATGAATATCCTCAAAAATGATATACAAAGTGAAGCACCTAGATACAATCTAAAAACTCCACAAGCTCCTTTAAAACAAAAAATCTCCCCCTAACAACAAAAACTCCTCTACAAGACAAAACTCCACTCCCCTTTTTTGTGACGGAATGCCAAAGGGCAATCACAAGTTGCCATCAAAAGGAGGTGGTGAGGGTGAATGAAGACGCGCAAAATCAGCTCGGAGAGCACGTATCTCGTCCAGCAAGTCCACCAAAATCTGACCATGAGCCGCCTGAACGGTCATGACAGTCTCCAAAGTACGACGAACATCGAAGTCGGCCGAAGGAGGTGGAGGAACATCAGCAGCAGCATCATCATCACCAACTGGATCAGTAATATCCTCACCAGCAAGACCTGCAGAAGAAGAAGGAGGAGGAGGTGCGCTACTAGAGGGCTCAGACCTAGGGTGTTTAGAACCAGCTCGAAGATGAGCGGCCCTTTGTCTAAGAAAAGACGCACCTATAGGAGCTATCACATGAACGGGCTCAGAGGAAGGAAAGCCACTAAGATCAAGATAGAGAAGAATCCTATGAATGAAAATAGGATGAACAAGAGCATGAGCAGTAGATGAACTCCTATAAACTTCGTTCAAAGAACGAAGAAAAAGATGGGGAAAACTGATAGGAGCATCAGTAACAAAAGCGTACAAAAATACACACCTCTCAAGAGGAATGGTGTGAACATGGGAAATAGGCCAGATCGAATGACAAACTATCCTAAAGAACAGATAGTGTAACCCGGAGAGCTCAGCAGAAGTGATCCGAGGATCAGAACCCCACTGGACAGCAGTACCAGTGATGTAAGACAAAACATCGCTAATCTCGGGAGACTCATCATAAGGATAGACAGGATGCTGGACCAATGGTACCCCTAGAGCATCAGCCACTACTCGAGGAGTAATGGTGTACTCTACGCCTCGTATCCAACTCTTAACTAGAGTGTTGGAATCATAGATGCGGATAGAGATGTTCGAATAGAACTCTCTAATCAAGGCAGAAGGTGGAGGAGGATCAGAAACATCCACCAAGGGTAACCAACCCCGACGCTCAAAATTTGCCCTAATGGCAGGATCAAGTTCATCTAACCGCACAGAACGCTCAGCCCAAATCTTTCTCTTAAGGTTTAGCGTCTCAAAAATCTCTTGATTTTTCTCACTCGAAAACTTCTCACTATCAAAGGATGGAGGGGATGAAGGAGAAGGTGAGGGAACATTCCTACGGGCTCTAGTTTTCCTAGGCATAGTGCTAAGGAAAGGACAGAGACACAGAGTGAAAACCAAACAGAACAAGAGAAATCAAAACCAAAGGCAGACTGCAAATTAGCATAATAAAAATATAGAGCAAAAATCTATATGATGCATGAACATTTATAATGTTGTGATGCATGATCTAATGCAGTAAACAATTAAGTTTAATTGAGATTGAATTGACAAAATTGGCTTGAGCAAAAAAAATGTTTTATCAAAAATCCCAAAAATTTGAAACCCACTTGACAAATTTTGCAACAAATTGATGAATTGATCAGTACACAAGTTTGAAAACATATTAGAATAACCAATTTCATCAATACAACAAACCAATTTTAGCAAATTCTACTCAAATTAACAAAATCCCCAATTCAGATCAAGAACAAGCCCTAGAATTTTCAATTTTTCATCAAACTCAAAATTGATCAAATTAACCACCAAGGATCATTAGTATGATGTGTCCCCACAAAAACCCAATGATCAATTTTATAAAATAAGGCTTGAATCAACAGAAACTCCCAAATAAGTAAAGTCCGAAAATCTCCCTTAAATGCATGGATTTATGCATGAAATAATGAAAATAAATTCAAAAGGAAGGGCAAAAGAGTCTTACCGGCTTGAGGAAAGAAATTCTTTGCAAAAACTTCGGAGGAAAACGACAAAAATTGGAAAAATTTGGCTTGCCTCGTCGGAGAGAGAAAGGAAAAGTTTGAAAAGATTTTAAAAGTATTTGAAAAAGTCAGATTTGATCTTTTAAAAAGGCTTTTCCACGATATTCGATCGATCGAAAATTACATTCGATCGATCGAAAAGCACAATCATTTTAAGACAAATGAGAGCACTTTTTCGATTGATCGAAAAACAGGCTGGATTGATCGAAAATCACAGTTTTTGAAAATACAAGCCTAATTTTGAAATAACTCCTCAAAGCATTAGATTGAAAAACAAAATGCATGAGTATGAGATGGAATGCTTTTTCAAAAACCCAAAATTTAAACCCAATTTTCTCAAAACAAATTTCAATCATTCTCTCATTGAATTTTCTTAAGCAACAAATATGTTGTGCATAAATCTCAAGATATTTTCAAACTTGGTTGGTCAGACCAGAAACACACACTAGCATGTACAGTGTTTAACAAAGAGTAACTTGTGTAGTGTGTGATACTAGTAAAAACTTGAGATACATGTGAGGTGATATGTGAATAGCATTTAATCACAAAGTCTACAAAATTCATCACATAGAATTCAAAAGAGACTATCACCTAAAGAGTTACATCCTATAACTCTCACATCTCCTAAAACAAAAGCTTGCAATCATGTAAGTTTCTTGTATTTTTGCCCCATTAATTAAGTGAATTTTGGCATCAAGCCTAATAGTACACACCGGTTTGAATTAAGTGAATTGGCATCAAGCCTAATAGTACACACCAGTTTTAATTATTAATCATTTAGCAGAGGCAACACCTTATGTTCTTTTTGTGCATGTGCTACACTTTCTCGAGCACAAAATCTTATGATATGCACTAAGGTGTTCATGATTGGCTAGTGAGCAGTGGTGAGATGGTTATTTATGCCTTTCTCAAAAGAATCAAGTCCGACAGTCAAAAACATGTGACTTCAAGATCAAGACAAAGTGATTAATAACCACAAACATCTTTCCCACACAACATGCACTACAAAGTTTCAGCTAGTCAAATGCAATAAATAAGCTCATCAAAGCTAAACAAGGTACATAAGACATGTTATGTGTAAATAAATTGACCAACCTTGTTTTCAATAATCAAGAAACATCATGTTCAACATAAATTTTGCTTCCCTTTTTTTTTTTTTTTTTTTTTTTTTTTTTTTTTTTTTATATTAAAAGAGAAAACAAATAAATCCTAGAATGAAATGCATGAATGTAATGCAATGCAAGTCCTAGAACAAAAAAAAAAAAAAAAAAAAAAACAATGGTCACAAAAGAATAGAGCAATGAAGCACAAGGACCATGTCAGAAAGACTCAATTAGTTCGAGTCTTTTGCATCTAAAAATTTTTAGATGCACCACGAGCATTGGAGTTCTTATTCACATTTGAGTGATTCCCAACTCCATGATTGGAATAAAGGTTTAACACCTTTACCAATTCACCAATTAATGCCATAGGATCTTGTGCTTGAGGCACAGACACTTTTGGTTTATTTGCTCTCTTATCAGCTTGAAGCTTGTAACAGTTAGGACGAATATGTCCAGACTTACCACAATAATGACAAACCCAAGCAGGTTTACCATGCATCTTGTCCTTAGATTTGGTAGGCTCCTTAGGTTTAGATTCTCTTAGGTCTACCCTAATCTTCTTAGGTGGTGAAACTTCTACAGGTTTAGCTACCTCACTCACAGGTGGTTTGACAGTTTCACTCATAACCTCACTCACAGAAGGCTCAGAAGAAGAAGAAGGAACAAAAGTAGTGGAATGAGGTCCAGACTCAAAGATGCTTTCAACATATCCTAACCCAGTTTTATCAGAAGGATACTTTTGAACATTCAGCATGTGATCAAGTTTAGAACTAGCAGACCTAGCAACAGATAAATCAAGTTCCAAAGTTCTAACTTTATCAAGCAAAAGCATGTTATCAGATTTAACATTATTCAAAAGCTCATTAGCATCAAACAGTTTAACAAGCAAATTTTTCTTTTCAAGCTCAAGAGAATCAATTTTCTTTAGGCCAAGTTCAACTTTCATAGCATCCTTTGCAGCAATTTTGCAAAGTTTGTTATAGACCTCTTGGAGATCTGCATCTTCAGAGAGTTCCCCATCAGAAGGGTTCTCTTCAGCAGATATGCTTTCATTGACTATAGCAGTAGCCGTGAAAGCAATGAAGTTTCCATCCTCGTCACCACCGGACTCATCATCAGAAACCTCATTATCACTAAGGGTTACAGCCATAGCTTTACCCTTAGTCTTCAAGAATGTAGGACATTCAGATTTCATATGACCATACCCTTGACAGCCAAAACACTGAGGACCCAAAGAGTTATTAGAAGATTGACCAAAATTTTCTCTAGGTTTTTCAAAATTGTTAACCTTAGTGGGATCATTCTTCCTAAAATTTCTAGGTTCAGCAGTGTAAGTACCTCTTGCCTTTCTATTTGTATTTCTAAGAAAGTTCTTAAAGTTTTTGGCAAGATAGGCAATCTCAGTAGCAGAGAGCTCATCATCAAATCCACCACCATCAACATCATCAACTGACTTAAGAGCCATTGATTTGGATTTGTTTACTTTAGGTAGGTCAGACTCATAGGATTGAAGAGATCCTACAAGCTCATCAACAGGGATGGAGTCCACATCCTTGCTTTCAGTTATGGCAGTCACTTTGGGTCTAAAATCTTCAGTTAAAGATCTAAGTATCTTCCTAACAATCTCAGGTTGATCATAGATTTCACCCAAATTAAAGGCAGAATTAACAATATCATTTAGTTTGGCATAAAATTTATCAAAGGATTCATCATCAGACATCCTAATGCTTTCAAACCTAGAAGTTAATTGCTGCAGTTTGTTTATCTTAACTGCCTTTGTGCCTTCATGCACAGTTTGGAGGATTTTCCAAGCAGTATGAGCAACCTCAACATTAGAGATCCTCTTAAACTCCTCCATAGAAACAGCATTAAAGATAGCATTCATAGCTTTGCTATTGAAGCTTGCTGCTTCTTTTTCAGAAGTTTGCCACTCACTCACAGGAGTAGCGGGCTTCACCCATCCGTATTCAACGGAATTCCAAACCCTTTCATCAATGGATTTCAGGAATGCTTTCATCCTTACTTTCCAATAGGCATAATTGTTCCCATCAAAATGAGGAGGAACAAACAGAGAGTGTCCATGCTCTATGACAACAGGGGTCAAGGATCAGCTCAGAGATTAAAAATCTCAAACAAAAAGAGCAACCCGCTCTGATACCACTTGACAGGTTATTTAGACCCCTAAAACAACCAGATTGCGTAGCTTATATTAATTAGCCAAGTTGTTACTTAGTCAAATTAAGCAATACTAGGTTAAAACAATCAAACAATCATATCAAGAATAATAATGCAGCGGAAAATAAATAACACAAGATATGATCACCCAGGAAACCACACGGTAAAAACCTGGAGAGGATTTGACCCACCGATCCTCAAGGCTAACCTGAATTCACTATGAAAGAATTGAAGTTCATACAAAAGGACTACAAGCTCCCCGCTCGACTTCCTAATGCTACCCACCAGTAGAACTTCCTGACACGACCACGCGCAGGCTCCGAGTCCACGGACTACTTCTTTCTTGAATTCCTCAATCAGCTACAAGCTCCCCGCTTGCTTTTCTTTTAAGTTCCAATAGTTGCAACAGTAATGATCTTCAAGATGTTGAAATCATCTCTACCATGAAAACCCTAAGTTTTGTGTAAAGGAAAGCTCCTCAAAGATCTCACACGAGATTCACACAAAACCGCAATGTATGAGCAACAATACAATATGGACAACCTCCAAAAACGTGGCTAGGGTTTTGTTTATATACCTAGGGTAAAAACATAAAATCCTAAACGTTTAATGAAGTAGGGCTGAGTTGGAAATTCTACAGAAAATTCAACCTGTGCGATTTTCGATCGATCGAGTCTATTCTTCGATCGATCGAGCCAGGCCGAAAGTCCCAAGTACTTCTGCAGCCACTCGATTCCAACTTTACAAGAATAAACCAACTTTGAGCAAGTCTAAATAAGACTAAATACAATGTTTTGATCATGGTTTGCCAACATTACAAATTAGAGTTCTAAATACATAAAATCCTAAGACCTTAGAACCTAACACTTACAAAGGGTGTAAGGCCGCCAACGATCAAAGTAGAATTTAAAAAAAAAAAAAAAAAAAGGTAGGTTGTTCAAATCTTTCTTTTTGTTATTGAAATTTGAGTTATTATCATGTGTTGTGATTTATGCGGGTTCTAATTTATTTATTTAATTTTCCAATTTGGTGGTGGTGTGTAGGTGAAGAATTTATATGGAAAAGATATGATATAATTGTTACATATTATTAAGATTTTCATTGTATTTTTACTTTTTACTTAGTTTTTAAAATGGGTAATGCTAAATGAGAAAATGCAAGCAGTAATTGGGTTATGGCTGTACAAATGAGACAGGTTTTTTGGTAAAATTGACATCGTTATGGTTAATGCGACTATATGAGAGAAGCCTTTTCTTGAAATTGCATTCTTGAAATCTTTTGGGGTTTCAAAAAAAAAAAAAAAGAGGAAATCTTTTGGCTTATGTAAATAGCCATATAACGTTCTAGAGTTGTTTAGTCTACGTTCTTTAGTGTGCTTCTCCTCCTCCCCAACCCCCCCCCCCCCCCCCCCCCCCCCAAAAAAACTGTTTAGGACTTTTGGATTCCTATGTTACTTTTCAAGGTTCCGTCTTTCTCTCCCATTTTCTTTTTTAATTTTTAAATTATTTTTGGTTTTATGCGTTCTATTTGCCTAAATATTCCAAGCTAGCACTTAATTTGCATGCCTAGATGTTTATTGCGCCTTAATCCCCCTTTTTTTTTTCTTCTTAGATAGCATTTCTTTTGGGTGCCTAGATGTTTATTGTGGGTTAAGTTTGTTGGTTGGTTTTATGTATTTTGTGATGTTGCTCATTGTTATTGTGAGACTTATTACACATTTTCTAATCTATTGTTTTACAGGCCTTGGCCAATATTTTTAAAAAGTCTGCAGACACAAATATTGTTTAATCAGCCCTAGTTTAGTTCAAGACACTTGGTTTGGGGTCTATGTGGTATTTGACGACTCAAACCTTTGCTATTATATATTTCGCCCACAAAGTTTTAAGCAACCAAGATGATCATTTAGTGTGATTTGAGAAATGAAACCAAACTAATGTTTTTATGTTGGATTCCAGATATTTGCATTATTCATTCAAGAGATTGGGTTTAATGATGCACTAATTTGTTGTAAATTGAGGGTTTTTAAAATAAAATTAGCCTTTGAGCACGCGCATGCTTAAAGGCTCCTCTATTTTGCTTCTAAGGGTTAATGATTTACATTCATCATAATTCAGAATTACTACATTTTCAATCCAAAAAACATACCTAGGTGTGATGAGAATTATGCATTTGTTGGTGGAATAATTTTTTCATATAATTCTCATCACACCTAGTTGTTTCTCTGATTGGAAATTTAGTAATTCTGAATTATAATGAATGTAAATCATTAACCCTTAGAATCAAAATAGAGGAGCCTCTAAGCACACGTGTGCTCAAAGACTGGTTTTATTTTAAAAACCCTCAATTTACAACAAATTAGTGCATCATTAAACTCAATCTCTTGAATGAATAATGTAAATATTTGAAATCCACCATAAAAATATTCATATTTTTTTTTATCACTTTAAACTTTTATAGAAAAACATTTATATGTGAAAGAATCAAAGCAACTAAGAAACTTCTTATAGGGTCTATATAATACAACATTAGTTTGGTTTCACTTCTCAAATCACACTAAATGATCAACTTGGTTGCTTAAAACTTTGTGAGAAAAATATATAATAGCAAAGGTTTGAGTCGTCGAATACTACATAGACCCCAAACCAAGTGTCTTGAACTAAACTGGGGCTGATTAAACAATTGTGTCTGCAAACTTTTTAAAAATATTGGCCAAGGCAGTAATGGGCTCCAACTTAATTGTGTAATAAACATGTAAGAGCATAAGGTTAGCAGCCAATACTCTCAAAATGTATTGCACAATAAGGGAGGTAAACTAAAAAAAGAAAAGAGTATTAGCTACAATGAGCTGCTATAGATAGTAGCTCACTGTAGCTTAAAACTTTAAAATAAAAAAAATTAATTTTTTAATGTGTGATGTTAAAAAAAATAGTATTTTAATGTGTTGATGGTTGTGATTGTTATTTATTGTGTTAAATATATTATTTTATTGTATTATTTATATTATTTTAATGTGTCGAATATTAAAATAAAACCTTTGATATTAAGTGTATTATAAAGTGGGTGTTAAAATAATAAAGTAGTGTTTGAGTTGCTAAAAACAATATATTTTTTTAGCTTTTTTACTGTGAATGCTCTAAAGAGTGATGTAAATAGTCCACTGTTTCTTCTTTACACATTTCCCCTACATTAGGAATTCTCATAGTCACATTGTGGTTTGTACTAGTTCAAATATAAACTAATTAAGTATTCTCAAAAAAAAAAAAAAAAAAAAAAAACTAATTAAAAAAAATGCAGCAGATTTTCATCCTAAGTATCTCTATTTCCTTTTTTCTTTAAGAAACATACTAACTGTTAAACACACACACACACACACACACACACACTTAATTACACTCTTTATTTTCCATACTATTTAAGGGGCTTTCACTATTTGGATTTCTACTTTTATATGCCTAAAATACCATCAAATCTACATGTTTAGAAAGTATAGATATCAGAGTTAGAGATGTAAAATTATTAATTTAAAAACTCTTAAATTTTAGTTAAATTTGAAAAAACATTACCTACAAAATGGGAATACTCTCCCACCAACCCAATTACACGCGTTTTTTTTTTAACTAGTGAAAGTCTTGTGCGTTGCGCGGCTTTAATTGTGAATTTTCTTTATTTTTTTTTTTTAGAATAATAACTAAATGAGTTGTTATTACATAATTTTAGAACTTTTTTCTAACTAAATGAATGATTATTATTATATAACATGCATAATTTTGTATATTTGTCATTATATTTAATATCTATAATTAAAATTATCAATAAAAACATTTCTAATTATATATATTTTTATAATTCCTTATTTATTAATGAAGAGGGCGATTTGAACTTAAGCAGTTAAATCTTTTCCAATACTTGCATAAATAAGGTTATCCTAAAATGATTAATTCCAAATTTAAAATTAAAAAATCAATAATATTTTTACACCCAAAAGAAATTTCATTTTTAAGTCTTATTTTGATACTTAGTGCGCGTTTAGCATTGGCTTTAAAAGTCAGTTTTTTTTATTATTCAGTTTATTTTTACTACTACTCATGAGTCCCATTACATTTTTTAGTACTATTCATGGATGCCATAGTGTTATTTTAGCCACCTTTTAGTTTTATCTACAGTATTTTTAGTAAAAAGTTTTCAGTTTTAGCTAAATAAATTGTTCCCAAACAGATACTTAAATAATTTGTTTTAGTGTTAATATTATTCAAATGGTTAACACCCTAACTTATAAAATTTGAGTAATGTCTCTAATTATATTGTGCTTTAGCCTTTAAGAACACATTTATTGATATTATACATGAAAAAACAATCCAAATTCTTGAACTTAAAAAAAATTGAAAAAGAATTTAAGTAAAGATAGACTTACATAGGTATTTGGACCCTTAAATATAATTTATCCAAATATTATCTATAATCTAAAATGATATAGGAGGAATTCTAAATTGAATTTAGTTATACTTTCGAAGAAATATGTGAAGAATTTCGCATACTAAGAAATTAACACAAAGCACAAACAGAATTTTAAAATAAAAATCTTACCTAAGAGAAATCAAGAACTTAAATGAGTGTCCTTTGTTTTGCTTCTTTATAGTAGACTTCCTTTGACATAATATCGATATATGAAAATTTAGAAAGAAATAACAATAAGTAAGATGAATTTATTTAATCAAAACTATCATCTACAAATATATAAGCGTAGGTTGCAATTTGAAAAAAACAAAAACAGAAAAATAAACAAAAATGTGAGGTGCAAGAAGGATTCTATGGAAAGACCATTGGTGAATATATGTAAGTTTTTAAATTTTGATAATAGATTTTTAGTTGGAATATGATTTAAATTTTTGAAACTTAGATGATAAAATTTTAGTTAAATTAAATTATAATGAAATCTCATCCCTTAATTCAAGGAAATATATCCTAATAATTAATAAAATGTAAGATGCACCTTGAGGGGAAAAAAGTGTGGGGTGTTGGGTGGGATTCAAGATTTCAGTTTAGAATTTATTTTTTATTTATTTATTTTTTCTAGGGAAGGAAATTAAAAAAAAATTATAATAGACTTTTAGTTTGAATATAATTTAAAATTTTTAAATTCAAAAGATAAATTTTTATGTAAATTAATCTATTGTTAATTTTATTGCTTAATTTGAGGAAATATATCCTAAAAATTAATAAAAAAAATTTAATAATTAATGAGAGTAGTTGTTTATTAGGAAAAAAATTGAGAGAGAGAGAGAGAGAGAGAGAGAGAGAGAGTATAAATTTATCAACTTCTATGAATCTATTCAACATGTATATCCTTCAAATACAATTTATACAAATACATATGCGTAAGTTGCAACTCGGAAAAAAAAAAAAAGTGAGAGATTCTATGGAAAGACTATTGGTGAATATATATAAGTTTTGAAATTTTGATAATAGATTTTTAGTTGGAGTAGGATTTTAATTTTTTTTTTGATACAAAATAGAATTTTTACTCTAACCTAATCTAAGTGTATATGTGTGTGAAACTCCCTCCTAGAGACTTGAACCCCTCGCCCTTAACCCCCACACCCCACAAGTATTTATACTTGTAGAGTAAGATTTAAATTTTTGAAGCTAAGATGCATGTTGCATGTTTTGTTAAAACATTTATTGTTACTTTATTTAAAGAAATTGATAAGAACAAATAAGTTATTATCTCTATTAACTAAAGCTTAGATGCATGTTACATGTTTCGTTAAAACACTAATTGTTATTTTATATAAAGAAATTGATAAGTGCAAATAAGTTGTTGTCTCTATCTAAAAAATTGTTTTTATTTAAAATATTGTTGTAATTTGGTGAAGTCACTTAACACAACCATGGTTTTTAAGCCCGACTTTTATTATATATGATATGATATGATATAATATGACACAAGATTACAAGGTCAACCAAAAATAAATGTTCTTCAGTTTTATTAATATATATTACTAGTCGGTAACCCATACACAAAGTGCCGCAAAACATTTTGATGCTTCACTATTTTACGTGTCATTATTCTAATAAATTTTTAATTGATTTTAAATTTTATTGTAAAATTAAACCTCCATTAAAATATTGACACATCATTTTTTTTAATTGTAGAACAGATAGTTCACAATTCCACAAATATAATTAATAAATATAGAAGATAATAATGATCAAATTTCATATTTTTTTTAGAGAAATAAGAAAACCATATTTTGTAAACTTAAAAATAATTTCCATAATTATGGTGTCCTATGTGTGTGATTGCTCCTCCCCTCTCTCCACACTATCTACTTAAAATAAATATAAATAATAAATACCTAACAGTGATTACAATATTATCAAATTTCATAATTAGACAAAAAATAAATAAAAGAGATAAAAAAAAAATCATATTTTGTTAATTTTATTTGTGCATTGCGCGAGTTACTGACTACTCTCTCTCTCTCTCTCTCTCTCTCTCTCTAATATATATATATATATATATATATATGAAGAGCTTAATACATTTTTAATTAAAATTAAATTGAATTCTACATTTAAACCTTCAATTAAAATCCTAGAAAACCGTATTTTTTCAAATGATAAAATAAATAGTTTCCATGTACAAATATAATTATAATAAAATAATTAATAACTATCAATTTTCAATAATTAAATAAAAAAAAGAGGAAAATAATCATATATTCTTTAACTAGAGTGACAAAAAAAAAAAAAAAAAAAAATCTTAAACTTTATGGTATGTACAGATACACGTTATTTCCCACATGACTATACTCCTAGCACAGTCATAGGTTCATTTTGTGCGGTCTGTACTAGAAATTGCAGAGATAAAATAAAATCATTACCAAAGGGCAATAAGGATCATCATGGAATCAGAGTCCATGGAACTCAAACTGATGTCCTGCAAAGATGTGAGAGGTTTCAATTTCTTCCAGAAACTTTCAGTCTACGCACTTGTCTCACTCGTCAGCTATGATCCCAACAAAAAACTGAAGCCCAATCAGCAACAGAGAACTCCCACTGTCAGAGAAGGCGATGGGGATCCTGAATGGAACCACGAGATGCGCTTTGATTTGCACCAGGTTCCGGTCGAGGATTGCGATCATGTGTTTATTCATTTTGATCTGCGCCACCAAGGTGTCATGTTCGGAGACAAGGACATCGGTGAAGTCCATGTGCCCCTCAAGGATCTCGTCGAAGCATCCAACGGTGTTGTCCGGTTCGTGAACTACCAGGTTCGGAATTATGAAGGTAAACCCAATGGCGTATTGAGCTTCTCTTACAAGGTAAATGGAAAGGGAAAGAATAATGGGACTAGTTGTGGAAGTGACATAACTGGGTTTCCAATAATTCATGATCATCAGCAACAGTATTCACATGAGAATGAGATTCATTATCCCACATTAGAAGAAGTTCAGTATCCATCTCTTGAATTGCTCAATCACTCAGAGGAACCTCTTTTTGGGCTACAAGAAGATCACTCTTATGCACCACAACCTTACCATCCGCCACCAGATGCTTATTATGCACCACCACCGCCGCCGCCGCCACCTCCAATGCTACAGGGGCCGCCTTTTTATCCTGACCCGTACAAAGTTGGAGGGGGTCATGGTTATTATGGTCCACATGCTTCTTTCTGGAATGGCAGGTGAGGAGGCTTGTAGGAAAAGTTTTAGCTAATGGTCTTAACCTTTGAAATGTTGTTGTGCTACTGTTAGCTCATTTTTTGTGTATCATTTATGGCATCATCTGGTGGTGGATTGTGGTTTTGGGTCCAAAATCAGGAAGGCTGCCTACCAATCATCTCTTAGACCATGCAAAAATGGGAGCTTTTTGCACTGACTATGATATTTTTTGTTAGTTATGGAATCGATATGGTATATAATTATTAAGCTCTGTGTATTAGGCCTTTTTACCGATCCAGATTCATGAAGTTCTAGTAATTGATAGCTGGCATATATCAGCATAAAAAGATTGGGATCTGCCATTCACAGATGGGTTTCAAATAGTTCATTGAGAATTCTTGAAATAGTCTTTTCTTCTCAACTAGTACTTCTAGAAAGCATATAAACCTTGTTGCAGTATCTCCACACATGTTCCAAGTCTGCTAAAGGAGTGAATTTCTTGATATTGTGTAGAATTTAACAAATCTGAGTCAGTTTGTAAAACAGAATGCCACATAGTATGTGAAGGTAAACAATAGTGTAGTAGCCACTTAAAACATCATTCAGCTTCATTGTTCAATGCACCAGCAAGACATAATGAGATGCTACTTTAGTAGTTTAGATTTCATTTTGAGGTTATTGATGCGGTCAATAGTGATGGTGACTGAACACCATGGAGGAAGGCTGATTAGTACATAGAAATAACTTTAAATGGTTCAAGACATGGTTCTTTCTTAGGCATGAAGCAGCCACTTCATTGAGAACTACATGTGGTTCAAGATATGGTGTTTTCTTAGGCATGAAGCGGCTACTTTACTGTAAAACACAACATAAAATTTAGTCCAGTAATGTCTATAAGAAGGGATAAAAAAGGCAAGGAGCAGCCATGTCATGCAAATTAGGGGGAAAAATTTAAATCAATGTCCCATTGAAATAGTGCTTCTCATGTCCAAGAAAAAGAATTTTTTTTTTCTATAATTATAAAGGATTATATTTCCTTCATATGAAAGTTAAGTGGATTTAAGGAGGCCACTTTGAAGGTTTTCATATGTACCCAATGACTCTAGCTAGTTGTAGTGGCTAATTAAAGTGCTTTTTTTAAATAAAAAAAAAAATTGAAATGTGACAATAAAGGCCATTGAATTATATGTACTTTGAGGGGAAGAAACATCACATTATTTGGGTTTAAGCAGTTGATGTAAAATACTATGTTAAAAAAACCTGGGAAGGTCACAGACATTACAGACAAAGGATGAACTGGTGCTATATTGTGTGGTTCAAAAGGCCACGCTTAGAGTCTCTTCCATCATGTGGTTGGCACTTAGTAGTTCAGTGCATAATTTTGAATTCTTTTTAAAATATAATTATTTTAATGTTTTCAAAATTTAGTCTACAAAAATAAGAGTCCCCCCCCCTCCCAAGTATTTGAATTAGTCCATGATGCTCTTAAAAAAATAATTTTTTTAATAGTTATAGAGATATAACTTTATTTTTCACAATTTTATTTCTTATTGTAAAATTTGCTCTTATATCTGTTAAATATTTGATAAAGTTTGGCACAAAACATGTTTGAATTTATCTTTTTCAACCCGTTATGTGGCGATTAACAAGTCATTGACTCATTAAAAAAATTTTGTCACTAAAACTACATATGAAATGTCTCTTTAGTTGCCACATAATGGGTTAAAGCAAATATATGTTATATCATTATATGTTATCAATAATGTTATTAAAACAACTCATTTACGGGGCGAGTTGTGAATCATGAATAAGTTGTGGCAAAAGTGGCCACAACTCAAATAAGTAGTGCTTTAGTTGTGTCACATAATAAGTTGTGGCAAAAGTGGTAAGTTGTGGAATCCAAATCTTCTTTCCCATATTTTCTGCTCTACTTTTTTTTTTTTTTTTGGGCTGAATAAGGCAATGCATTAACACAAAAAAAGGGAACAAAGACAAACAAAATCAAGGGAAGGGGAGAGACTTAGCCTACACCACCTTCCAAAAACCCAGAAACTACAGAAAAAGAGGGGGGGCGGGGGACCTAAAACTGTTACACAAGTATGCTCATTGGGCTAGGGAGTGAGCTACAATATTAGAGTCTCTAAAAACAAAAGAGGCATTCCAACATACAAAAAAGTTTAGAACCACACGGATATCTTCTAAAATAGCATTGATGGACTAGTGAGGAGTTGTAGATGGGTTTATGATAGCTTTAATCACCGATTGGGCATCTCCTTCTAGAACAACTCCAGCGAAACCTTCTTTACCAGCCAAACTAACAGCTAAGAGAGCTGCTTTAGATTCCGCCCATAAGGGCTCACCTAGGCATTCTTCCTAAGATTGTGCTGCTACTATGGATCCGTTGCTATCTCTACAAACCACTACCAACACCACCTTATCAGGCTTCACTGCTGCATTAAAGTTACATTTGATCCATCCAAGAGGAGGAGGCTTCCATGAGGGGGAGTTCTCTTTTTCTTCAAGGATCGATTGCCAAGCTTTCTTGTGTTGAGAAAATACCTTATTTATTTGGACAGAGAGCTTGATTGATTTTGCAGGTTGGTTTCCCCACACTGTTTGGCTTATGTTCTTCCAAATTTGGTCACAGAGAACTGCTGCAAAAATAGTAAACTCCTTTGCTTCCTTGCCTTGGATCTATAACAATTCACTTGGATTTATTATAATCTTTATCCACTGATCAATACTCATGTCTTTGAATACAACCATGTTTAAAGGCCAAACTAAATTGGCCCAAGCCTGAACTGTGATGGGGTAGCGTATAAAGACGTGTTCGATAGTTTCAACCTCTACCCCATAAATTGGACAGCTCATGTCAAGAATTGAAAATCTTTTACCAAGAGTCTCCCGGACCATAAATTGGACAACTCATGTTCTGCTCTACTTTATACTCGACTAATAAAAACTTGTCATATGTACACCCATTAAATTCAAATCTAATTTTTAGCATTTTTCTTATTTTAGTTTCTTAAAATAAATAGAAAAACCTAAACCATCCCCTCCAACCATCACCACTACTGTCACCACCGCCACCAACCTTCGACGACGTCATCAACGACCAACCAGCACCTTTGGCCACCAACCACCACCACCCACCATAATTTAAAGCTAAACCATCCCATCAGCCATCAACCACCAACCACCACCACTGGCCGCCACCACCACAATCGATCCCCCACCACCCCTAACCTTGGCTGACGTCATCAATGTCCAACCACCACCTTCAGCCACTAGCCACCATAACTGGCCACCACCATAATCGGCCACCGAACCACCCCCACTAGCATCAACCTTTTTTGACACCACTAAGAAGAGATTGCCAATGTCACAGGGTGGAGCATAGTTGTCAATATCGTACAATATTCGATATATATTGTGTTGTGTATAATAAGTTTTGTATTGTAAAGGCGTATCAAAAGTGCTCATGAATCCTATATATTGTATGAATCGTATTGTATCATTGATTCGTACGTATCATAAGATACATAGATAGGTAGGTTAAAAATTTTGTTAAAATTTGTGGTTTTATTTGACTTAAACGAGTTGTTGGACTTGTTTTTAACACAAACTTATTGTGTTACTTGGTTTGATGATAAAGAGCTATTATCAGGAGTAGACGCCATAGGTTGAAACTCTTTCAAATATATATATATATATATTGATTTACGTAATTGAATCCAATAAAATTACATGTCCATCAGTTTTTTTCCCCTTTTATCTTTCTCCTACAAAACTTGAATTGCACAATTAAAGATTTGATTTTATTTGATAAATTAAAACATATTAATCTATGTTTAATTAAAAAAGAGTGGATTGTTTTTGGTATAAAAAAAATCTATTTTAAGAGGGGCTTCTTAGGTTTTTTTTTTTTAATATATTTTTTAATGTCTTCAATTCAGTTATCCAGGTTGTTTTTTGAGCCATTGGATTAATCTTTTTTTTTTTTTTTTTTGGTTCAAATTTTTGTATGCCCAAATATTATTTTATTTTAGAAATGGGAAACAACTTTCATTCAATGACTAATGTGAATGGAATCAAAGTAAAAAGGTCTCTCCATAGCTCGTAGAGGAGAATCCTGTATGCAAATTACATCATCAGTGACAAATTTAGCATGTCTAGCTAGCGAGTGTGCTACAGAATTAACACTTTGTTTGACAGAACTCATAGACTTCCATCGCAGACCTTGGATGAGGAACAGAACATCTTGCAACACATGACCCAATCAAGACAACTAAGGGCCAGTTGATGTTAGGGACTTCAAGAAAGTGGCCTTATAAAACCATATTAACTAAATTCATTAAAGCATTTGAGAATACTAACTTCTAACTTTAAAATTGCATTACAAAATAATATAATATAAAATATTTTTATTTTATGTCCATTACCTTTCTTCTCCCAATATATATATATATATATATATACATGTATTTAAAAAGCATTGAGAAATCCTATATTTAAAAAGCTTTGAGATAAATCAATTCTTTAAAAAAAGAAAAAAAATCTTTGAGCTAAATACAAAAAATTCTAAACAATTAGATGTTTTATACAGTGAAGAACATTATAAAATCCATTATTAAATAAATTCTTTATATTTTATATTTTAAAAAAGAGCAAAATTTAAAAACAGAAAAATTAATTAGTTGTTTTGTCCAAGAATAGTGAGAGAATAAGAGCATTGAGTTAATTTGTTTTTATACTTTTAAAAATGTATTGAGAATTCCAGGGTTAAAAAAAAATTTGAGCTAAATAAATTAAAGTTAAATACTTAACAGTTAAATCTTTTATAGTTAAAAAAAGAAAAAACAGTTAAATCTTTTATAATTAAAAAAAAAAAAAAAAACATTGAGTTTAATTCAAAAAAGTAGTTGTTTAGTATGGGAAACAACTTGGTAGCTTGCGAGGATTCAGGTGGTAAATTTACATTGATCTGTGGGGAGAGGAAGCCCCCCAATCCAATATCCTTTAATCAATTTGATATTGAGAGCTACCTACCCTTGGTGGATGGGGGTGCCCTTTAACCCAAGGTTAAGGGGCAACAAGCTGAGACGGACTCTTTATATACAATAGAGCCACAAGACCCTATTGTCATTTGGGACAGACCAACAACCACCTCTCCCACCTAGCCGGTTCCATCATACATTCAACTACTTTAATGCCCCAACTTGGTTACAAGCTTACGTCACTAAGTTCGGCACTCTACATGTGCTTTGCAAATACATATAAACAAAATAAATTACTTGAATTTAAACGGTGTGGGATAATGACTAATCTATTATTATGTCTATTGTCAAGAATTTAGGTTGCGTTTTCTTCCTCTATTTTCCGATAGTCTCGATCAATGATTTACAAATACAAATGTTCTGCCCAAAGAAGAATTTTGCACTTTGAATTGAATTGAGCACAGAATTAAACCAAAATCGATCATTCCAAGCACTCAATATATGACAATCAAAATATGACCAAAATTCTTGCAATTCCACCTGTAATGAGACATGCACGCGGCACCAAAAAAAGCACCTTCATGAAGGCCACCGGGAGCTGCCTTTGTACATAAGCTTCAGAATTTCCTTGCTTTTCCTTTCCTATGCAGAATTTGTGGATGACTTCATGTCGAGATACCCAACATTACACAGGATCTTAATTCACGGATTCTATCAGATGTCTCTTAAAATGTGTACTTTTTGTTATAATATATGTAATGCACCAGATGTTTAATGGTGTTTTGGTTTATTTCTTGCTGATTTTCAATTTGTACATCTTGCAACACATGCAAAGTGTGATATGCTGGCATGCCCATTGTTTTACAAATGTATACCTCCTTTATACTAAGGAAGTTTCTAACATTTAAATAATAAAAAATATGTAATGCAGTAGATACTTGTGTTTATACTCTGATATCCTCTTTGGACAATATAAACACACTGCCACATGTTATCTTTGAAAGCCAATTCTTTGTTTTGCTCCTTCGTTTTAATATGTCCTCCTTTTTTAATGATTCGAAGATTATTGTCACGTGCATTTGTGTATTGATTAAGCTTTTTGTAAATCTGATACATTCAGAATAATTGCTGTGAACTAATCGTATTTAATTGGATTATTTGCTTTGTTAAGATGTTTGTATTCAATTGAGTTACAAGACTCTTGGCTAATGGTTCTTATTGTTTAAATGTTCATTTTTGTGAATATCGTTCCCATAAAAAACCCTTCAAACATGAATGATTAAAATGAAAATTTTGAAAATATAAAGAGCTAATATAAAAATGGAATTACACAAAGTCTTAAATTGAAAATTTTACAATATAAAAGACCAAGATAAATACAACTCCAAATTTTAAGTGTAAAAAAAGTATACTTTAGTCTTAGAAACATGTTTAAGTTTAAAGCTTTTATCTTTAATGACCCAAGTTCAAAAACATTAAATGTACTGCACAACAATATCACAAAGTAAAAACTCAAGCCTTAACTCTCACACTTTTGGTGCGATGGTCACCCCACAAGCACAAGTATAAGTGCTTGTGGGGTGTGGGAGACAAGAACCGAGGTTCAAGTCTCTAGGAATGAACATCACACATACACTTAGATTAGGCTAAAATAGAATTTCTATATTGTATAAAAAAAAATACCCAAGCCTTAAGCTTGTGATATTGCTTGGCATAAGTACTTACTCTGTGATATTGCTTGGTAAAAGTTGCACACTACTGTTTGGCTTCACCAATATCATATAGACATGCAGATGGTTTGAGCAAAAATGTGTAGTAATTTTGGAAATGCACAGCATTATAGAAGGACTGATGTGGCTAGATTTTGAGTAAAAAATGTAAAATGAAGCACTGTTTCTATTATAGAGGAACTGATGCAAGTGCTCTTAGCTTCAATCTTCTGCTGTTATCTCTACAATTCCAAATTCACTTTAACCTTCAAAAACTATGGACTAAAATAGTATTTTCATTATTAATTTATGAGAAGTGCTATATCCACAATATTTTTATAATAAATTTTAAATTACAGATTGTTACAGGTAAAAAATTAACAACCTATTTTTTAGAATTTGTCGTGAAAATATTATAATTGTAGTATTTCTCTTAATCGGCATTGCAATGTGATTGGTGGCACTGATATTTTTGCACCGAGCGGCATATGTTGGTTTGATCAATTAATTAATGCCCCAATGGTACCATACCGGTAGGTTGGTTCTGTTCAGCGGATTTCTCTCAAATTTTATGGCGTTGGTGCGGTCAACTCAGGAAATTTGGGCCGCTAAAATTTGGACTAGGCTGAAAACAACTTTTGTATTTTATTTATTTATTTATTTATGCACGGTTGGGCTTTTCTTGGGCTGGGCAGATTTTTATTTTATTTATTTTTATCTATGCTATTATACCTAAAATATCCAGAAATTTACTAGTTTATAAAGATAAATAATAAAATTAGACATATAAAATGACTAATTTAGAACTAGCCTCTAAGCATGCTCTTATGCCCGTACTTAGAGGCTTTTTTTTTTTTTTTTTTGGTTTTGGTAAAAGTTAATAATTTTCATTAATTATAATTTGAAATTAATATATTTTCCAATTACAAAAAAAAATCTAAGAGTGTGATGAGTGTTAAGCATGTGTGGTGAAATAATTTTATGTGATGTGAGTAGTTTTTTTATTTTTATTTTTTAAATAGGAGCCGTGGGTGGATGGCCTTTCTTTCTTATTTTTGGTTAGAAATGTGGGGTAGTGGGGCTAGAAAGTGGGAAGTGTGAGGGTAGTGGGAAAATTTTAGTTGATTTACTATTTTAACCTTATTTCTCTTTTTAAGGAATAAGAATAGATTAATTAAATTAAGGGTATTTTTGACAGTAAAAAAAAAAAAACTAACTTTCCGAATTCTCTTAATATATACAGATAAGAAGATATACTCCTAAATTTTAGCTAAATTTAAAAAAACAGTTTCTTCTATGATTATATACACGTTTCACACCTCCAAGAGTTTCCTACTATCATTTGGTAGTACAATTTTTATCTGAATTCTATCAACCTCAATTCTCACACTCCATCTTTTATGCAAATTCAAAAAAACAAAAAACAAAAACCAATCTTTGTTATGTGAAGTTATTAACAAAAAAAAAATTGTTACTTTAAGAGACAAGCAAGAAAGGCTTACAAAGGCGGCCAACGATCAAAGTAGAATTAAAAAAAAAAAAAGTTAGGCTACTCAAATCTTTCTTTCTTTTTTTCTTTTATCTGAAATACTTTAAAACTTTATTGAAATGAAGGAATTAACAATACATCGTTTAGAAGAGCTTGTTCAAGAAAGCAAGGACTCTCTTCTAACCAAACAGAAAAGTCATCAATGCCTAGAGCATATTTAGCTAAGAGATGAGTCAGTCTATTGGCTTGCCGACGAACATGGGAAAAATCCACTTGGCAAAAATTGTGGGAATTAGACAGCGAACCATACACCACAGCAGCTATTGAAGAGGGTGGGGGAGAGGTCTCTTTCAGTGCATTAATGAGAGTCAATGGGTCACTCTCCAAAACGAACTCTTGGATCATCATGTCCCTCACAAAATGCAGACCGAATTCAACAGCTTTGGCTTTAGCTTCCATCGCACCGAGGGTGCCTGGATTTTCTTACTACATGCACCAATAATCCTACCAGCTGAGTCTCTAATTACCACGCCTATTCTAGCATATTTTTGGTTCGCAAAAACAGCACCATCTACATTTATTTTGAACGTACCAGCTTGAGGAGGACTCTAGTGGGCTTGTGTAATCGGGCTAGGCCCATTCTCCACGTGAACACTCTCTTGGTACTCAGTGAGGTACTCCATTGCCCCAAACACCACCTGCTGACACGGTCTCTTCGGATTACCACACCTAGTCCGATTTCGATCCGTCCACACTGCCCACGCTACCATGATGATTTTTTAAGTTGCTCCTAATCCCATTTCGCCTCCATTGTGCCATACCAAACCATATCCATGAAAAAGCTAAAATGAAGTCTCGAACCAGCTGGAAAAAGCTTTGAGACTGCCCACACCTCAAGGACTGAGGCACAATCCTAGAATAGGTGTACCGAGGACTCCACCTCCAATCGGCAGGCTTCGCACTTCCTTTCCAGCAGCACTTTCCGCTGCTTAAGGTTCTCTTTAGTGGGGAGAATATCTTTGCAAGCCCGCCAAGCAAAGTGCCAAATTTTGTGAGGAATATTAAGCCTCCACAGCCACTTCTAGAATTCCCTCAGCTGAATTCCATCAGACATTGACCCCCTTTCCTCCTTAGCTGCCATCTCCACAGCTAAGTGGTAAGCACTTCTAACTGAGAACAAACCATTGGATGTTAGCGCCCATACTAATTTATCATCAGGTAGATGTGAGCTCAAAGCGATACTAGAAATCAAATTAGCCTTGTGTGGAAAGAAAAGCCTCTTCACAGTATCAGATTTTCAAGCACCTAAGTCATGGTCAATAAGGTCGCCAACCCAAGAAACATCAAGATGTAGGGGCGGTGGTGATGTCACCTTATAGCTAGAAGGTGTAGGAAGCCACCTATCCTGCCATATCTTAATATTTCTGCCATTGCCAACCTGCCAACGGATCCCTTTTTCCACTATTTGTTGGGCTGCCAAGATGCTACACCATGCATACGAGGGGCTACTACCCATTTTTGCTTGAATGAAATCACAGTTAAGAAAATACTTCGCTTTGAACACCCTATACTGCAAGGACTCCCCTCCCATTTGCAACCGCCACCCTTGCTTAGCCAAAAGAGCTAAGTTAAATTGTTTGAAACTCATACCCCCTTGTGATTTGGGAGTACAAAGCTTGTCCCAACTAATCCAAGCCATTTTACGTTGATCATTTTTTTGCTCCCACCAGAAATTCCTCATTAGGCTTGTCAATTCATCACATAAAGAGTCTGGGATCTTAAAACAACTCATGGAATACATGGGTATTGCTTGGGCAACCGCCTTAATTAGGATCTCTTTCCATCTCTTTCATTGCCTTTGACAATAGCTTTTCCTTCCACTCGGCCAATTTCCTTGCCAATTTAACTTTTATTTCTTTGAAGGAGTTTTTCTTGTTCTTGCCCACCAACGAGGGTAAACCCAAGTACTTTTCATGCTGCTTGATAACTTGGGCCCCAAACTAGACTGGATCTCCTCTTGAACTTCTTTGAGCGTGTTGCTATTAAAAAAGAGGAGGTTTTGGCCCTATTCAATTGTTGCCCCGAAGTTGCCTCATATACTGATAGAACCTGCTGCAGAGCATCACATTCCTCAATGGAAGCTTTGTAGAAAATAATACTATCGTTTGCAAAAAATAAATGAGACAACAGAGGACCACCCCTACAAATAGAAACACCCTTCATAGAGCCATCAACAATAGCTTTTTTAATTAAAGCCGAAAGACCTTCTGCACAAAGAAGGAATAGATAAGGGGAAAGAGGGTCACCTTGTCAAAGACCCCTTGTGGGAGTGATGTGGCCTTTGGGCTTGCCATTAATTCTGACAACGTACATGACAGAAGAAATACATTGCATCATCAACCCCCTTTATCTTTGATGGAAACCTAGCTTCTCCATTATTTTGTCAAGGCAGATCCATTGCACCCTGTCATATGCCTTGCTCATGTCAAGTTTCACTGCTATTTCTCCTTGCCTACCTGTCTTCCTTTGACTAATGTGATGCATAGTTTCAAAAGCTACCAAAATATTATCAGTAATAAGTCTGCCATTAACAAAAGCACTCTCAGTGTCACTGATAATAGCAGGAAGAATTTTCTTAAGACGATTAGCAAGAGTTTTAGCAACCAACTTATAAATCACATTACATAGACTAATAGGCCTATACTCCGTCACTCGCCTTGGTTGGTTAATTTTAGGAATTAAAACAATATGAGTTTCGTTAAACTTTGGAGGAGTGATACCAAAGTTAAGGAAATCAAGTACTGTTTTAGTCATTAAATTACCAATAGTAGGCCAATAGTGCTGAAAAAAGAGAGGAGGCATACCACCAGGGCTAGGAGCTTTCTGAGGATGCATCTACTTAAGAGCTTGATGGACTTCATTTGGCATAAACTCCTTCAACAAGCTCTTGTTCATGTTTGGGGAGACTTTAGGTTGGATAGCTTCCAAGATTTCAGTGAACTCCGTGGGTGCAGTGGAAGTGAAAAGTTCGGAGTAGTAGTCCACAAACACTTGCTCCACTGCTGCCTCATCCTCCTGCCATACCTCTTGAGAGTCGAGGATACCCTCAATTGTATTTTTCTTTAGCCTAGATGAAGCCTTTGCATGGAAAAAATGGTATTTCTATCTCCCTCTCTAAACCAGTCTAGGCGAGCCCTCTATTTACACATTGCATTTTCCTTCTCCATCCGGCAATTGAGATCAATTCTTGTCTGTCGAATATTTTCTATGATACCCGAATCAGAAGGTTGCATTTCAAGCCATTCCAACTTAGTTTGTAAACGTGCAATCTCTCGTCCCACATGCCTAAATACATCTCGGTTCCATTCTTCCAGCTTGCCTCAGCATAAATTCAGACACGACATTATAGGGAACACCACCGCATCCCTTTGCCCTTCCATCCAAGCCGATTCCACTATGTGATCACATCTAGAGTCCTTCAGCCACATGGCCTCGAAACGGAATAATTTTTTCTTTCTTGGTTGTTTCTGCTACTCAAAAAATTTTAGAAGAAGCGGACTATGGTCTGACATTGAGGTTGATTTATAAAATACCCTAGCCATATGGAATAAGAGAGACCAATCCAAAGTCGCGAGAGCACGGTCTAACCTTTCCCTCATTTTATAGTCATCCACTCTCTGGTATATCCATGTGAAGAGTGGACCAACAAACTCCAGCTCCTTCAACCTACAAAAATCAATTGCACTATTAAAAACAGGCCATTTGTTGAGGTGGCTGAGAAACCCCACCTTCCTTCTTATCAGAATTCCTAATTTCATTAAAATCCCCAATTACCACCCATGGCAGATCAGAAACAGTAGATAGGTACTGCATGAGACGCCATGAATTTGCTCTCAATGACGTATCTGGGTTCCCATAGAAGCTGGTTAACCTCCATCGGCCAAATTTACTCCCACCCTTTACAAGGGCATCAATATAAGATACCGAAGAACTCATCTCTTGCACTTTATATTAGAATCCCAAAAAAGAGCCAAACCTCCACTAGCTCCCTCACTAGGATAGGAAAATCCATCTTTGAAACCACAACGTTCTCTTACTATCTTCATCCAGTCTACATCAGATTTTGTTTCCACATTAGGAAAACAAAATTGGGCTTCTCTATCCTAATAACCTTTTTCAAGGCATTAATTGTTTGAGGGTTCCCAAGCCCTCGACAGTTCCAGCTCAAGACACTCATTGTGCCTGGTGGTACTGCCTAGCAGCCATTGCCGATCCCAAATTTTCAGCCATAATCTTGCCCAATGCCTTTGCCTCCATATCCAGGAGCTTCTGTTTTTTATTAGTGAGAGGGTCATCAACTGAGGGTAGAGACTGTTACTTCCTTTTAGACCTCAATACCATTTCACTAGAAGGAGTGGAGTTCATTAAGTCACAGGGTGGCCTTAGCCTACGCCATGTGCCTTGCACAGTGCCATGCAAATTTTCATTTTGTAAAGTGTCATGCATAGTGTCATGCACAGGGTCTTGCAATATTTCAAAGTGTACAGTACCATGCAAAGCTTTTTTCTTTTCAGTTTCATAGTGATGCATGGGAGTAGTAATGGTGTTTGGGATTTTTGGAGGGTCAGGAGTGTGTGTGGGGTCGGAAGTAATGGTGTGGTCTGTGGGCAGAGTGTCAGTTTGTTTAATAGATGGGACTAAAGGCTGTATAGAGCAGACAGAAAGTTCATCGAAGTTAGTAATAGGAGTGTGGGCCAACTTTGGGAGTGGAGTAGGTGTGTTTGAGTTTGAAGGGTTATTTAGCATGTGGTCCAGATCAAAGATGTACGTGTCAAAAAGGGTGGGGTTCAATAAAATTTCCTTGTGCTTTGGAGCGGTCACAGTAAGTTCAGTGTGGGTTATGGCTGCATCCGTCTGAGAGGAAGATGGTGGGTTTGACGCTGAGGGTGACATGTTGGGTGTTTGGGGGGATGGGCGTATAGATGGTGATAGTGTGGGTCATTGTGGTTGAGAAGGGCCAGTGGAATAAGGGGATTTGGTACGGACCATTTGTGCTTGTTGAACGTTGGTCAAAGAAGCTTGCAACTAAGGACCATATTGCTGCTCATTCTTCTGTAGAGACTTTCCACTGTCCACCCAAAGCCTGCAATCCTTTTCGTTGTGGTTTAGGAGGCCGCACCAGTAGCAGAAGACAGGTAAGCATTCATATTGGAAGGAAATCCAGTGGGGGTCTGAGCCACCTAAATGAACATACCAACCTCGACATAGGGGCTGATCAATAGCAATTCTAATTCGAACCCAAATACATCATCCTTGGCACTCCTCAGACAGTGAGGTATTAACCTGTTCAACACTGCCAATAGTATTCCCGATAGCCATGGCATTGGCTATGTTCATACGACTGAGTGGAAGATTATGGAGTTGAATCCAAAAAGGGCTGGTATCAAACTTAGCATCATCCACAGATTCAGAGGCGTTTGGTTGGTAGAGACCTATAAAGTATTTGTCAAAAGTCCAAGGTCCTTGTGAGAGAATTTCTTGCACATCGGTTTCAAGAGTGAACAGTATCAGAACAGTGTTTTCAGTAAGTTCCCGCACTTCAAAGTCCTGAGCAAACTGCCACATGCTTTTGAGTGTTCACACCAAAGATTCAACGTTGACTCGGTGCTTGGTGAAGAGCTTTGCCACAAGCACCCTATTATTGTTTTCAATGACAGAGGTTAGAGGGATAGTTTGGTGTTCTTTTGTGTGGAGGGATAGGCGGGCACACTGACCTGTAAAGTCATCCATGGGTGTGAGGGTTGGGTGTGGTGAGATTGAGGAGGGGGTAGAGGGAGAGGGAAGCAGACGGTGATGGTAAAACAAGAAGAGAAAAACCGGTTTCCACCAAAACAGGGGAAAGAGGTGCTTACATAAGGCTAGGGTTTCCACCAAAATAGGGGGAAAAAAAACAGGCTTTAAAAACATAATCTTTCTTTTTGTTATTGAAATTTGAGTTATTATCATGTGTTGTGATTTATGTGGGTTTTGATTTATTTATTTAATTTTCCAATTTGGTGGTGGTGTGTAGGTTAAGAATTTTTATGAAAAAGATATGATATAATTGTTACATATTATTAAGATTTTCATTGTATTTGTACTTTTTACTTAGTGTTTAAAATGGGTAATGCTAAATGAGAAAATGCGAGTAGTAATTGGGTTATGGCTGTACAAATGAGACAGGTTTTTTGGTAAAATTGGCATTGTTATAGTTTATGCGACTAAATGAGAGAAGCCTTTTCCTGTAATTGCATTCTTGAAATCTTTTGGGGTTTCAAAAAAGAAAAGAAAAGAAAAGAAATCTTTTGGCTTATGTAAATAGCCATATAACGTTCTAGAGTTGTTTAGTCTACGTTCTTTAGTGTCCATTTTTCCCCCTTGAAACTGTTTAGGTCTTTTGGATTCCTATGTTACTTTTCAAAGTTGATGGATCTCAAGGCATCCCTCTTTCTCTCCCATTTTCTTTTTTAATTTTTAATTTATTCTTGGTTTTATGGGTTCTGTTTGCCTAAATATTCCAAGCTAGCACTTAATTTGCATGCCTAGATGTTTATTGCGCCTAAATCCCTTAATTTTTTTTCCTTGTAGATAGCATTTCTTTTGGGTGTCTAGATGTTTATTGTGGGTTGAGTTTGTTGGTTGGTTTTATGTATTTTGTGATGTTGCTTCCTGTTATTGTGAGAATTACTACATTTCTAATCTATTGTTTTACAGGCCTTGGCCAATATTTTTAAAAAGTCTGCAGACACAATTGTTTAATTAGCCCTAGTTTAGTTCAAGACACTTGGTTTGGGGTCTATGTGGTATTCGATGACTCAAACCTTTGCTATTATATATTTTGCCCACAAAGTTTTAAGCAACCAAGTTGATCATTTAGTGTGATTTGAGAAATGAAACCAAACTAATGTTTTTATGGTGGATTCCAGATATTTACATTATTCATTCAAGAGATTGGGTTTAATGATGCACTAATTTGTTGTAAATTGAGGGATTTTAAAATAAAACCAGCCTTTGAGCATGTGCATGCTTAAAGGCTCCTCTATTTTGCTTCTAAGGATCAATGATTTACATTCATCATAATTCAGAATTACTACATTTTCAATCCAAAAAACATACCCAGGTGTGATGAGAAATATGCATTTGTTGGTGGAATATTTTTTTTGTATAATTCTCATCACACCTAGTTGTTTCTCTAATTGGAAATTTAGTAATTCTGAATTATAATGAATGTAAATCATTAACCCTTAGAAGCAAAATAGAGGAGCCTCTAAGCACACGCGTGTTTAAAGGCTGGTTTTATTTTAAAAATCCTCAATTTACAACAAATTAGTGCATCATTAAACTTAATCTCTTGAATGAATAATGTAAATATTCGAAATCCACCATAAAAATATTCATATTTTTTTATCAGTTTAAACTTTTATAGAAAAACATTTATATGTGAAAGAATCAAAGCAACTGAGAAACTTCTTATAGGGTCTATATAATCCAACATTAGTATGGTTTCACTTCACAAATCACACTAAACGATCAACTTGGTTGCTTTAAACTTTGTGGGAAAAATATATAATAGCAAAGGTTTGAGTCGTCGAATACCACATAGACCCCAAACCAAGCGTGTTGAACTAAACTGGGGTTGATTAAACAATTGTGTCAGCAAGCTTTTTAAAAATATTGGCCAAGGCAGTAATGGGCTCCAACTTAATTGTGTAATAAACATGTAAGAGCATCCCAATAAGGTTAGCAACCAATACTCTCAAAATGTATTGTACAATAAGGGATGTAAACTAAAAAAATTTTGAGTATCAGCTACAATGAGTTGCTATAGATAGCAGCTCACTGTAGCTTAAAACTTAAAAATAAAAAAATTAATTTTTTAATGTGTGGTGTTAAAAAAAAAAAGTATTTTAATGTGTTGATAGTTGTGATTGTTATTTATTGTGTTGAATATTATTTTATTGTGTTGTTTATATTATTTTAATGTGTTGAATATTAAAATAAAACCTTCAATGTTAGGTTTATTATAAAGTGGGGTATTAAAATGATAAAGTAGTGTTTGAGTTGCTGAAAACTATATATTTTTTAGCTTTCCTACTGTGAATGCTCTAAAGAGTGATGTAAATAGTCCACTGTTTCATCTTTAGACATATCCCCTAAATTAGGAATTCTCATAGTCACATTGTAGTATGTACTAGTTCAAATATAAACTAATTAAGTATTCTCAAAAAAAGAAAAAAAATTAAAAAAAAAGGCATCAGTATTTCAACCTAAGTGTCTTTATTTTCTTTTTATTTTTTAGAAACATACTAATTGTTACACACACACACACACACACCCCTAATTACACTCTCTATTTCCCATACTATTTAAGGGGCTTTTCCTATTTGGATTCCTACTTTTATATGGCTAAAATACCATCAAATCTACATGTTTAGAAAGTATAGATATTAGAGTTAGAAATGTAAAATTATTAATATAAAAACTCATAAATTTTAGTTAAATTTGAAAAAACATTGCCTACAAAATGGGAATACTCTCCTACCATCCCACTTACATGCGTTTATTTTATTTTACTAGTGAAAGTCTTGTGCGTTGCATGGCTTTAATCGTAAATTTTCTTTATATTTTTTTGAGAATAATAACTAAATGAGTTATTATTACATAATTTTATAACTTGTTTCTAACTAAATGAATGATTATTATTATATAACATGCATAATTTTGTATATTTTTCCTTATATTTAATATCTCTAATTAAAATTATCCATAAAAAAATTTCTAATTATATATATATATATATATTTTATAATTCCTTATTTATTAATGAAGAGGGTGATTTTAACTCAAGTAGTTAAGTTTTTTCCAATACTTGTATAAATAAGATTATCCTAAGATAATAAGTTCCATATTTAAAATTAAAAAATCAATAATATTTGTACACCTAAAAGAAATTTCATTTTTAAGTCTTATTTTGTTACTTAGTGTGCGTTTGGCATTGGCTTTAAAAGCCAGCTTCTTTTATTATTTAGCTTATTTTTGCTACTATTTATGTGTCCTGTGGGGGTAAGAGCCCAAATTTGTATACTGAGCCTTGGGCCTTATCTGAGGACATATGCATGTCTGAGGAGGAGTAAATGACTGGAAGAGGCCCCAAAGTTGATAATTGCATGAGGAAAAAATGGAGGAATATAGTTCGAGGAGAAGCTCCTTCTCGGATACGATAAATACTGATCAAATCTGTATTTGGGGCGGTCTAGGTGACCTTCCAAGAGGTTTCAACGATAAGAATGAGATTCAGGCACGTATAAAGATGATAGGAACTCAGAAATATCTAAAGGAAAAACTGTTGCCACCGCATTAAATGCACTGCAGCAACTTTTCTGACCACATTTATGTGGAGAAGACCCCTGAACAGTAGAGTCTAAGTTATCACAACTCACCGAAAGCCAAAAAGGATGTCTGATGGGACATGCACTCAAGTAAAGGCCTAGATGATTAACAAGTGTAGGATCAAGATGGTCTAGAAGGAACTACATAAGTAAAAAGATCTCCCGGGAGAAGGGGATCAGAGAAAAAGGAGAGAAAAAAGGAAAGGAAAAGGAGAGGAAGAACGGAAAAGAAATTACTATAGCACTAAGAATTGTATTAGCACTCAGTTCTACAAGTTTAATTCATAATCTATCTCCTCGGACAATCATTTCATCCAGTTTTATGTGTTTTTCTTGCTTGTTCATCTTTTAAATCCCTATTAGCCATTGTCGAATCCATAAAAGGCCCAGCTCTTTCATCCACTCTCTACAAATTTATTGTATTGGGCTTATTGGGCCTATATCCCATATCTTAGGACTTGGGCTGCAAATTGTGACCCTAAAATTGGCGCCGTCTATGCGAAGAGCTTGTGTTATAGTGAAGGCAACGACCAACTATGGTAGAACCAGGTCCACAACAAGTAGAATTGAAGGAATCCCAACACGGTGATCATTTTCTCAACCTTGAATGGAGAGGTGACCGTGAAGGAAGTGTACACACCACACACATTGACAGGAGTCAGCCTTGAGGTGGAAGCCATATCTCCCATGCAAAGAGCAACAGGGGTATGTAGCTGGAGATTGACCAGTTGAAGAGGGAATTGCGCTATGCAAAAAGGAGGTGAGATTTCCCTGACAGTGATGTTTCTTCTAATGACGGAAGAGACATTAGTTATAGGCAGAGGTCTCGAACTCTGCTTAGTGAATCCTTCTCCTACGAAGAGGAACACCATAACAAGCGGCGATTTAGAAGTCCACCACATAGGGGCGTAGGAAACGATGCTATGAGTAGAGCCTTAAACCAAATCTCCAAGTCACCCTTTACGCTTAAGATTGAGGGGGAAAGACTTCCCCGATGTTTTCATCAACCAACGTTCACTATTTACAATGGACGAACAGATCTTGTCAAGCATGTGAGCCATTTCAACCAGAGAATGGCTGTCCATTCTAAGGACGAAGCCTTGATGTGCAAGGTCTTTCCTTCCAGTCTCAGACCCATCGCGATGAGATGGTTTGACGGCCTAAAGGCAGGGTCCATAAACTCCATCAATGAGCTCACTCAAGCATTTGACTCTCGATTCGTGACTTGCAAGAGAGTTCCTCGGTCGTTAGCTTCCCTCCTATCTTTGAGTATGCAAGAGGGGGAGAATCTTAAAACATACTCGGACAAATATTGGGAGATGTTCAATGAGATTGAAGGTGACTTTGACGACGTGGCCATCAGTACTTTTAAGCTCAGCCTTCTAGCCGAGCATGATTTAAGGAAATCTTTGACTGGTAAGCCCGTTACTAACGTGCGTTAACTCATAGATCGGATTGATAAGTATAAAAGAGTAGAGGAAGACCAATAGTAGGGAAAAGGAAAAGATAAGGTTATCCCTCAGGAGAGGAAGGATTTCAGGTCAGATCGATACAACAACCGGCCACGAAGGGATTTTTAGGACAGTCTGGCTCTGCCAATGTTCAAATAGTCAATGCAGTATTCTAAGAACCGGTGCAGCAGGTTCTGGAGAAGATTAAGCATGAATCATACTTCAAATGGCTGAACAAAATGGCGGGAAACCCCGAAAGGTGCAATCAAAACCTTTACTACCAGTACCACCAGGATTAGGGACATACCACGGAGGATTGTAGAAATCTGTGGGACCATTTGGACTAACTCGTCTGAGAGGGAAAGTTGAAGCATCTCTTGCATCATTCTAGTAGCCAGAGTAGCCAAACTAATTCAAGACCCAGGAGAGATGACTCTACCAAGCCTCCCTTAGGAACGATCAATGTCATCTTCTTTGCTCTAGGAAGAACCAGTTCCTGTCCTTTCAGAGTCATGTCTGTTGCTTGGCTACATGCCGAGGACCCCAATTCAGAGCCTAAGAGGGCTAGGATAGAAATTCAGCCGGTCCTAGGTTTCCTAGATCAGGATAAGGTTGGAACCATGTAACCTCACGATGATGCTCTAGTGGTTACGCTGAGGATTGGGGGCTATGATGTGAAGAGGGTAATAGTGGATCAAGAAAGCGGCACCGAGATCATGTACTCGGACTTGTACAAGGGGCTGAACTGAAGACTCGAGTATTTAACGTCCTACACTTCCTCATTGATAAGTTTCGATGGAAAAATTTTCATTCCTAAGGGTCAAATTAGATTACCTATACGAACTGGCTCAAAAACAGTGGAGGTAGACTTCATAGTGGTGGATGCTTATTCCCCCTACACGACTATAATGGGCAGGCCCTGGCTTCATGCACTAGGGGCTGTCTCTTCTACCCTGCATCAAAAGGTGAAATTCCCATCAAGGGACCGGATTGAAGAAATCGTTGGGAGCCAGTCTATGGCTAGACAATGCCTGGTGGCTGCCATTTAACATTAGCCCGAAGCTGAGTTCTCGGCCCATGATGGGGAAAGCTCATAGCAGTTAAGGGCTCCAACGTTGCCTGCTAAATGGTCAGCCGATGAAGGGAGATGTGAGGATTTAATGAAAATGGTTATTGATGATGACCCTGAGAAGTTCTTTCAAATTGGGTCTCAATTGCCTGTTGAAGAGAAGAAAGAGTTGTTGGAGTTTCTAAAAAGAAACGTGGATGTGTTTGCTTAGAATGCTTATGAGGCCCCAAGGGTGGATCCAAATTTTATTTGTTGCCACCTGAATGTCAACCCAGCTGTTACCCCCAAGAAATAGTTACCTTGACGCCCATCCAAGGAGCACGTAGAGGCAATACGAGATGAAGTAACAAAGCTTAAGCGCGCAGGGGCTATCAAGGACATTTTCTATCCTAAGTGGCTGGCCAATACCGTGGCAGTAAAAAAGAAGAATGGAAAGTGGTGTGTATGTGTGTAGACTTCACTGACTTGAATAAAGCGTGTCCAAAAGATCCTTTCCCTATGCCTCGAATAGATCAGTTGGTAGATGCAACTGTGGGTCACCCTCAGATGAGCTTCTTAGATGCCTTCCAAAGCTATCATCAGATACCATTAGCTATGGATGATCAAGAAAAGACAGCTTTCGTTACCCCTATTGGGAATTATCACTACAAAGTAATGCCTTCTGGTCTAAAAATGCAGGATCGACATACCAAAGGATAATGACCAAAATGTTTGAACCACAGTTAGGAAAGAGTATGGAAGTTTATATAGATGACATGGTAGTGAAGAGCAAGGTTGAGTCCGAGCATGTAAAAGATCTTGGAAACGTTTTTGAAATCCTGAGAAAACATAAGTTACGTCTTAATGCTTCCAAATGCTTATTTGGTGTTAGATCGGGCAAGTTTTTGGGCTACATGGTGACTCACCGAGGAATTGAAGTCAACCTTGATCAAATTAAGGCAATCAACAGCTTACAGCCACCTTGGAATCCCAAGGAGGTCCAAAAGCTTACTAGAATGACCGCTACTTTAAATCAATTTATTTCCTGATCGGCTAATAGATGCCGGCCTTTTTTTCTCTTAATGAATAAGTGGAAGGGATTCGAGTGGACCGATGAGTGAGCTTTAGCTTTTCAGCAACTTAAGGAATATTTATCTCGACCGCCTATCATGTCCAGCCCAGAGGTAGATGAGGTTTTGTTCGCTTACATTGTTGTGGCTCCTCATGCAGTCAGCCTCGTGTTAATTACAGTTGACAGTGGCATACAACGGCCAGTTTATTATGTGAGCAAATCCCTACAAGAGGTCGAGGTTCGTTATCTACCACTAGAAAAGGCTATCTTAGCAGTGGTACATGCTACACGAAAGCTTCCCCATTATTTCCAGGCGCACATGGTTATTGTCCTTACCCAGCTTCCGCTCAGGTCTATACTACGGAGCGCATTACACAGGAAGGATTGCTAAGTGGGGCACTATCCTAAGGGCTTTTGACGTCAAGTATATGCCTTGCACTTCTATCAAAGGTCAGGTTCTTGCGGATTTAGTGGCTGAATTCGCTGAACCTTCATTAGAAGAAATAGCAGAAATACAGTACATGGATGAAAAATCAGTTGGCACCATCTCTCTACAAGCACCTTTGTGTTGGAAAGTGTATGTTGACAGAGTAGCAAACCAAAAGGGATCTGGAGTGGGGCTAGTTCTAATCTCGTCCGAGAAGCTCATCATTGAAAAATCATTAAGATTGGACTTCTCGGCCACTAATAATGAGGCCGAGTACGAAGCCTTGTTGGAAGGAATGTCCATGGTTCATAAAATGGGAGGAAAGGCAGCAATGATATTCTTTGACTCAAGATTGGTCATCGGCGAGGTGAATGGCGAACTAGAAGCGAGAGATGAAAGAATGCAGGGTATCTGAGTCAAGCTAGGCATCTACAGTCAAGATTTGAATCATTCAGCGTATTGCATGTTCCTAGAAGCGGGAACACACATGTTGATTCCTTAGCCACCCTTGCAACATCTTCGGCTCAAAGTTTACCTCGGGTTATTCTGATAGAAGACTTGTGCAGACCCAAGGAAGAAAAGGAGGAGGTAGTCCAGGTTCATCAAGTAAGAGTAAGCCTTAGCTAGATAGATCCCATAGTACTATTCTTGAAAGAGGACATCCTACCAGAGGACAAGTTTGAAGCTAATAAGATACGCAGAAAAGCGCCTTGTTTCTGGTTATCCGAAAGTTGTACAAGTGATCTTTCTTAGGGCCTTATCTACTCTGCATCCACCATGAGGCATCAGAGCTGCTTCTTGAAGAGTTACATGAAGGGATTTATGGAAGCCATACAGGAGGCAGATCTTTATCCCATAGAGCCATCACTCAGGGCTATTGGTGGCCAAATATGCAAAGAGAAGCACATGAATACATGAAAAAGTGCAATCAGTGCTAGAGATTTGTGCCAAACATACACCAACCAGGAGGAATTCTTAATTTTGCTCAATGGAGTTTGGACATTGTTGGCCCTTTCCTTAAAGCAGCAGGGAACAAAAGATATTTGCTGGTTGGCACAGACTATTTCACCAAATGGGTTGAAGTTGAGCCCTTGGCGAATATAAGAGACGTAGATGCCAAGAAGTTTGTATGGAAAAGCATTGTCATGTGGTTCAGAGTCCCTCGTACTCTTATCTCAGACAATGGCCTTCAGTTTGATAGCAAATCTTTTAGAAGATATTGTTGTGAACTAGGAATTACGAACCGGTATTCCACCCCAGCTTATCCTAAGGGAAATGGACAAGCCAAGGCAGTAAACAAAATCATAGTGAACGGACTCAAGAAAAGACTAGATGATGCAAAGGGAAAATGGGTAGAAGAGCTATCACACGTCCTCTGGACATACAGAACTACACCTTTGAGGTCCACAGGAGAAACCCCCTTTTCAATGACATATGGGGCAGAGGCTGTCATTCCTTTAGAAAATGGCTTCCCTACACTAAGAACAAGCTCATTCAATCTTAGTGATAACAATGAGATGTTAGAAAAAAGCCTAGATTTGATCGAGGAAAGAAGAGAAAGTGTAATGGTTCAATTAGTATACTACCAGCATAAACTCAAACAGGGCTACGATGCCCATGTAAAGTCGAGGCCATTAGTGCCTGGTGACTTAGTGTTGAGGAAGGTTCTAGGCAATGCGAAAAACCCAGCATGGGGAAAGGTAGGACCCAATTAGGAAGGACCATACTGCATCACTTCGATGGCTGTTATATGAGCATACTTTTTGGAAGATTTAGACGAGCATGTAATACCACGCCCTTGGAATGTAAAAAACCTAAAAATGAATTACTATTAATGATAATTTCCTTTGTCAATATGTTCTTTTGTTTGTTAAAGACTTAATATTTGTTACTGACATCTTTATAAGAGTTTAAGCAGATCCTAAGTCATTTTAGGTCTCTTAGACCACATAATTAGGTGACATTAACACTCAGTGACATCTTTATAAGAGTTTAAACAGATCCTAAGTCATGTTAGGTATCTCGGACCACATACTTGGGTGAAATTAACACTCAATGACATCTTTATAAGAGTTTAAACAGATCCTAAGTCATGTTAGGTCTCTCGGACCACATACTTGGGTGAAATTAACCTTCAGTGACATCTTTATAAGAGTTTAAACAGATCCTAAGTCATGTTAGGTCTCTTGGACCACATTCTTGGTTGAAATTAACACTCAGTGACATCTTTATAAGAGTTTAAACAGATCCTAAGTCATGTTAGGTCTCTCGGACCACATACTTGGGTGAAATTAACACTCAGTGACATCTTTATAAGTGTTTAAATGCCTGAAGTTCTCGGACCAAATGCTTTGAAACAATTAATACATTGGCATTCTTTGTAAGTTCTAGACAGAGCCCAATTCATGTAAGGTTAACGAGTACCAAAATATGTCTAAAATTGTGACCAATTCCTTAGACTGATACCTCCGAGTCAGGTAAAGTCCTCAATTATTTACCTAAGTATGGAAAAATGAAAAAAGCATTTTTCTCTTTCATTATTTACTAAGTTCGTTAGTAATCTTTATAAGGATCAGCTTTTGTTAGTACTTAGTTAAATTACTTGCATCATTAGCAGGGTATTGTTATTGATTCTGTTCAAATTAATGTAGCAACAATTCAAGATTATCTGCAATGACAGTAAACCTGATAGTATATATAATGAAGACACATGAGATAAAAGAAGAATAAATTCATTGATCAAAAAGAGAATATCTTACATTCCATGACAATAATTTATATAAAAAAAAAGAAAAAAAAGAAAAAAAAAAAGAGAGAGAAAAAGTCTTAATAGCTAATTCTTCGTCTTGGTGGCAAGAGGGTCAGTAGTTTGACTTGGCTAGGAGACAACAACATCTTGGGCTTCGTCTTTGGCTTCAGAAGAAGGTTTCTTCTTCTCCTGGACCTTACCCTTATTATGGGGACCCTCAGCTCCCTGACCCTAGCCACCAGTTTGGACAGATCCCTTAGGAGCTTCGGGGAGAGCAGGAGGTGGGGCTGGGTTAACTAACGGTTGCTCTAATACCTCTGAAGCTTGCTCAGGGTGAGGAGAGTCAGGACCTAGGAGTTCACAAATTTCTGGATGATAATATACAATCCCAGGCCGCCTCAAGACAGAGTCTGTAGGGACCCCAGAAGCATCGAGGGCTTTACCCTAAGACACATTGCAGTAGTCCCTGCACACTGTAGAGAGCTCCTCGGCGAGCTTGATTTGAGTTTCTTCTACCCCAAGCTTATATGGTGCTTGCTTCTCAGCCTCTGTTGCCTTCTTAGCCAGGTGGGCTGCCTCCTTAACCTTCTAAAGTTTAGCCTTGAGATCTTTGATCGTTTGCCTCTCTGTGGCCAAATCTATCTCGGTTAGATGAAGCTTCTGGCATTGATCCTTGGCTTGCCTCTCTGCAGTCTTAAGGCCTGCATTAGCACTGTCCTTGGCCTTGATCGCCTCCTTCAACTGCTCGGACAGTTTAGCTTGATCTTGCCTAAGATTACCCAATGCTTTCTCGACCTCGGACCGAGATTGGGCCTCTGCCTTAGCCTCGTTGCGGGTATCCTTGACCCATTCCTCGGCCACATAAACCTGTTGGGTAATCTGCATAATAGAAATAGGAAAATTCCATATAAGACAAAGAACAAGAACGAATAAAGATGATTAAATGTTTACTTAGAGGGGTGGGCCAAATCAATTACCATAGCCAGATCCCTCTTAAGAGATAGAAAAAGATCGGGCTGCTTGAAGCGCCTGTAAACGTCCATATCTCTTGGCAGAAGAAGTGGCTGCTCCAGGGCCTCAACAATGTGACCCACTTGTCCTCCTTGAAAGTTTCACACTGAGGCGTCCCAAGCGATGGGAGCACCGTCAATCTCCGGCTTGGGGGACCATGTGCGCGATGGTCGGCATACATCAGCCATGAGAGGATCCTCTCGGCTCTCAACAGAAAAGGACCTTCTGCCTTGCTGGTCTTTGGCCACCTTTTGTTGCTTATTTCCCTTCGAGGGGACTACCTCGCCTTCCTTAAGCACCTCATTTGGCCTTTTCTTTTTCAGCTCGGGGATTGGTTTCAATCCAAGGTCCGTGGGAAGTTGAGGAAGGGGAGGAGGAAGATTAGTTGATGGCTGGGACTTATTGGTTTCTTTTGATGCTGATACTTTATTTCTTGCTTTCATAAGGTCCCTTAGATTTTTACTTCCTGCATTCAAGGCCATTTCTTTTTCCTCCTCGTCTGAAGTGTCTTCCAGAGAGGTGACCACAAGAGTAGCAGTGTGAACACTAGAATGTCTGTCTGACTCCTCCTCAGCGTTCGATACTGAAATCACTTGGACTCTTTGAGGTTCCTCCTCACTGAAATGAAATTTATCAATTTCCTCTTCAAGCGAGGAACTAGAAGAAGCAACCCTTTCTCCGGCAGCCACTTCTAGAGGAATTTGTTGAATTGGTTGGATGATCAAAGGAATACCCTATAGGAAGGGGTGTGCTACTGGTGGAAGGTTGTGTGGAGCTAAAAAGTGGGGCCGAGATACGTCAATTCGGTTTATCCACGGGTCGCCCGCCCTTATAGCGTGGCTGACTTCTTGGAATATGTTCGAGATGGGCTGAAAACCCAATATGAGTTAAACGGCCCGCAACTGCCTATCTTCGCTTTCAAAAACCTTAGACCTCAGCAAGTAGTTAAGGGCTTTAACGTTGGTTAAACTGAGCATAGGAGCTAGTGCTTTTTATCTGTAAAAACAGAAGAAGAAAAATACGATTATAAATTAGAATCTGTTATCAAAAGAAAATAAAACAAAAAGGGGCAAGACAGGATCAAGGTTAGAGATTCCAAATCTATCACTAAGAAACCTAATTCTAAGGCACTGCACTTGGTTTTCCCATTCGAACAGGGCAGTGAACGCCATTGTGCCACACTCCCGAAGCTATAAGGTAATCATCCTTTATACCCTTGTTGGATTTGGGTAGACACGATATTAACCTCACCACATCTGAGCAGGATTTGAGATAATATCCCGCAACTTTTTGGGAGTGACACTAGTACATGTGAACTACATCATGCCAAGTGAGCTGCAGAAGCATGTGCTCATTAAGAGCATCACCACTACCCAAGACCCTAAATAGGTTAGGCGCACATTGGTGGGGGCATAAACTATGGTTGAATAAGTAATCCTAGGTTACCCTACCCATTGGAAGGGTCATTCCCCCTTCTATGAATGCTATCGTAGGGATGACAACTTCTCCCTCTTCTCAGTCTGTTTCTATTTGGTTGAGGGGACATTATCGCAGTACGACTTCCTGTGGTATGCGATACTTCTCCTTAAAGGCTTCTATTTTGGTGGGGGAGTCCACTAAGTCCTTAAATCTACCCATCTTGACAAACTAAAAGGTAGCTACCAGAGTTTCTAAGGGGAGAAATAAAAATTGCAAGGCCGAGAAGGTCAGTCGAGGAGAAAAGGAAAGATTTAGAAATGTTAAACTTACACGAACTAAAGTGTGTGGTGATCCCTGAAATCTTTTGAGAAACTCCCAAAAATTTCTTAGAGGAAACGTGTGCAAAGCTTAGCGATTTAACAGGTTTTATGGGTTTTGAATGCTTGAGGATGCTGGAGAGTTTGAGAGTTTATAAAATGAAGGAGAAACGGTCTCCCTCAAAGCTTTATATAGAGAAGTGAAAATAAGTGGGAGTTATCCCGCTCAAAAATTTTAGAGAAATGTCAACCGTTTGATTTGCACCTCATCGTCAGATGTAAGGGATATAACGCCGCCTAAAGCAATTAATGATGTCTCACAGGCTCCGAAACGTCAGTAGTATTTATGAGGCGCACAAATCCATATTCCCACACATGTGACTTTAGGGATTTGATGTCCCTATTTCTTGTCAAATCAAAATCCCACTTTCTCTTCTCGGATGCGAGTTAAAAATTGGAATTTTGAGGGGCTATTGTGGGGGTAAGAGTCCAAATTTGTTTACTGGGCCTTAGGCCTTATCTGAGGACATATGCATGTTTGAGGAGGAGTAAATGATTGAAAGAGGCCCTAAAGTTGAGAATTGCATGAGGAAAAAATGGAGGAATATAGTCCGAGGAAAAGCTCCTTCTCGGATACGATAAATACTAATCAAATCTGTATTTGGGGCGGTCTAGGTGACCTTCTAAGAGGTTTCAACGATAAGAATGAGATTTAGGCACGTACAAAGGTGATAGGAACTCAGAAATATCTAAAGGAAAAACTGCTGCCATCGCATTAAATGCACTGCAGCAACTTTTCTTGCAGCATTTATGTGTAGAAGATCCCTGAACAGTGGAGTCTCAGTTATGGCAACTCACTGAAAGCCAAAAAGGATGTCTTATGGGACATGCACTCAAGTGAATGTCTAGATGATTAACAAGTGTAGGATCAAGATGGTCTAGAAGGAACTACATAAGTAAAAAGATCTCCCAAGAGAAGGGGATCAGAGAAAAAGGAGAGAAAAAAGGAAAGGCAAAGGAGAGGAAGCACAGAAAAGAAATTACTATAACACTAAGAATTGTATTAGCACTATGTTCTACAAGTTTAATTCATAATCTATCTCCTCGGACAATCATTTCATCCAGTTTTATGTGTTTTTCTTGCTTGTTCATCTTTTAAATCCCTATTAGCCATTGTCGAATCCATAAAATGCCCAGCTCTTTCACCTACTCTCTACAAATTTATTGTACTAGGCTCATTGGGCCTATATCCCATATCTTTAGGACTTGGGCTGCAAATTGTGACCCTACAGGTCCCATTACACTTTTTGGTACTATTCATAGGTGCTACTATATTATTTCAGCTATCTTTTAGCCTTATCTACAATACTTTCAACAAAAAAGTTTTCAGTTTCAACTAAATAAGTTGTTCCCAAATAGACGCTTAAATCATCTGTTTTAGTGTTAATATTATTCAAATGGTTAACACCCTAACTTATAAAATTTGAGCAATGTCTCTAATTATATTGTGCTTTAGCCTTTAAGAACACATTTATTGATATTACACGTGATAAACAATCCAAATTTTTGAACTTAAAAAAAAAAAGAAAAAGAAGTTAAGTAAAGATAGACTTACATAGGAATTTGGACCAATAAATCTAATTTATCCATATATTATCTATGATCTAAAACGATATACAAGGAATTCTAAATTGAATTTAGTTAGACTTTCGAGGAAATATGTGAGGAATTTCGCATACTAAGAAATTTACACAAAGCACAAACAGAATTTTAAAATAAAAATCTTACCTAAGAGAAATCAAGAACTTAAATGGGTGTCCTTTGTTTTACTTCTTTATAGTAGACTTCCTTTGACATAATATCCATATATGAAATTTAGAAATAAATAACAATAAGTAAGATGAATTTATTTATTCAAAACTATCATATACAAATATATATGCGTGGTTGCAACTTGAAAAAAACAAAAACAAAAAAATAAACAAAAAAGTGAGGTGCAAGAAGGATTCTATTGAAAGACCATTGGTGAATATATGTAAAATTTTAAATTTTGATAATAGATTTTTAGTTGGAATATGATTTAAAATTTTGAAACTTTCATGATAAAATTTTGGCTAAATTAAATAATAATTAAATCTCATCCCTTAATTCAAGGAAATATATCCTAACAATTAATAAAATAATTATTTAAATAATTAATAAAATGTAAGATGCACCTTGAGGGGAAAAAAGTGTGGGGTGTTGGGTGGGATTCTAGATTTCAGTTTAGAATTTATTTTTTATTTAATTATTTTTTCTAGGGAAGGAAATTAAAAAAAATTATAATAGACTTTTAGTATAAATAGAATTTAATTTTTTTTTAATTTAAATGATAAATTTTTATGTAAATTAAACTATTGTTAATTTTTTTGCTTAATTTGGGAAATATATCCTAAAAATTAATAAAAAAATTAATTTAATAATTAATGAGAGTAGTTGTTTATTAGGAAATAATTTGAGAGAGAGAGAGAGAGAGAGAGTATAGATTTATCAACTTCTATGAATCTATACAACATGTATATCCTTCAAATACAATTTATACAAATACATATGGGTAAGTTGCAACTCGGAAAAAAAAAAAAATGTGAGGTGCAAGAGAGATTCTATAGAAAGATTATTGGTGAATATATATAAGTTTTGAAATTTTGATAATAGATTTTTAGTTGGAGTAGGATTTAAATTTTTGAAACTAAGATGCATGTTGCATATTTTGTTAAAACATTTATTGTTACTTTATTTAAAGAAACTGATAAGAACAAATAAGTTATTGTCTCTATCAACTAAAACTTAGATGCGTATTGCATGTTTTGTTAAAACACTTATTGTTATTTTATCTAAAGAAACTTATAAGAATAAATAAGTTGTTGTCTCTATCAACTGAAATTTAGATGAATGTTGCATATTTTGTTAAAACACTTATTGTTATTTTATTTAAAGAAATTGATAAGAGTAAATAAGTTGTTGTCTCTATCTAAAAAATTATTTTTATCCAAAATATTGTTGTAATTTGGTGAAGTCACTTGACTAAATCATGGCTTCTAAGCCCGACTTTTATTATATAGTATATGATGATATGATATGATATGACACAAGATTACAAGGTCAACCAAAAATAAATGTTCTTCAATTTTATTAATATATATTATTAGTCGGTAACTCATACATAAAGTGCCATGTAACATTTTGATGCTTCACTATTTTATGTGTCATTATTCTAATAAATTTTTAATTGATTTTAAATTTTATTCTAAAATTAAAACTCCATTAAAATATAGACACATCATTTTTTTTTAATTGTAGAATAGATAGTTCACAATTCTATATACAAATATAATTAATAAATATAGAAGTTAATAATGATCAAATTTCGTATTTTTTATAGAGAAATGAGAAAATCATATTTTCTAAACTTAATAATAATTACCATAATTATGGTGTCCTATGTGTGTGATTGCACCCTCCTCTCTCCTTTCTATCTACTTAAAATAATATAAATAATAAATACCTAATAATGATTACCATATTATCAAATTTCATAATTAGAAAAAAAATAAATAAAAGAGATAAAAAAAAATCATATTTTGTTAATCTTTTTTGTGCATTGCATGGGTTAGTGACTATTCTCTCTCTCTCTCTCTCTCTCTCTCTCTCTCTCTCTCTCTCTCTCTCTCTCTCTCTCTCTCTATATATATATATATATAATTGAAGAGCTTCTACTTTAATTTGGTTGATCTTAAAAATATATAAAATTGAAGAACTTTCATTTCTAGTTGACCTTATAATATTGTGCTGCATAAATTTCGAAGCCTCATAATTTTACAATCATAATTGTAATACATTTTTGGGATAATTACACTTTACCCATCTGTGGTTTGCCTCTAATTCGATTTGCCTACCTGTGGTTTTAATTTTGACACTTTACCCACCTGTGATTCCCTTCGTAACCCACCTCCGGTGCAGACATTACTCTAACACATAAACTCATCAAAAATAGAACCTAAAACAAATCAAACACTCCTCACTCCCAAAACACACTCTCATCCAACTTGCTCTCCAAACGAAGATCACAATGCAATGTGCTTGAGATAATGGATTGAGAACCTCCTGGGTTTTGATCATGCAAGCAAACCAAGGAAGAAGGAGACACAGTGTTCATCTGTTCAGCTGTTGCAAATAGTATTTTTGATTTTTGGTTTGGGTGAGTTCCTGACTTTGTCAACTTCAAGTTTTGGTTTTCTTTTACTGTCATATGCTCTGTTCATATGATTTTTAGTAGATCCTTTTAATTTTTGAAACCTAGGGTTTTAAAATTCTTTTTTCGAAATTGGGTTTTTGCTTGTATTCATCAATGTGGGGCTGCTTGACCATAGGATTAGGCTTCCTTCATCAATGTAGGGCTCCATTGATTATTAATTTTCATGATTTTTCAATTGTATTGATTATTGCTTTTTCGCTTTCCCTTTCCATGGGTTTGTCTCCCAAAAACAAAACAAAAACTTTTAATAATATTGTTTGTTTCTATGTTGTGCTTTGTGCGGACCATAAGACCACATGATACGTACCCAATTGTTGGTATATAGTTAGGAAAATTGAAAGAGAAATTTGACTGCCTAATAAAGCAATAATTTATAATAGATTATACTTTTCCACATGCAAGCCCATCTCATACTTTATTCTGTTGTATTTTATATGCAGATGGCTGACTTGACATTCAATTTTGAGATTCATCATGGTGGCCAGTTTGTGTGGAACTCAGATTTGGTATATTCATGAGGTAGTACTTCTTTTATTGATGAGGTTGACCCAGGTAAACTTGGTTATTTTGAAATACAAGATATGTGTTGTGACTTGGGGGCAAATAGTACAAGTAGATTTCATTATCTTATTCCTGGAGGTAATTTAGAGCAAGAGTTAAGGCTTATAAATGAAGATGATGATGTAGTTTATATGTGTGAGATTCATGCTGCATGGCCTACAAATAAGATAACACTATATGTTTGAGGGTGGTGAAGAGCCATTGCAGTTGAACAACCGTTTGGTAATGAGGAAGTAGCAAATGATGATAATGTGCATGAGGTACCTCAGAATGGTGATGATGTGCATAAGATGCATGAGGGAGGTAATGTGGATGTTGAAGGAGGTCATGGACAAGATTTTGATTGGTTGGAGGAAGGGTTTAAGGGGCCAGATTTTGATGTTAATGTATTTGGAAATGTAGATGATGGGCCATCTACACATGATGGAGTTAGTGGCAGTGCAGTAGCCCCACATAGGCCCTCTGAGGGAGATAATGTCAATGCAGCCCCACATAGGCCCTCTGAGGGAGATACTGTCAATGCAGCCCCACATAGGACTACTCCAGCTAACAATGACCCACCTCTTGAAGAGGGTGAATGGATTGACCCACCTTTTAAAGATGACATGGAAAGTCTAGTAGATTCTGATGATGATCAGCCAGCACTAACTGCTGCAAAAGAACTTGAGTTTAATGTCCAAACTGACATGAGAAAACCAGTGTTACAGAAAGGAATGAAGTTTCCAAACACTGAGGTATTTTGGGAGGCATTGAGGGAATATGCTATAAACAAGCCAGTAGATATCAAGTTCAAGCTGAATGAGAAGAAGAAGATATCAGTTTATTGCATAAATGAATGTGGATGGGGGTGTTATGCATCTCAACTATCTGGGGAGTTGACATTCCAAATAAAAACAGTCAATCCAGAGTGCACTTGCCCTAGATCTTTCAAACACAGCCAAGTGACTTCAAGGTATGTTGCAAAGAAGTTTATGCAGGAGTTTGACAAAAATCCCAATTGGAAAGTGGCTGGTGTTCAACATCATGTGAAGCAAACACTTGAAGTTGACATAAGTTACAGTCAGGTGTATAGGGGAAAAAGGAAAGCTACTGACTTGATTACTGGGGATGAACAGCTGCAATATAGGAAGCTTAAGGATTATGTAGAGATGATAAGATTGAATGATAAAGGAAGTAGGGTTATTTTGCAAACTGAAATGGAAGATGAAAATGCACAGCCCAAATTTAATAGAATGTAAATCAGGTATAATGCATAAAAAGTTGGTTTTTTGGGAGATTGTAGACAAATCATTGGTTTAGATGGGTGCCACTTGAAATGGAGATATGGGGGGCAAATACTTTCTGCCACAGCTAGAGATGCAAATGATAACATTTTTCCAGTTGCATTTGCTGTTGTTGAGCAAGAGAACAAATATTCATGGGTATGGTTTCTACAGCAGTTTTCAAATGACATTGGGAATCCAGAGTAACTTAATTTGGTATTTATCACTGATAGACAAAAGGTATGAACTACAATTGTACTTACATATTTAACCCACTTATTTAAAGTTTAATAATACATGCCTCAGTTCATTTCAACATATTTAACTAACATATTTACTTGATCTGTTTTGTTTATGAATTAGGGCCTTATACCTGCACTTGAGATGATGTTCCCAACTTGTGAGCATAGGAATTGTGTGAAGCACATCTATAATAATTTTAAAGTGGATCATAAGGGCTTGGAGTTGAAGGATGCATTGTGGAGATGGGCTAGAGCCACAACAATCAGGGAGTTTGAGCGAAGAATGCAGGAACTGAAGGATTTGGATGTTAAGGCATGTGAGTATCTTGCTGACATCAACCCTGCACAATGGTCTAAGTCTCACTTTAGTAGTAGAGCTTTATGTGACTGTTTAGCTAATAACTTGAGTGAGTCTTTTAATGCCATGATCTTAGAAGCTAGGGATAAGCTAATTTTAGCAATGTTGGAGTGGATCAGAGTTAGGCTCATGACCAAACAATACAAAAAGATGAAAGGTATAGAAAAATACACTGGAAATGTTTGTCCTAATATTCAAGACAAATTAGAGAAGTTAAAACATGAATCTATACCTTTCAGTGCTACTCCATCAGGCAGGTTCATGTATGAGGTTGATAATGGTCGTGAGAGACATGTGGTTGACTTGGTTAGGAAAGCATGCAGCTGTAGGATTTGGGATTTGATAGGACTTCCTTGCAAACATGGGATCTTTGCTATTGTTAAGAACCTGGAGAAAGTGGAGGACTATGTGCATTCTTGTTACTTGAAAGAGACATTTGTTGAAACTTACAAAGAGATAATATAGCCAATGCCTGGCCAGTCTGAGTGGGTTGAGACTAACCAACCTGCTCCTATTACTCCTCATGTGTATAAACCACCTGGCAGACCACCAAAGCAAAGAAAAAGAGATCCTGAAGAGTCAAGGAACCCTTATAGAGTTTCTAGGATGAATAAGACAATCAAGTGTGGGAAGTGCCAAAAAGAAGGACATAATGCAAGAGGGTGCAAGGCTTGCATCACTGGTGAAACTCCATGGCAGATAAGAGATAGACTTACTAAATCCAAAGCTATAAGTATTTCAATACTTTGAACTATAGTCATTTCCTCATATATTTCATGTGTATGTAGCTTGTACAACCCTATTTGTAGGCACAAGGCAGTAGATCTACAACAACAAAGCAGACTGCAACACCTTAAACTGCATCTCAGCCACCAAGTACTAGATCTCAGCCTACATACAGAGCTTTTGGTCAAACTGCATCTCAACCTGCACCAAACAATAAATCTAAAGCAGCAACTCAACCTCCAACTGCATCTAGGGCCAACTGGTTCTTTTCATCCTCACAACCAAGCTTCCATTCCCCTAGAGAGACATGAGATTCTTTACCATCTTAGGCACATCTACTAATATCTATTTTGTTTATTTTTTTTCCTCTTACTTGCTACTGTTGGACCATCTTGCTAACTGTTGGATTTTGGTTATGCAGCCAAGTGCATTTGTGAGCACTAGTGGTGTACCAAGTCAAGGAAGTGGTGGTGCTGCTGCTAGGGGATTTAAAGGCAGAAAGTTTGGTGTATCAAGGCCAACAAAGTTTCAACCAGTTGGTGGAAAGGGCAAGAAGGCTGTTGGCAAGGGCACCAAAAGCAGTAAATGAAGAATGAAGATGTTAAAGTTTCAACTGTTTTTTTTTTTTTTTTTTTTGTTATAGTTCCCATACTTAATGTAACTAGTATTTAAATTGGTCAAGTGTCAAAAACAATATTGGCAATTTTGGTTGGAAGATGTGTATGTCTGATGTGTGGTGGACTTGTAGTTGGGTTTTAGTTGTAAATCTGTCTACATGTGACATAAAGCCATAATGACTGTCTTCACTTTTATTAATATTAATGTGCATTGTGGCAGGATAAAGTTTTTTGTTGTGTTGTGCTTGTCTTTGCTTTTGGTGGATTTACACAAGACTATGTGTTTTGCTTGTCTTGTGCTTTTGGTGGATTTACACAGGTGTATGTATTCACACAACAAATCATGTGTATGTGTAAAACATGTTCCATTTATGGACAGGTGTAGAATAGAACCAAAATGAATATATATTAATCTACATTGTGGCAATATATATGGATCCATTTATGGGCAGGAAAATAACATGTTCCATTTATGGGCAGTTGTGCATTGACACAACAAATCTTGTTTCTTGTTCCATGTTCCATATATATTCCATTTATAGGCAGGGCAGATATGCATTGACATAGCAAACAACATGTTCCATGTTCCATATATTAATCTTGCATTGACACAGATGTATGTATTGAACCAAAATGAATATATAATAACATGTTCCATTCATGTTATTAACATTTCCACATAACACTTTGTGCCAATATACATCAATCCCAGAATGAAGTAAAAAAAAAAAAAAATTATACTAAAGAACATTTGCACAAAAACAACACTTTCCATTTTAGGAGATAGATACAATAATCAGGAACTTTGTATTTCAATTACTCGATCACATTTCAACATCTCTCGCAAGCATCATGACAGATTAAGGTTCCTCACCCTTACATTGTTGTTCACTGAGGCAAAACACAAAAACAACATTACAAAAATGAAAAATAACCATGACAAAACTAGTGCCACCTTGTACAATCTCTCACTCTTTCTAACCCACTTAAGTTTCTCCTTAGCTTCTACATAAAGCTCATGGGTTTCTCTTTCCCTCCGGTTAGATCTTTCTTCCATTTCCCTAGTTGTCATTTCTCTCTGATTTGCAAGCTGCAGTTCATTCTCAAGCATACCTATCCTTTCATGGTCACTTTTACAAGTTTTGTTATCCACCCACTGAAAGAAGCCACATTTGGGACCAACTTGATCATTATAATTATAACAATTAATTTCATAGTTCACAATTAATCACAACTAATAATTCAATTCAATTCAAATACAACAATCTAATTGTTTCTTACATTAAATTGACTACAATCGAGGAATCTTCTTCCATAATTACCTGCTTTTCGACTTGTTCGTAGGGCACAATTCTCATGGGTACATAAATGACCATCTTCAGCACGATAGAAACCACTAGTTGTAGAGTCATTGCCAGTTGATGAAGACATAGCAAAAATTTGTTACAAGCTTATAGACCAACAAATCTGTTACAAGTGGCATAGTTCAAATTTTTAGCATGTGTTTGAAGGATGGATAATCCTATGAAGAAACGTATCATCTAAAACAAGTTCCCTCACAGTACAAGTACAAGATAAAGAGACCTAGGGTCATGCAGCCCCACATTGATGAAGGAAGGTCCAGCAACCCCACATTGATGAATACCAAAAAAAAAAAAAAAAACAAAACATAGATTTGCATTTAAATCGTCCTTACAACAACCCAATTTCAAAATTTTTTTTTAAAACCCTAGGTTTCAAAAAATTAGATGAACAGAGCATATGAAAGTAAAAAACCAAAACTTGAAGCTCACCCAAGCAATAGATGAACCCAGAATCAAGAGAAAACAAACGGATCAAATACAAAAAATAAAAAATATAATTATTGCACAATGAACTCACCCAAGCAACAGATGAACCTAGAATTAAAGCTCATTCTTCCTCGAGTTACTTGCATGATCAAAGCCCAGATAGTTCTCGATTTAGAGTCTCAAGTGCATTGCATTGTAGCATCTAGGATCTTAGTTTTGTGAGCAAGTTGGATGGGAGTGAGTTTTGGGAGCAAGGAGTGTTTTGATCTGTTTGGGCTTTTGTTTTTGACATATTATGTGTTAGAGTAACGTCTACACTGGAGGTGGGTTACAGAGGAGTAATGGAGGGAATCACAGGTGGGTAAAGTGTCAAAATTGAAACCACGGGTAGGCAAATCGAATTAGAGGCAAACCACGGGTAGGTAAAGTGTAATTATTCATACATTTTTAATTAAAATTAAATTGAATAGGTAAAAATACAAAACTGACCCTCTAACTTTCACTATTTTTTATTTCAGTCCTCTAACTTTCAGTTTTATCAATTCAGTTATCTAACTTTCAATTTTTGTCAATTCAAGGCTCCGTTACAACTCAGTTAGTGTTGCCGTTAGATATGCTTGAAACGATGCCGTTTTGCTCTCTTTTAAATTTTTTTTTTATAAACTTAGAATTAAAAAAAAATAAGAAAAAAAAATTAAGGGAATGACGTCGTTGCTCCCCTTCCCTGAATCAAAACAAAGAAGGTGCATAAAGAGGGTCTGAAACAGAGAGTATTCATCTTAAAACAGAGAGTAAATTAGATAGAACTACAATGTTTGATGCTCCTATAAATCTAAGTTTTAATACTCAACAGAAAAAGACACCAAACACACAGCAGTTCATTGTTCTGCTACTACTTATACCCAAAAAAAAAAAAAAAAAAAAAAAACACCAAAAAAACTGGGTTTTCATGACTTACCCAAAACTTGGCCAAAGTTGGAGCTACGGAGTACACCCATTGCCGATTCAGAACTCCATCACCGATTCAGTCAATATAGGGATTCTCGGTCTAAATTTCTCAACCTTAATCTCTGCAAATCGGTCTTCATCAGAACTCAATCACCGATTATGTCAAACCGATTCATAATATCTCTACAAATCGGTCTCGAATAGTCAAACCGAATCAAACGGACTCAGTTTCCTACTCGGTCTCTCTCTCTCAGTCCGACTCAGTTTCTCATCGGTCTCTCTCTCTCATTCCGACTCAATTTCTCTCTCAAACGGACTCAGTCTCTCTCTCAAATCGTTTCCCCAAGTACTCTAAGTTAGGGATTTGGGTGGGGTGATCTCTTTGTTTTGATTCAGGGAAGGGGAACAATGACATCGTTCCCTTAAATTTTTTTTACTTCAGATTTTTCTTATTTTATTTTAATTCCGAGTTAAAAAAAGAAAAAAGAAGAAGAAGAAGAGCAAAACGGTGTCGTTTCAAGCATGTCTAACGGTAACACTAACTGAGTTGTAACAGAGTCTTGAATTGACAAAAATTAAAAGTTAGAAGACTGAATTGACAAAACTAAAAGTTAAAGGGTTGAAATAAAAAACAGTGAAAGGTAGAGAGTCAGTTTTGCATTTCTGCCAACTGAATTCTACATTTAAACCTTCAATTAAAATCCTAGAACACCGTATTTTTTTCAAATGATAAAATAAATAGTTTCCATGTACAAATATAATTATAATAAAATAAATAATAACTATCAATTTTTAATAATTAAATAAAAATAAAAGAGAAAAAAAAATCATATATTCTTTAACCAGAATGAAAAAAGAAAAATCTTAGGGTCCGTTTGTTTTGGTGGTAAATGATTTCAGGAAATCATTTACCACCTGACCCATGTGTTTGGAAAGTAAAGGAAAATTCAATTTCCGGAAAATATGCCTTATCTTTGACCAAATTTTCACCTTTGACCCGGAAATGGTTTTACGCTTCTATTTTACCTTCAAACCATTTCCAGGTCTCACACAACAACACAGACACAACAACGCAGAAAAGAAAAGAGAGCCGCTGCACTTGAGTGAGAACGAAAACCAGCAACAACACGAACAACAGCCAAGAATTCAAAAAAAAAAAGAGAAACCCAGAACGCAGCAGTCTGATCCAAAAAAAAAAAAACAAAGCCAGAACAACCTCCAATCCACCAAAAAAAAAAGAGAAACCCAGAACGCAGCAAGAACCCAGCAAGAATGCAGTTCGATCCAGTCGCAGAACCCAGTCCGATCGACGCAGTTCGATCCACTCCAAGAACCCAGTCCGATCCGATTCAGTCCTAGAACCCAGTCTGATCCAGTCCCAGAACCCAGTCCGATCCGCGCAGTCCGATCCGATTCAATCCCAGAACCCAGTCCGATCCACGCACCCAGAGCAACCCACGAACCTCGATCTCGTCGCCGACCCAGACCCGTCGCCTACACCTTCTCTCTTCCTCGATCTCTCCGTTTTTTTTTTTTTTTTTTTAATTTGATTGTTGTTGTTTTTTTTTGGATGAACTGATTACTGTTGTTGTTGTTGTTGTTGTTGTGTTATTGTTGCTGGAATTTGCTGTCGGAAATTGATGTTGAATTGGATGCGATGTTGAAATTTTTTGTAATAATGTGAAAAATTTTCCGAAAATAGTATTTTAGAATACATCCAAACACATGAAAATATTTTTCACAATAATTTTCATAATTCAACTAAACACTTTAAAAATATTTTTCTTTTTCAAAAAATAACATTTTCAGAAAATATGTATTTTTCGGAGAATGTTTTACACGAAAGAAACACAGACTTAAACTTGATGGTATGTACATATACACGATATTTCCCACGAGTTTACTCCTAGCACAGTCATAGGTTCATTATGTGCGGTCTTTACTAGAAATTCCAGAGATAAAATAAAATCATTACCAAAGGGCAATAAGGATCATCATGGAATCAGGATCCATGGAACTCAAACTGATGTCCTGCAAAGATGTGAGAGGTTTCAATTTCTTCCAGAAACTTTCAGTGTACGCACTTGTCTCACTTGTCAGCCATGATCCCAACAAAAAACTGGAGCCCAATCAACAACAGAGAACTCCCACTGTCAGAGAAGGCGATGGGGATCCTGAATGGAACCACGAGATGCGCTTTGATTTGCACCAGGTTTCGGTCGAGGATTGTGATCATGTGTTTATTCATTTTGATCTGCGCCACCAAGGTGTCATGTTCGGAGACAAGGACATCGGTGAAGTCCATGTGCCCCTCAAGGATCTCGTCGAAGAATCCAACGGTGTTGTCCGGTTCGTGAACTACCAGGTTCGGAATTGTGAAGGTAAACCCAATGGCGTATTGAGCTTCTCTTACAAGGTAAATGGTAAGGGAAAGAATAATGGGACTACTTGTGGAAGTAACATAACTGGGTTTCCAATAATTCATGATCACCAGCAACAGTATTCACATGAGAATGAGATTCATTATCCCACATTAGAAGAAGTTCAATACCCATCTCTTGCTTTGCTTAATCATTCAGAGGAACCACTTTTTGAGCCACAAGAAGACCACTCTTATGCACCACAAGCTTACTATCCGCCACCAGATGCTTATTATGCACCACCTCCGCCGCCGCCGCCGCCTCCGATGCTACACGGGCAGCCTTTTTATCCTGACCCGTACAAAGTTGGAGGGGGTTATGGTTATTATGGTCCACATGCTTCTTTCTGGAATGGCAGGTGAGGAGGCTTGTAGGAAAAGTTTTAGCTAATGGTCTTAACCTTTGAAATGTTGTTGTGCTACTGTTAGCTCATTTTTTGTGTATCATTTATGGCATCATATGGTGGTGGATTGTGGTTTTGGGTCCAAAATCAGGAAGGCTGCCTACCAATCATCTCTTAGACCATGCAAAAATGGGAGCTTTGTGCACTGACTATGACATTTTTTGTTGGTTATGGTATCATATGGTATATAATTATTAAGCTCTGTGTATAAGGCCTTTTTAGCTATCCAGATTCATCAAGTTCTAGTAATTGATAACTGGCATATATCAGCATAAAAAGATTGGGATCTGCCATTCACAGATGGGTTTCAAATATTAAATTGAGAATTCTTGAAATAGAGCTTGAATTATGGCTGCTTAGTCTTTTCTTCTCAACTAGTACTTCTAAAAAGCATATAAACCTTGTTGCAGTCAGGGGCGTAGCCAGGATTTTTTACATGGGGGGGCCGATTTTCGTTGACGATGATTATCATCGTTGTATGGATAGTCTATATATTTAGGTTGATATGGACCTTCTTTGAGATAAGCTCGTCGGATTTTATCTTGTTTGTTAATAGGAAATTCACATATTTGTTTACGTGATCCTGGATCACGATCTATCTCTTCAGATTGAATTCTTGAATATTTGGAGGGGTGTTCATCAGGCATTGAAGTATCAACATTTATTTCTACAGTCACATTTGTTTCTACAGACACAGGTGTCCTAAATTTTGAATTGCTAAAATCTTTTTTCTTTAAGAATGCATCAATTATTTTTCGTTTGCTCATAATTCTTTTAGCTTTAAGAATATGACTCAAAAATTAACCTGAAAAGAACTTAAAAAATAAAATCTTAATTAAAAATTTTTACTTAATTATATGGATGTTATTCATACTCAAGAAAAAAATAAAATTTCCACTATAGTTTAAATAGTCAACCCATCATCATTCCTATTATTCAAATTTTCCTATATTTTAATTTTTTTTTTTAATTAAGAATAACCCCTCCAACAAAAGCAAAAATTAAACACACAAGTACACAATATGAACCAAACAATTTAACAACACTCACTGTCACATGATATCTAACTAATAAAAAATAGTTAATAAATAAAAAAAATTTACCTAAGAAACTTTATCTTCACAAAGTGCAAACTTTATCTTCCTTTCAAGACTCATCACAAACAACCTCCCCATGCCCATGCCTTCAACCATATATTTCTCTAAAAATCTATGAAAAATTAAAGAGCATGTAAATATTTAAGTGTAGATAGTTGAGGAAAAAAAAAAACACTAAAAAGAGATGAAGCGGAAACTAGAAACTTACCCGCTGGCTACGCCCCTGCTCTGAATGATTTATTTGAAGAAAGCAAGAAGAGAGAACATAATGGTCAGTTTTTTTTTTAGAATCGTGAGGACTGAGTTTGAGAGGAGGACTAAGCTGAACAGTAAAAAAAAGTCTAAAGAGATGATGGTTTAGTGCTTAAATAAGAGAAGAAAACTCACCAGGCAGTCATCAAGTTCCAAATCCTTAAATTTGACAATAAAATATGCTAAGTGATTTGTTTTAGAAAGCTAGAAGAAAGAAAAAATTGGTTAGGAATTTTTTTTTTTTTTTTTTTTTTTTTTTTTTTCGGACTAGAGGATTGATGCTGAGTTTTGGGGCTGGTAGGCAGTACCAGTGGCAAGTGAAAGTGTATCACAGAAGACAAAAATAATAATAATAATAATAATAATAATAATAATAATAATAATGAAGTAAAGAGAATAGGGATTCCGTGGGTGGGTTTTTGAGAGGGAGAAAGTGAAATTTTATTGTTTTTGTGTTTGGATTTTGAGTATTTAAATGTAAGTGGGTTAGCTTTTTGTTTTATTTGGAGTGTAAGAGGCCTAAAACTAAAGCTGTGAGAGTAGAGGCCTATAACTAAAGGCTTTTAGCAAGGAGAATAGAGGCCTAAAACGAAAGCTGTGAGAGTAGAGGCCTAAAACTAAAGGCTTTTAGCAGGTAGAATAGAGGCTTAAAACTAAAGGGAGAATAGAGGAGATATGGGGGGGCCGGATGTCAAAGGGGGGGCTCAATTAATTTTCTTACGTAGTCTAATGGATATATATATATATATATATATATATATATATATATTTTTTTTTTTTTTTTTTTTGCAGGGGCCACGGCCCCCCCAGGGGACAACGTGGCTCCGCCCCTGGTTGCAGTATCTCCACACATGTTCCAAGTCTGCTAAAGGAGTGAGTTTCTTGATGTTGTGTAGAATTTAAGAAATCTGAGTCAGTTTGTAAAACAGAATGCCACATAGTATGTAAAGGTAAACAAAAGTGTACTAGCCACTTAAAACATCATTCAGCTTCATTGTTCAATGCACCAGCAAGACATAATGAGATGCTAATTTAGTAGTTTAGATTTCATTTTGAGGTTATTGATGCTGTCAATAGTGATGGCGACCGAACACCATGGAGGAAGGCTGATTGAAAGAACTTTAAATGGTTTAAGATATGGTGCTTTCTTAGGCATGAAGCAGCCACTTCATTGAGAACTACATGTGGTTCAAGATATGGTGTTTTCTTAGGCATGAAGCGGCTACTTTACTGTAAAACACAAGATAAAATTTAGTCCAGTAATGTCTATAAGAAGGGATAAAAAAGGCAAGGAGCTGCCGTGCCATGCAAATTAGGGGAAATTTAACTCAATGCCCCATTGATTGAAATAGTGCTTCTCATGTCCCAGAAAAAGAAAAATATTTATTTTCTATAATTATAAAGGATTATATTTCCTTCACATGAAAGTTAAGTGGATTTAAGGAGGCTACTTTGAAGGCTTCATAGGTACCCAATGACTGCAGCTGGTTGGAGTGGCTAATTAAAGTGTTTTTTTTTTTTTTTTTTTGAAATTTGAAATGTGACAATAAAGGCCATTAAATTATATGCCCTTTGAGGGGAAGAAACATCACATTATTTGGGTTTAAGCAGTTGATGGAAAATACTCTGTTAAAAAAACCCTGGGAATGTCACAGACATTAAAAACAAAGGATGAACTGGTGCTATATCGTGTGGTTCAAAAAGGCCACGCTTAGAGTCTCTTCCATCATGTGGTTGGCACTTGGTAGTTCAGTGCATAATTTCCACCAACGGGTGTTTATGTCTTGCAACTTGATTGTTGAAGGAGGTGGTCTCTTATTTTACAAGTATAATAAATGCCCTCTCACATGCATGTGAAAGGGGCATTGCATATGGTACATATTTGATTGGTAAAGTTATGTATCACTCGTTCTTTGCTTGCCTTTACACCCTTATACTGAGAGAATATAGAATTATATCTAAAAAGTGTAACCTCTATTGGAGTAGCAGCTGCTGAGCAGCTATGGTTTTGCAGGTGGTTCTGGGTCATAAGGGGAATTCCTTGCCCTCAATTATATGCACAGTGATGCTTTCTTGTGTTTTCTACCATATATGAAAGAAAAGGAACTCGAGGACTTCTATTAATGAACAGAAACCCGCACATACTATGAGTTATATATATCTTCTGTGTGGATCAAATAGAACAATGTTAAAAGAGTGCAGAAAGATGATAAGAACAGATGGCGGCAGAGAGCCTGGCAATTCCCATGTGCTGTCTTTGATGCTGGTACAATGCATTCTCTTTTCTGTTTTGTTGATACCAAAGCCAAAGTCCACATATATCAGCTCAATACGTCAGTACAATGTATAAAATGTACAAAAGCAGGAAAATAGGGGATCAAACAATTAAGATGAGTCAAAAAAGGATTTGGTTGGATGCCAAGAGAGGTGAATGAACAAGCATGAGGCTTCAGCTGCTAATCTACTCTGGTTCATATCATTCAGCTTAGCTACGAACCAAACTGGAGCCACAGTTTCTGTTAGCCATCAAAGATCCCATAGGATAGCACCCTTTTCTCTTTTGACCTCCCAATTGGCACATCTCTCTGCAACAGGTAAGGATATTTACACCAGTTTGGTTCATATTTCTGAGCAAAATTAAAGTTTCTCTAATAGCCAATAGTGTTGCAGTAGTTTTATGAGGCACATTCCAGCTAAAACAGCAGTAAGAAAAGGAGCTGTTCTTTTCTCTGCTGAAAATCAGCACCCCTCCACTGATGATGAGGGCGTTCCAATAGTGATAAACTGCATAACTGTTAGAGTGTCTACCATAAAGAGCTCTAGATACCTCCTGCTACTTGAGCATCCCTACATAGAGCAGGAAGTTGGGCACTGTGTTGCAGAATGGTGTTAATGTTTACTTGCACCTCTTGAGATAGTACTTTATTTTTATGAAGCCAAATTAGTTAAGTGTTGGCCACTATAGCAATGAAATGATTCTGTTGGTTTTATCCTTTCTCACTCTCTCAAGCCAACTAACCATCCAATCTTTGATGGCTTTGGTTCCAAACATTCATTCTTAATTTTTAATGGGGAGCCAAATCAAACTGCATGCACAGCATCACAAGAAATAAAATAATGATCAAGTGTTTGCTCTGCCCTGGAATAGAAGGGGCAAGTTGCATCAGTAACTAGTCTTCTTTCCATGCTTTCTCACTGGGAAGCTATTATTCAGGAGCTTCCAAAAAAAGTAATAACCTTGAAAGGCATATTTAATTTCCAGTTTGAGTTCCAAATAATAGGCATATAATCATTCATCACGAATTGATTATAAGAGCTCAATGAGTGGTAAAGCCAATAGGTATTTTTTTAACTGAATTGCCTTGATATAGTTCGAGGACAGATCAACCTGTCGTCAGCTCCAATCTGGAGAGAGGAAGCTTCATTATTTCTACCTGAGGCTCATATAATTTACATACTAAAGCATAGTTCCATTGAGTTGACTGATGGTCAATTAATTTATTAACTCAGCTGAGTGATGCAGCCCTCCCAATAGAATTTTGGTTATAGTTTCAGGCTTTCAGCCAATGATCATGCCTGAGAGGGATTGATGAACCATTCCAACTAACCAAGTTGAATATGTTAATACAGATCATCTACTTGCCATATTACTGTTTCCAAAAAAAAAAAATATACATGCCATAATACTTCTCCAGCCCATGTTGCATTGGTTGCTACCTTACAAAGTTACAAACTTACAATTGAACAGTGAGGGTCACTGCTAGCTAGTAATGAATTTGGTATGTGTTGTAGGCGCCAAAACTGTTTAGCTCCCATGGTTTGGTTAAAAAAGAGTTTCAGTTTTTCTCAATCCCAATCTGCCCTGATATTTTGGCAGACAAAGGTTATCCCAGCTAGTCATAAGCATCTTCCTAGTTTGTCCTCCCCTCCCAAAAAATTTACAGAGCATAGAATCAAGCTTCCTGCAAATGCTCTAAGGGAGCTTAAAGAATGACATTGCATAGATTGGAGAAACCTAGAGTACTGACTTGATCAATGTCAACTCGCACTCAAGATGATGACAGCCTAGCTCTCCTAGATTTCTAGCAAAAATGTCCTGAAAAATATATTTTTCCATTTTTGCTAAGTTCATGTTTAATCCCAAGTAGGTAACAAGGACCGTAGTCATCTTGATTGCTAACGGTTAAGCAATCTCAAATTTTTGTTTTTGTTTTTTTTTTTTTTGGTCATTGATGTTTGGACTAATTTAAACTCAAGATGTTTGAAGGTTTACAAATTACCCTTAAAAATTACAGTACCAGTCAAGGATTGACTTAACTATCCGAGCAGATTGCATAGATCCTTCAAATAATAGCAGACTGTCGGTAAACATCAGAGGGCTAAGTAGTGTACCTCCCCTACAGAGCCCCAAAGAAAACGGATTCTTTTGTTTCTTCTACTGTCTTGGAATTTCATTGTACCTTCGTGGCTGTAGGCCATGCTTATGTTGGGCTAAGGCTAGATCCAATTTTGTTTTATTTGTTGTATGAATCTGGCTGGGATAAGTGATAAGTCCCCGTGCTTCTGTATAATTTTTCTTTTAATGAAATACTTAAAAAAAATAATCATAAGACAGAAATGCATGTAACGAAAAATAAAAGAGATAAGGTATGGCATACCATTTAGCTTCAGTCCCGGTTGTTGGAAATTTGACATTCCAGCAACCATGGATTCCTGTTCCTTCTAAGCCTACCAAGAGAATAAAAATTAGTACTTGTCCATCACAATTCACAAATTAAGCTAAAAAAACAAGCTAGACATATGTTGAACACAGCTGCTCACCAGCATATTATATTATACAACTTTAATGTTCTTAGTCCAGCTCAATGTGGGTACATTGGTACTGAACTTATATTCTCCTAATACTTGGATGCAACATAGAGTTTGAAAATGCCGGCCCTGATAAATGAAATCAAATTCGTGACTTTCACTTTTCCTAATTTGGAATGCCTGATTATGGATTTAATCAATTTAATTGGTACAATTACTTAGGAAAGTATGTAAGCACTTTGCTTGCCTCTTTGTAGGGAGGAAGGGTGGCTTTAAATTTAGAGTAATGATTATCACACACTTGCTATTGCATACATCGTACACACTTCTTTTGAAATCGTTTTTTAAAAACATGATTTCAAATAAAATTGTTATTATTTCACAATTTTACATTGTTTTAAAAGGAGTATATATAGAGTGTGTAATAACGAGTGTGTAATGAGATTTTCTTTTAAATTGATAGTTGAAATGTGATCCACATGTAGGATACAAAAGTCACTTTCAACTTCATTCTTACTTGATCAATGGCCGAAATAATTGTGAAGGGAGTGCGAAAGTGGGTTGAAAGTTCTATTGTGTGGAAAACGAAAGCCCCATTATGTTAGTTCTTTTGCCAATATTTGTTTGTCATATTACACAGCTTCCTTTGAAATTCGTTACCCAAAATTCCCAATTCTAATGTTTTAAATTGGTGAGAGGAAACATCCCAGCAATTAGTTTTCAAATCTGAAAAAATTTCAACTATATCACAATGATGGGAATAGAAGTAACCTAAACCATAATCATCGTGATTAGTGATCCACTCTTACTTCACAATTCAGTTATTCCCTCCTTCCAAATAAAGCAAAAGGGGAGACTTTGCTTCACGAATCTACTACACCATAGCGTTCCAGGCAGCTTTGCATATTTTATAGCCCAAATACTCAAGTGGTCTAAGAAAACCCTACTTTTACTCACCCTTTATTTTTTTAACCCTCCAAAAGGCAAATAGAGGGAGGGGACTTCAAATCATTAGAATATCCCTCGAACCTCCTGTACTATTCAAATTTAGAATTGGTTGCACTTCTCTTTGAGGATTATCTGTACTAAAAGTGTGTTTGGAATATAAGAAGATGGGAAGGAGAGAAATATTAGAAAAAAATTTAGGAACACAATCAATTCTACACCCATTTTCACAATTATTGATATGACTGATTATGAGTGGTAAAAAAAATTAGCGGATCTATATGAAAGTGACAGATAATCAGCTACAATCTGCCACATAAAATATTGTGAATATGAGTGTAAAATTGGTTGTGATCCTAAAATAATTAGAGATAATGGACTAAATGTATTTTAGTATTGGGGTAATTCCATCCAAACATTAGGTAAGTGAACTCTAAGTTATAAAGCATCCACCTATCCTCATGGTGAGTTGTCCAATCTTAAACAGGCCAGACTAAAAGGTGCTATACATTATTTATGTTGTCGGGATACCTTGTTGATTGACACATATCTGTCCTAATGGAAAAGAAAAAATGAATTAGAAAAGTAGCTTTAAATTCACATTCCTAAATTTCTACACGATGAACAGAAATAACTCTTAACAGGACAACTAGTAGAAAAGGCAAAGCACCACAGAGCTTCTCTTATGGTCATTGGCTATTACACAGATAACAAATGATTTTCGCAGCATGTAGAAGTGGTTGGGTAGGTAAAAGCTCATGAGCATCGGTGGGCCTAAAAGGCAAAAGTACTAAAAAAAAAAAAAAACATAATATTTCAAAATGTCCACCATCATTCATCAAACACATTCCAAATACCTACTGTGATAGCTCACCATTAAAGTAAACTAAAGTTGAGGACATTCCAACGTTACAAAGCCATCCATTACACTATCATCATGATCCCATATCCATTAATTAAGATCCCCAATAACTAGAAGAAATACTAATATATAGGCAAACAAATGGATGGGAAAGAAAAAAGTTCACAAAAAATTTACAATATGTATGCGAAATATGGGAATTGTAGATCCAAAATGGATCTATGAGGATGCATGATGATACATAATACGCTCAATTAGTGAGTTCCTCTAGCAAGCATTTGCTCATATTGCAAATCCTGGTACTGCAGCAATTGCCTATGGCTTTGTACCCTTAGCTGCTCATAGAACCTTCTGATGAATTCCTCAGCTTCATGATCAACTTGTTCATTTTCACCGTCATTCTCATCCTCTGATGAATAATTAGATACCCTTACAGAAAATGGAGACAGTAATGGGCTACGCTTCTCACCGGAAGCAAAATCAGATGCATGATCAAACCGGAAGTTGAAAGTGTACTCCGGGGTCTGGGGGACCAAAACAACAGCCTTAGGTTCTTGATGAGGTTGAGGTAGTGGTTCTTCTACTTCTTCAAGAACTTCAGAGGCATTGATGCAAGGGAAGTAATGGTGTTTACGCTTCGGCACGTGGAAAAAAACAGGATTAGGGCTGTTGCTGCAAGAGAATTCGTATTCCTGTATGCCATAGCCAGCACGTGCCATGTTCTTGGAGTGGTGGTGATGAGACATGAGGTTGCTTAATGATTTCCTCAAGAGCTTTCCTCTCTTCATCATCAAGTTCATGTCCATGATCAACTTCCTCTTTGATATCAATCCCTTCCTTATCATGAAGAATGTTACCCTCAACACGTTCCATAGCCTCTTGGCTATCACTGGAGAATGCACTTCCATGACAAAACACTTGAAAAAACAAACACTCTCTTGGTTTATATTATATGACTAGGAGCGAGCTTGTTCAATTCGCTCTTTAGAGTAAAGGTAATGATAAAAACAAGAACAACAAAGAAGAATGGAATATTAGAAGGTTTTGATGATGAGAAGGGGATTGGGCGGGTTTTCTTTTCTTGTTCCTGCGAGGTTTGGTAGACCTCGCAGAAGAAAAGAAAACCCTATGATTCATGAAAGGTGAATTTGGTTGGATTTTATAGCTGGGAGATGATAGAGCTCTAATGATTATAATAAAGGATTAATATTTTTTAAAGAAAAACATTGTTGTTATAATCATATGGACCCAACGAGCGCTCCTCCTAATTTCCCTTTTGATTTATTTGAGAGAAATAAAAGAAGACAATACAGGAAGAAAACATTTGTTATCAAAAAATTGAAGCACACATGTGGGTCCTAGGATTTTTTTTTCCTTTAATAATTTGATACTTACTACAGAAAGTGAAGATTTGAAATTAGGATGTCTTCATTGGAAAAAACAAGATATACTAACCAATTAAATTATAAGACGCTTAACTATATGAGCTTTAGTTAATTCAACTAATAAAGTCTATAAAAAGTAAAAACAGAAAAAGCATACATATCTTATAATATATGCTATAAGCCTATAACCTTAAACATATTAGTTGAGGTGCTGAAGTTCAATACAGCTAACACAGTGTTTGAAAATTCTAAAATAAAGTGGACTAGTGTTGGTCGGAGGGAGAAATATCAAATTAATGTGTTTGCTTTTTCAACGGTTCACATATATTATCTGGCAAAAGCACACATTGGGAGCGTATGTGTATCTTTTTAAGTAATGGGAAATTCATTTCAATTTTATATTAAATTAGCAACTAAACCTGCCTGTATTAATGACATTTTTTGTATAATCAATGTGAATAGACAGAGGCATTCTTCACGTACTCATATTGTTACATTACATCTTTTAATTTTCTGCATTGAGGATCTCCCATTTTTTGAAAAAGTATCAAAGACATAGATGCTCCCAAAAAAAAAAATTAATTGAAAAAAAATCGAGCTATAATAGCGTTTATAAACCGCGAGCGTAATGCATTGGTCGGCTTTTATAAGTTGAGTAGGGTTTTTCTAAAAAAATTATTTATTAATTTTAAGATAGTTACCTTAAAGAAAAGAAATTTAAACCTTGAAAGTCTAAGATACCAGTAGGGAATTTGATAAGTTTAGTAGCTTTAAAGAGGGGAAATGAGAGATTCAAGTCAATTCCAATGTTTAATGTCTTGTCTTAACGTGGTATGATGGAGAAGTTAAACGAAGTTTAGAAGGACAAGAGACAGAACAATGGCTGTCTAGATCTTTATGGTTCATGGTTGACCTCTTCAACTGAAAGCTGGAACACACAGAAGTTGGTGGTCACCGCGTAGATGAATACTAATTTAAGCTTGATTGTCCAATAATTAAGAGTTAATAAAATAAAAATATTTCTCTAATCTAATAAATAAATGGATTGTGAGAGGAAATTAATAACTCACGTTAGGGTTTTTTTTTTTTTTTTTGGGTGTAATTCAACAGGATCAGCTTAAAAATAAAAAACCCCCTCAAAAATAAATAAATAAAAGCTTAAAAATAAAAATCATCATATTATTAGCCGTTGGGCCACAATCTAGTCTTATATGAATTAAGGAAACCAATTAAGAATTTTAATCGATTCTCAAAAAAAATAAAAATAAAAATAAAATAATTTTAATCAATCTTTAAAATATATTATTACAAAGATTATCAAATCAAAATATCGATCATACACAGCAGTATAATTGTTTATATGGAAAACTTTTTATCTTTAAAAGAAAAATATGAAACAAACTTCGAATACAAATATAATAATGAATTCCACAAATATAATAATCAATTACAATTTTTTCTCAAGTTTGTAAACTCCACAAATATAATAATGAATTCTCTTTAGGAATTAATATGAACTCACTTGAGTTCTTCGCTCACTTTAAATACAACACTTATATGTGAAAAAACTTTCAAATTAATGCATCTTTCCATCTAAAAAAATATCTCAAATTAATGTATCTTCCATCTAAAAAAATATCTCAGTTTTTTTCACATATTATTTTTCTCTCTTTTTCCTTTTTGCACCCTCACTACGAGTGCGGCTTGCACTTTCTTTATACGGCTGCCTTCTCTTCTTTTAATTGCACACACTACACAGTGGCCTTGATTTTATATTAGCAGCACCAACATCTCTTTTTTTTTTGAATTGTCATATTAATTAATAATACTTTAAATCCATTTTTTTTTAATTTTTTTAGAATCAAATCCATTTTTTTACATTTATATTTTCGCACTCACTTTTATGTTTTAAATATAGATGTAAACATAGATTATTAGCATATTGTAATTATTTTAAAAATATATATATATTTAAACAAGTGTAAGATGATATTTGATATTTTCTCTAATACTAAAAGCTACAAGCTTGTAGTGGGCATTAATTTCATGTGAGTTGGACCTAATGCACTCGTGCACCCAGCAACAATTTGATAAGAAACTCATACATATTTCATGGTTCGTGCTAAAAATATGTCAAGGTTACAAAGATAATTAGCTCATTTTCAATAATTTTCCACTAAAACCTCTTTTAAATTTGGGCTCTCTTTTTTAATAAAAAAAATCTCTTTTAAATCGGTATATTTTTAAAGAGAATTTTAAATGTCGTCCTTCTTTACTTATAAACCACTTCGGGAAAAAAAATCACATAAATACAGAAAATAATAAAACAAGGAAATACACAAAACATTAAATAAAAGTCATCATTTTCTTGGGGATGACAGTAGGCCCATTGGGCAGTGTTTGAATAACAATTTTAATACAATTAATCATTCGACAAAAGAGGTGCACACTTCACACCACGGACCAAAATACACAATAAATCAAACAATAATAGCAGCCAACAGGTAAAGTGAAAGAAAGATGGACGAAAGTACGTTTGGCTACGGCCAAGTTGGTCTTGTATTGCATATATATTTTATCCAAATCTAACCATATAATATATATATATATATATATATATATATGTACTTCATATGATATAGAGCTTTAAGCACATCAAATTTCTCTATATATACCTAGAAATTTCATGCGAAACACCAGTGATTTGTGTGGTAATTAAATTATAGATAGAGGCTCAATCATGCAAGGTATTGCTTGGTGCTAGGAGGCTAGGAGTCCTCTTGTCGCTTTATATGATGCTTGACAGCAGGGACGGAGGGAGACTTGGACTAGGGGGCCAATGGCCTCCCCTATTTTTTTTTTTTTTAATTAATATATACATAGTCATCAATTTTAGTAATTTTGTTCTATAAAGTCATACTTTGCCCCCTTAATATTATCATTGATTCTTTTAGGAGTACTCCTCTAGTCACAAAATTTTCTATAACATTTTTACAAACTGTTGTGGTAATAAACTTTTATTGGTTTACATCTGAGCTCATTACTTACATCGCATTTTTACTTACTAATAACCACTCACCACATTAATAATTTGTAAAAAAAGTTTGTAATTCTAGCATTTTTCTCTTAAATGCCAGATCTAAAATCTAAATCAAAATAAAAAAGCCCAAAAAAATTATTTAACAACAAAAATTATCAATAGTAAAGCTAAAAATAATTAAACTCAATCAACCAATTTTATCTAAAACAAACAACTTGACCCTTAAAATTTTTTAAACAAAATAATTTTGTCCATACTTAGATGCACACATAAAAAACACACAAAAATACTCATTACCTGTTAAGCAACTGAACCGAAAGCTAGATCCACCACACATAACTAACAGTAAAACAACCCTCCTAACTTCAAGTTCTGACTCTATCCCTGCTTGACAGGAATAGAGTTGATTGAGTTATATCGCTTCAACGAATGTATTTTGCACATGATGATATTAAATGTAATATTACTCATTGCATGTAATATGACATGTAGTCAATGAGTTCACGTAAAAGGCCTTATTTCTAATTTAGAAAATAGAAAAATTATAAAGGTATTATAAAAAAATTATTTAAAAAAAAAGAGAGGCAGAAAGTACGGTCGAAGTTCCCCCATTAATTTCTACCTTTCAACGCATAAAGTACGGGAAAAGCTAAAGTTTCTTTTTCATTTTTGGTTCTGATGGCAACCACTACGAAATTGACAAGAAAACGATGGCGAAGATGAAGAAGCTGGCAGGTTCTTCCCCTTTTTTTTTTCCCACTGGGTTCCACACTTTTTAACACTCTTCATTCCTTTTCCGTCACTTCAAAGGGACTGACTTTTGTTTGTTTAACTCTGTTTACTTTCCGTGTTTTAGGCCAATCAAACTAGTTAACAATGTGATGAATTAGAAAGGGAACAAAAGCCCACTCAAATCCTTGACCAAACCCCCATTTGAACTTTGAAGTTCATTTATATTTTATATTTTATTTGAGCTTCTTCATATAATGACCAACGTTTTATTATAATTATTATTATTTAAATTTTTTGAAAGTATGAAAAAGATATTTTCGTTGCCACGTTAATTTCTTTATTTTGAGTATATGTTACACATGCATGTAACATGATAGAGCGTTTAGAAATAAATGTTAACACTTAATAGTATCAGAACGCTTTCTCAAAAAAAAAAATAGTATCAGAACAAATTGATTATACACCAAATATTTTAAACATATAATAGAGAGAGGTAATTGTGAAAGGAAGGACTGAAACTGAAACTCAGAAATTGAAATTAGAAGAAGACAAGTTATAACGGCTAGTTTATGTCTAACGGCTCTTAGACTAAACGCTACCGTTTTGTGTCTGAGTTTAAAGAATGTTAATGAATTAAGAGAAACGGTGTCGTTCAACTTATTGGAACGGTGTAGTTTTGTATCAACCAAGTATAAGTACTCAAACGGTGCCGTTTCTAATGTCATCTCTCCCAAATGGTTCTGGTTCGAAGAAGCTCTGTGTTGATGGTTTACAAGTCATGATTTCAGCTCTAACCGCCACTCAAGCCAGGTCCTTCTCTCCGGAAATTACAGCGTACAATCTGGAGTTAGTTCTTAGTTAGTTAAGAGCAGTTGAGCTCTCTCACTCTCTCTGGAACGTTCAATCTGTAATGAGCTTAATCTATAAATAGAGTAGGTGCTATGTATTTTAGTTAAGCTTGAGGAAATAGAAATTACTTTCTCTTATTTCTCTTTCTGCTTTTACTCTCTCTCTCTCGTTTCTTTCATCTCTGTTATATTGCTCATCCGCAATTGTTGATCATTCTTCAAGCTTCAAATTTCTTCATGGTATCAGAGCCAATGGCTTCAACACCTGAAACAGACACTACTCAATCCACACACACAGCCCCTATCCATACAGTCTCTACTCCTTCAACCTCTTTTCAATCACCACTACTATTACTCTCAAACATGTCCAATCTCATGTCAATTAAGCTTGATTACAATAACTACATTCCATGGAAGCATCAACTGCTCACCATACTTGAAGCCTATTCCTTGGTTGAACATATTGATGGCACAGCACCAAAGCCATCACCTTTTGTACTTGATCCATCAGGAAACACAACCACAGTTGTAAATCCAGATTTTCAATCTTGGAGAATCAGGGATAAGGCACTCCTTTCCTTGATAAATTCAACCCTTACTCCACAAGTGTTTTCACTTGTTGTTGGTGTGACTAGCTCAAGAGAAGTTTGGAACACTCTTGAACAGAGGTTCACTTCTACTTCAAGAGCAAATATCTTGAACCTTAAGCTTGAACTTCAAGGTATCAAGAAAGGGAACGAGTCAGTGAACTCTTTTCTTCAGAAGATAAGGATTGCCCGTGATAAACTCCTAGCTCTAGGAGTGGTTGTAGACAATGAAGAGCTAATTTGTATTGTGCTCAGAGGACTTCCTAGAGAATTTGCACATTTCAGTTCTGCAATTCGAACCAGGAGTGATCCTATATCATATGAACAACTTGCCATTATGCTACAAAGTGAAGAACAAGCTATGACTGATCATCTTGATTCAGTCTCTCACTCACTAGCCATGTTTGCCTCTAATGGCAAAGCTGGTAGCAGCTCACAAAATCAGTCACAGAACTATAATCCTGGTAGAGGAAGAGGAAGAAACCAGTCAAATAGAGGAAGAGGAGGTGGGAGATACAACAATTTTGGAGGAGGACAGCCACACTTTGGTGGTGGACAGCAACATTTCTCATCACCACAGACACCTCATGCACCTCATTTTTCTCCACAAGGATCTCCACACTTCTCTCCTCAAAATTTCTCTTCACAAAACTCTCATCAAGGCTTCAAGCATGAACGTTTAAGCTGTCAGATCTATGAAAAATCTGGTCATGGTGCTTTAGATTGCTACCATAGGATGGATTTTGCTTATCAAGGCAAAAATCCTCCTACAAAGCTTGCTGCCATGGCAAGTGTATCTAATGCAGTGATTACTAGCAATCAAGATCCCTGGCTTGCTGATTCTGGAACCACTGATCACCTCACTGCCAACCTCAACAGTCTCTCCAATCAGTCTCAGTACAAGGGATCTGAGCAAATCACTGTGGGAAATGGTCAGTCTTTGCCTATCAACCATATAGGTAACACTACCTTACACACTAAATACCATAATTTCATCCTTAACAATGTCCTTCATGTGCCTAGAATTGCAAAGAATTTACTTTCAGTTCATAAATTCTGCCTACATAATAACTGCTCTTGTTATTTTGATGCCAATCAAATTAAAATCCAGGATATTCCTACGGGGAAACTCCTTTACAAGGGCTTGAGTGAGAATGGGGTTTGCCCTATCTACTCCAAGAACTTCATCAGCTCTTCTTCACATATTCACACTGAGTCCTCTTCAAAACAGAATCCTATGTCTCCTGCATTTTCATTCCCTACTGCTTCTACTGCTTTTACTGTAAATAAAGCCAATAATTGGTTGTTATGGCACCATAGAATGGGCCATCCAATCAATAAAGTTCTTGATGTTGCCTTATCTTCTTTGAAGATTTCTTGTCCATCACACAGTGATGATATTCTTACTCATTGTAAGCATTGCTTAAGTGGAAAAATGCATCAGTTTTCATTTCCTGTGTCTACTTTTTGTGCTTCTAAACCTCTTGAGTTAGTGCACTCTGATGTTTGGGGACCAGCACCTATTACATCTGTTAATGATTTTCAATACTACCTTCTTTTTGTTGATGAGTACTCTAAATTCAGTTGGCTTTATTTACTTAAACACAAGTCTGATGTCCTTGATATTTTCAAATTCTTTAAAGCTACTGTTGAGACTCAACTTGACTCTAAAATCAAAATCCTAAGGACTGACAATGGTGGGGAATACACCTCTAATACTTTTAAGCACTTTTGTTCCTCACAAGGCCTCATACATCAATTTTCTTGTCCTCACACACCCCAACAAAATGGAGTGGCTGAGAGGAAGCATAGACATATTGTTGAATGTGCCTTAACCATGCTTTCTCATTCCCAATTGCCACCCTCCTACTGGTCCTATGCTGTTTCTACAGCTATTCATGTCATTAATAGGCTTCCTACTCCACTTCTTAACAATCTAACCCTTTGGGAACTCTTGTTCAAATCCAAACCTAACATCACCCATCTCAGATCATTTGGTTGCATCTGTTTTCCACTTCTAAAGCCTTATAACTCCCACAAATTACAACCTCACACCACACCTTGCATTTTCCTTGGTTATCCAGCACATACAAAGGGCTATATATGTCAAAACCCTCACACTTCTCGGATTTACATCTCAAGGCATGTTCATTTCAATGAATTTGATTTTTTTAACCTTCAGTCTTTAACCCCTGGTCCTCCCTCTGCCTCACATGTTCAGTCTTCCACACAATGTCCTGTCATTGTCCCTTTTGTCTCTCAGCCCTATAATTCTGGGTCCTCTTCCTCACAACCTGATCCTAGCCTTTCTATTCCACCTTCTTCACCTGATTCTTCTTCCCAATCTTCTCTACCTCATGCTCCTGACTTGTCCCAATCAGATCCTATTTCTACATCATCTGACTCACCCACTCACCCTATACCTACTTCCATTCCTGTTACTGGTTCACAGGTTCAGGCTACTATTTCCCCAGCTGGTTCACAGGTCCCTGCTACTGTTAACTCTCATTCTATGATCACAAGGTCCAAGGCAGGCATCTATAGGCCTAAAGCCCTTCTTGCTATATCTACTGCCCCACATATTGCCTCTAAGGATTCCCAGCCTAGCTCAAGGCAGAATTCTAAGTCCATCAGGCCAGGTGCATCTCCCAAACTTGATTACTCTACTACTGAACCTCCTACCTATAAAATTGCAGCTCAGCATCCTCAATGGTGCTCTGCCATGGATGATGAGTTTAAGGCTCTTCAGAGGCAGGGTACTTGGATTTTGGTGCCACCCTCTCCTTCACAGAATTTGGTGGGTTGCAAATGGGTCTATGAACTCAAACATAACAGTGATGGGTCTATAAGCAGATACAAGGCTAGATTGGTGGCCAAGGGGTTTCATTAACAATTTGGGGTTGATTTTGAGGAGACCTTCAGCCCAGTCATCAAACCTCCCATTGTGAGAATCATTCTCTCCCTTGCTGTCCAGTTCAACTGGCCTTTAAGACAGCTTGATGTAAGCAATGCATTCTTGCATGGTTTTCTAAGAGAGGATGTGCATATGGTTCAGCCCCCTGGTTATGTTGACTCAGCCCACCCTAATTATGTCTGTAAGCTTCTCAAATCCCTCTATGGTCTCAAACAAGCACCTAGAGCCTGTTTTGAGAGGTTTTCAACCCAGTTACTTCATCTGGGGTTTCAGGCTTCTCTCTCGGATTCATCCTTGTTCATTTTTAGACATGGTAACTTGGTTGCTTTCTTGCTTGTCTATGTGGATGATATAGTCCTTACAGGAAACAGTCCTTAATTCCTACACTCCCTAATTGCTCAACTCAGTGCAGTTTTTGAGCTTAAGGATTTGGGACCTCTACATTACTTTCTGGGACTTCAAATTACTAGAACTGATAAAGGCTTATTTGTGACCCAGACCAAGTATGCCCAGGACTTACTGCTCAGAGTCAATATGCATACCTCCAAACCAGCTCGTACCCCATGTGCTCCTAATACTAGATTGTCTCCCACTGATGGTGCCTTACTACCTAACCCTTATGAATTCAGGAGTTTAGTTGGTTCTTTACACTATTTGACTTTCACTAGACCTGATATCAGTTTTGCTGTTCAACAAGTGTGTCAATTTATGTCTAATCCTACAGATCTACATTTCATTGCTGCGAAAAGAATTTTGAGATATGTGCATGGTACCTTGCATCATGGTGTCTTCCTTCAGCCTGGGCCTCTCTCTTTGTCTGCCTTCTCTGACTCCGATTGGGCAGGGGATCCATATGACAGACATTCCATCACTGGTTATATTGTATATCTGGGCTACAATCCCATAACTTGGAGTGCCAAGAAGCAAGACACTGTCTCTAGATCTTCCACTGAGTCTGAGCATCGTGCATTAGCTACCACTGCTGCTGAGCTCTATTGGCTTCGCCAGGTGCTGAGAGATCTTGGGGTGTTTCTTCCTATCCCTCCTAAGCTATGGTGTGACAACGTGTCTGCTCTTGCCATTGCCTCCAATCCGATCTTCCATGCCCGCACCAAGCATATCGAAGTTGACTACCATTTTGTTAGGGAGAAGGTATTGAGAAAGGATCTTCAGGTCAAATATATTGCCACGGGAGATCAACTAGCTGATGTTTTCACTAAAAGCCTCCCTACTTCCACCTTTGCCTTTCTTCGTTCCAAAATCATGGTGTCCATTGACCCCATGGTTTTGAGGGGGGATGTGAAAGGAAGGACTGAAACTGAAACTCAGAAATTGAAATTAGAAGAAGACAAGTTATAACAGCTAGTTTATGTCTAACGGCTCTTAGACTAAACGCTGCCGTTTTGTGTCTGAGTTTAAAGAATGTTAATGAATTAAGAGAAACGATGTAGTTCAACTTATTGGAACGGTGTAGTTTTGTATCAACCAAGTATAAGTACTCAAACGGTGCCGTTTCTAATGTCATCTCTCCCAAATGGTTCTGGTTCGAAGAAGCTCTGTGTTGATGGTTTACAAGTCATGATTTCAGCTCTAACCGCCACTCAAGCCAGGTCCTTCTCTCCGGAAATTACGGCGTACAATATGGAGTTAGTTCTTAGTTAGTTAAGAGCAGTTGAGCTCTCTCACTCTCTCTGGAACGTTCAATCTGTAATGAGCTTAATCTATAAATAGAGTAGGTGCTATGTATTTTAGTTAAGCTTGAGGAAATAGAAATTACTTTCTCTTATTTCTCTTTCTGCTTTTACTCTCTCTCTCTCGTTTCTTTCATCTCTGTTATATTGCTCATCCGCCATTATTGATCATTCTTCAAGCTTCAAATTTCTTCAGTAATGTTAGGAGCCTTTTTTTTTTTTTTTTTTTTTGGAGATGAGCCTTGCTCAGGGGCGGAGTCCCACAATAACCCAACCTATATTACTGAATCAATAAGTCTAGCACCTAAGAAAAAGACACTAGTTCTCACTTCTTGAAAGCCACTGTCAAACATGATTTCACCACACCACACCACACCATTCCCACTACTCTTTTATATTTTCTCCCCGATACTTTTTTTTTTTTTTTTTTTTCCCTTTCAAACCAGCCACAACAACTCAATCAATGGGCCCCATATTAATATTATACACAATATAACGTAATAATAATAAGTAATGTTAGAAACACAATAAAATGTTATAACAATTATAGTTGTTTATAGTTGTTTATTTATTTATTATTAATATTGATTGATTTATTTTTCTTTAGGCTATTTTTTTATATATATATTGTCTTTTAATTTCCCTCCCTAAACTAAAATCCTAACTCCGCCACTGACTTTGCTTAAAGTGATAAAACTGAAATAAAATATTTCATAATTTTTTAATTTTTGTTTATTTTAAAAAAAATGTGATAAAAGGAGGCTAAAAGCCTCGTAGTTCAATTAGTTGAGTATTTTTCTTGTTTTTAAAACATTTAAGTTTCAAATCCAACATTGTAACTATTGAATTATAGAAAAAATGAAAAGGTGATAAAATGAGGAAAATAGATCATCAAACATCATAACAAAGCCACCACAAAATAAGAAAAAAAAGAAGGGAAATATAGAAAGCACCTGAGGCCGGGGCCTTTTCTTAGATTTAGCCTCATGTCACAATGGGATTAGCCAACTTGTGGACCCTAGTTCAAGGAGAGGAATTAAGTCCAAAACTCACAGCTAAATGGGCTTCTCTTTCAGCCACATTTGACACACTTTACTTACTTAGGCCCAATCTATACATCCGATGCCATGTTGCCATTTTTCAAGAGTGGCGTCCAAATCAGTGAATAGGTATAGAAAGATAATGATTAATAAAGAAAGTTTCGCGTTCAACGATTAGAGTCTTCCCAATTTAGTCGTGAGAATCTTCTTTGTTATGCGATAGGAAATTTGTCAATTATGAAGGTGTGACAAATAGAACAGTAAAAGTGTCCAGTTGAGCTAAGTATCAAAAATTCAGATGATTCATTTATTAATTATTTTAATAGGGTTGAACTCGAGCCCATTACCAAATTAAATTACAGGTTCAATATTAGTTTATTTCTTTTCGAATAAGTTCAAACTTTGTTTATAAGTTACTTGACTTTTTTTTTTTTTTTTTTCTACATAGAATAAGAGTAGTGTGGATGAAATGGAGAAGTGCTTTCTACAATGAAAATTGTGGTGGTGGCATAGATGATTTGAGAGAGAAGGAGATGATTTGAGAGAAATTAATGATGGCGCAAATGGTGTAGGAGAGAAGGAGATGATTTGAGGAAGTAATAATAACAAAAATAAATAAATATTTTAATGTAATAGAGTATAGAATTGAGAATTAAATGTAAATGTTCATTGAAAAGTGATTAGCCAAAATAGAGAAAATAAATTATTATTTTAAAATAAGCTTTATGTGAATATTTTAACTCTTGAAAAATTACATTTAGTGTAATTCTCTCTCTCTCTCTCTCTCTATATATATATATGTGTGTGTGTGTGTGTGTGTGTAAATTCTTTGAGATTTTAGAATATTAATTTATTATGTCATTTAGAAACTGATTGACATTTTGATGTATTGAGGTTTAAAATTTCTGTCTATTGGACTTTTTTTTTTGGGTTTTAATGTGGGTGTATATGGGTCGGGCCAAGTTGAGCTTATACTGGCCCACGATACAAAATTAAATGTAGTGCTGATCAAAGCCCAGTACAAACTTATTATAATTATTACACTTTTGAGAAACAGCCCAAACTTAATATAAAATACATAAATAGGTCCTGGTCCGGCCTGTTTTTAAGTATCCCATTGATTAATATCAGGATTGAGGACCTAAAACTTATAGGAGCCACGAGACAATGCTACAATTTTGTTTTGTTTTGTTTTGGTTTTTTTTTTTTTTTTTTTTTTTTGAAAGAACAAATTACTGATTGATTATTGTTACCATACTGATTACTAGTTTATTGAGTGTAATTAAGTAAGGTTCCTTAACTCAGTTTTAGTAAGTAATAATTAATCCCTCTCTCTTTCAGTTTGGAATGCATGGAAGATGGATGTTTGTCTTCTTTAATGAAAGTTCTCTCTTTATCAAAAAAGAAAACTATGTAAGATTTTTCTCTCAAAAAAAAAAAAAATTATGTAAGATTTCCAACGTTATTATTTTGGTCATTGTGTGTCACACTCACACATGCCTTCCATGTGCTTTTGCTATGTTATGACAACCTTTCACACGTGGTTTTGCTTGGATTAAAACTAACTAAACCAAATCCAGATTGCTTGGATTAAAACTAACTAAACCAAATCCAGAAGAAAAATGTGTTTCGACTTTATAGATAGATTTTAATAGTCAGAATAATTCTCTTCAAAAAAAAAAAAATAGTCAGAATAATTGCTTATCGTAGATTTGTGTAATCTAATTCATGTTATAAAAGAAAATTAGCTAGCTAGAATCAGCCTAGAATGGAAGAATTAGAAGGCACTATCCATGGGCTTTATCAACTTTTGTTACAGATCTTTACAGGCCATAGTGCACCAAAAACACGAGCTTATTCTTTCCAAAGTAGTCCAATACAAACTTATTTACCCAAAATTTTAAATACTATCAACTTCAACTTTTCCTAACTTTTCATAGTGACGAATAGAGGGAGCCTCACTTTCCATCTTTTGTTGTGTACTGGAGCTAGTCTTTCAATCTTTCTGTAATCTTGAAATTATTGTACTTGCAACTGTTGGTTTTTTTGAAATATTTAGGTTCATGAATATAGACCTCTCATATTAACAAAAAGTTTGTTTAAAAGTCAATATTTTGATAGGAAAAAGAAGATGAATTCTATTACCTATTACGGAAGCTCTTTCTGATGGAAAGTCTAAACAAATGACATCAATTACATTATGGTAGACTTTGAATGTAACAATTGTAGCATCACTCTAGGTCTCATCTTTTTCTCCTTACTTATATAGCAAAAATAAAAATAAAAATGATTGCATTACTCTTGTAGATTTCCCATATTCTTGAAGTTAGGGTGAATCACTGACTGCTATAGCGAAGCATGTAAGTGTGCAAATGCCTTTGTTAGGAAAGAAGTAGATTAACTAGTTGATTATGATAAATTTTCATTGTTCTCCTACGGACATTTTAGACGTCTTTTATTCTGATCTTAATGGGTTGAATGTTAACAGGTTATGTCTTTATACAAGTACTTTTAATTTGTTTAATCTATGTATGCTCCAACCTCCATTTCTGATTAAATCATTCTTGTAGATATATGTAGGAGTAATATATTGCACGAGACCACTTTGGGATAAGGCTTGTTCCATTTGCAACTTAATCTTGAGAGGAGACAACTTTAATAACAAAGACAAACACTCTTGTATAAAATAAAAAGGAAGGAAGAGGAATTCAAACAAGGGCATACACGTGTAAAGAGAAGAAAATCATTATAATAATAATAATAATAATAATAATAATTATTATTATTATTATTATTATTTTTGATAATAATAAAAAAAAAGAATTCGCAGGTGTGATCACTATTCTCAACCTACTTAAACTCTATTCATGAATGGCGTGAGACCACTTCCATAAGTGGTAGAAAAGAAGATCATTGTATAAAAGTAAAGAACATGAATTGTATATTCCAATTAACCCAATAATCTAATAAATAGACTAATATATGTTAAGGTTTGGTGGGTGGTAGGTCCTAAGCATGAGTCCTGATATAGAAAGAGCTTAGGATTTTCTTTAGGCCATTGGCTTGATGTCAACTAGTGCCTTTGGTGGGGGTTGGGTTAGGCTATGGCTTAACGAGCTCCTACTTCATAGGTCAAGTTCTAGCGAGTAGGATACAACTATGGTCAAACCCAAAAAAGGATCCCACCTTCTATCACCCTTTGTTACCCCTTTTTTTCCATTTAAAAAAAAAAAAATCAACCTAGTACATGTTGGAATTGTAAAGGGAAAAAATAAAATTTGTAGGACTTCAAATTATTATTATTACTAAATTACTACTACATCCTAAAATTAGTTTGGTGTAATTTTGATTTGCCTCCTAAAATTTTAAATTTTAGATTTGCTTCTCTAACATTAGAATCTGTTTGGATTTGCTCCCTTTCATCCATGCATCATGATGAGCTTCCCATTGAGTGCCATGTCAACCTAATTTTTTTTTAATTTTTTTTTTCATTTTCCTTTTTCTTCATCTAATTCCAGATGCACAGCCAACGACAATCCCCTCATTTTCTCAGAAATCACAATTTTATGGGAAAACAAGCTCACTAAAAAGCTAAAAAGCATCTCTCTCTATACTTAGGGATAGAGCCATAAATCTGTTCTGTATGAAATTCAATTGTGTATAAATATACACGAACATGCACAAACTCAAACATAGTTATATATGCATTTAGTATTTTGTTTGCAAAAGGTGACTGGAAATTTTAATTCTCAAAGTTTTGTGAACGTTATTATTTTTGGGAAGTTATTAGAGAAGTTTAAGTTTGGGGGGGAATGTGCTGTCTAGTGTATACAATAGCCTTGCAGGCTAAGTAAGAATTTGCACAATAATGGTAGGTACACTAAGTGAGTTAAAAAAGTGTGTAGTGGTCAATATTTATTATTCAAAGAAGCAGCCCACCTTCAGACTTGTTTACAGCCTCGAGTATTGAACACAGCACGATTAAGCAAAACAAAATTCCCATTCTACCTATAGTTACTGATAGAATTCAAAGAACTGGATGATTACTGTGGTGCCCCCAGAATCAGATGCGATTATGCAAAAGCTAAAAAGCATGCGGCTATTTTTGTCACTATACCAAACGAAGTTGTAATTCCCAAATTTTGCAATAGCAGTTGTCCTTGATGCTTGCTTTTAGTTGGGTTCCTCATAATTGTCACATTATCTTATCCCACAGTCAATGGGAAAAATATCCTTAATCAATCATTTATGTCTACTAATTAATTTACATGAATGTTTTCAATCAATGAAAAATATAAAAATCACCATCTAAAACATGAAAAAAAATGGATGTGAAGGCCTAGTTAATTTCCTTCAAAGGGTCAATAATAATTATTAGATATAATCAATCATTTATATCTACTAATTTACATGAATGTTTACAATCAATGAAAAATGTAAAAATCAACATCTAAAGCATGAAGAAAAAAAAAAAAAAGAAGAAGAAAAAGAGAGAAGGATGTGAAGGCCTAGTTAATTTCCTTCAAAGGGTCAATAATAATGCCTGGATTTCTCCTCCTCGCTAAGGAATGCCCTACTAGTCTCTATCACCTCCTTTTCTGGTATTTGTGACCTAAAAAAAGAAGGGTTCGAATCCACCTAACCATAAAGAAGCCAATGGAATAGGGACAGCTAGCTGTCCATTACTTTATTAACTTTTTTTGCATTCACTTCTCTTTTTCTTTTCTTAGCTTCCACCCTTTCCTTATTATACACTCACACTTGCTCTCTCTCTCTCTCTCTCTGAGTGTCTGTGTCTCCTAGGAAAATGACACAATTATCATAAAGAGTAAAGGCATACAATCATACATTGCTAATGCTATATAAGCAACTGAACCTACCTCTTAGTCTTTCATGCCAATTCCACTTCTTTTGCTTTTGCTTGTGCAACGTACAAATTCAGTACCACAATCTCTCTCTCTCTTTAGCTCTTATCTTTACAATAATATATCCTTCTCTATTGTGTCTCAGATATTTTTTTGTTTCTGGATCGAGCTTAGCCTAGCTTGTAGTACTTCTTCTCCCTGTCCAAAGATAGTAATTAAGCCAAAGATGAAGAACAAAGCATCTACAATATTGAAGCAGATTATAGCCACTTTGAGCTCCATGGCCAAGGCTAAAACCCTTGCTCTAAAGAACAAAACAAGGGCCATCAAGACTCGCCTGATTATATTCTCCTTGCTTAAGAACAAGAAGATCTTCATGAGCTCCCTCTCTCACAGTATTCACCAGAAGAAGAGCTACATCTCTCACAAGCTCAACGCTTTGCTTAGCCATCATCATCATGACAAAGACTCCAACGATTTTGAAGACGATTTTGTAGACCAAGACAAGGCCATAGTACAGTACAAAGACAACCTTGATGCCATGGCTCACAAGTACCTCCCCGAAACAACTCACACAGAAGAGGTAGATGTACAGAAAAATGAAAAGTACCCCGACCTGACTCACTCGCTGTGTTATTCAGAGGATTTGGACTTTGAAGATCCAGGAGAGTCAGTGATAGACTTGGTGAAGAACTCAAAGGAAGAAGCAGGGGAAGAATTCATGTTGGAAAACGAGATAGACCGCGTGGCAGACCTTTTCATAAAGAGGTTCCATAAACAGATGAGGTTGCAGAAGCAGCTTTCTTTGAAGAGGCAACAGGAGAGGCTGGAGAAGAGTGCCTAGCTTAAATTCTTTGCTTCTATATATAATAGTTTATTACTGACCAATCCACTGCTAGTATATATCATCTTCTAAAAGCTAGAGAGCCCTGTGTTTCCGTTTGGAGAAAAAGGATGAGAATAACCCAGGCGAGTTCAGGGTTGTCTCAGCAGATTTCGTCGACCTCCAAAGTTTGGGAGATACACTTTCTATAATTGCTGTCATACATGGATAAATTCCGAAGTAAGAAAATAGGGAAATTTCTGTACACAACCTTATTTTTTAGTGTGTGTACCATGTCGTCTATGCGTGCAAATAGTGTGTAATAGACGCTCCCCACAAAAATATCTCCTTGAATTATATGTATTTGAATTTTGTTGTACCAAAATAGGATTATCAACTTATAAAAAATTTAATTTTGAACAAATGATTGATTCTTAATTATACTAGTACATCCATTCTCTGAAAAAAGCAAACCTCCCCGCATGTAGCACTAGCACTTTTTTCTCTAGAAAAAAAAAAGAAAAAGAAAAAGCAAACCTTGGTAACGTCACTTTCTTTTGATTTTTCTTTTAAGTTTTAACGAGTTTTTGAGCAATTGCAAGCAACTACAATTTTTGAACAAATTTATAGTAGAATATTAATAAACGTAAGCTAAAAAAAAAAAAACCTTGGTAAAACTTTAACATTTTCCTTTTAACAATTGTCGAGCAAAGATTGCAAGACCATTAGAATCTTATCTCTTAAGAGCACTATTTTTATTTTTTATTTTATTAAAAAAGGTGTACCAAAGGCATGCTCGTATAGGAATATCTTAATTAATTTTAATAGGCAAAATTTATGTATACTTCTTTAAATATTGTACCTTAGATTTTTTTAATTAAATTTAAGCATACGATTGTACTAATCAATGAAACTTAAACATGTTACCTATAGAAAAAAAAAAAAACAATGTCACATTTTTCAAGAACAATTAAACTCAATGTAACTATATGTTTGAATTTAAATTTTTTTTAGGGTAATGTTTGAATTTAATTTGATAATTTAATATATTACACTTAAGAAATTATATCTAAGTTTTACTCAATTTTAATTGGTCATTTAAAAGATTAATTCCTATTAAGTCCAAATAATATATAGCGTGCGTTTGGATTGGGCGCTTTGCCCAATCCATGCGTTCTGCGTTTTTAGTAGATCCCATGGGTACTGTTCATTTTTCCACCAAACTCAGCAAAACACAGACCAATGCATTTTTGGGTTTTACAGCACTATTCACATATTTAAAAATTATTTTGCTACAATGTTTTTAGTAATAAGTTTTCAGTTTTCAGTAAATAAGCGGTATCTAAACACACCCATAGATAATTGTAAACATGCAAGCAGCCAAGCACAAGAAAATTCCATGAAGATACCATGCAATTTCTTGAATAGTTTCAAATAATATTTCATCTCGATTGATAATGTAATTATCTCGATATAATTTAAAAAAGGATATTAGTTTGGGATAACTTAATTAAGGAGTCCATGCTCCATAGCAAGCTTAAAACCTGATTTATCTCTCAAAAAGAAGCTAAATCACCATCGAACCTGATTTATATCTTTCTACGACCTCATCGTGATCCGTCTCCACCAATGCAACAACATCGTTGCCATCCTCACTTGCATTGCTAAACCGACTATTAGGATTAGTTTACCTTATTTTTGGTTCTTTGTGTTGAATTTGATGACTTGGAATTTCCATTAGTTCATTGGAGTTTTGATCTTGTCCAAGATAACGTGATTATTCAACTTGGTGTCAGTAAAGGAAAGAAAGCATGAGAGAAAGAGAGTGGTTGGCAAAAAAAAAAAAAAAAAAAAGATAACTCAACTTTAGTTGCTTTCTCATTCTGGAGAGACCGTAGTAGATTAATTTTTTTTAAAGACATTAACAATTCACCAAGCCTTTATTATAAAATTTTAGTTTTACTTTTTTGTTGGTTCATTTTCAATCTAATTTTATATACTTAAATCTTAAATTATGTTAAATTTTCTATGTTGCAGATGAAAATAATAATGAAATTACTTGTCAACAAACTTTACATGCAATTTGCAAATATAAATACTTTCAAAGTTTTAATGTTGAACCTACCATTAACATGTGAGTTTATATTAGTTTTTTTTCTTTTAACCTTTTAAATTATTTGCTATGTATAATTTTTTAATACAAATATATTTTTGTTAACTTCCAGTAAATAAGCTTTTAGAAAGAAAGAAAAAGAAAGCTAATTTAATTGCACACTTAGTTATATGTGATTTAATTTTATTTGATGTTTCATGTGTAACATGTATACATTTTTTATTTTCTTCTTTTGTGGAATTATTAAGCTAATAGACTATTAAAATTAATTTCTGCATTATTATAAACTCAACTAATTTTATGTAAATGTTAAAGTTATTTTTTTTAATTTTTTTAATTTTGATGAAAAAACTATGGGCTATATTGGGTTGACATGGATCCAACCTATAGAAGATCAAATAAATGTAATAAAAACAAGTGGGTACACAACACATTTCTATCAAACATTACTTTTTAATACAAAATTTAACCATTGGACTGAAAGATTGAAGTAAAATGTAGGTTCTAATGAAATTTGAGGTCAATCAGATAGTCCGATTATGAAAACAGGGTTCTACAAGGTTTCCTTAGGGGCGGGAACATGATATGTGTACATCATGTGGTATACTTAGATCAAAATTCGACTGTAATATTTGAATAATATGGTGAGATGTTGGTTTTGGGGGAATTTAATTAAGCTTGATTGGTTGGTTGGAATGAGAAAACAGAGTAGTTAAAATTAGTGAAAATCAGTCAAAGTTGGTGAAATTCGGTCAAAACTTGTTCAAACTTTGTTGAACTTCATAAATGGTTCCATGATTGTTGGATTTGGTGTAAGTAGTTTGAATGAGAGTGTTTTGAGTGGGTTTTTGGGCATGAGTCAATGTTTTTATTGAAATTAGGTTTTCTAATTTTTTTGTGCTTTTCTTGGTTTTGAGAAAGGGAAAACAAAAGAACAAGAGTGGTTACTTGCCCAATACTATTGAAAGAGTGAATAAGAAATTGACTACTAAAATGCCCACTTGAACATGGTTTAAAGTGGTAAAACTTGTGAGTCTCACATAGGAAAGAAATTGGACATTTTATAAATTTATATACTTATGGGTGCAAGTCCGCATGGACTTTTCATTGTTAAATGATTAATTATTATTATTATTATTATTTTATGCATTTGTACGTAGGAGGTGAAAAATTAGTTAAGCCAATTACAATATTTAGTGAAAAATTCTAAATTTATGTGTAATTAAATTAATTAGATCAAAAGTGGGTTCCAGTTAGCTCAACTGGTAAAGTCTTTGATGGTTGTATAAGAGATCTGAGGTTCAATTCCCGCCTACACCAAAAACTGATTGGTGTCTTGGTCTAATAATAAAGAGTAATTATCAGAAGCGGACGCCATAGGTTGAAACTCTCTAAAAAAAAAAAAAAAAAAATTAGATCAAATGATGACATCTATCTTCTAATTAACATCACATTGTTGAATTAAAATTTGCCACATGTCATTTGGGCCCACAAAATAAAGATAAATTTTTTATTCAAAATTAATGGATAGTTATCTTTATTAAAATAATAAAAATAGAGATAATTATCTATAAGTAACAAATCCTAGTGGGACTCTTTGTTGATTATTATCTTTATTAAAATAAATCATATTATATATAATAAAAGTTGGGCTTAGTCGCTGTGGTTACGCCAAGTGGCTTCACCAAATTACAGAAATTTTAATAAATTTTTAGATTTTAAGAATAGATATATACATATTTTTTGGATAAATATAACAAATTAAGTAATGAAAAAAAAGTAGTATTTGATTTATAACTATAACAGTTGTGTTTATCTAAAATGTTATCAACAAAGCCTAAAATCAATGGAATAGAATTACATAGAATTTAAATAAAAAAGAGAGATAAAAAAACATAAAAGAAAAAAAAAAGATCTTCCTGCAGCTGCTTGCAATTCTATAATCATTATATAAGGCTTTGCAATAATTCCTCTAGAACCTACAGAAGCGAGAGATATTTTATCAGAAAACCAAATTAGCAAAGCCCTAGAGGGAGATGAGAGCAATGCCAATGGACTTCTTTGCAGACATGGACGACCAGCCTTCGACTATGGTCATGGACGTGGACGATGTTGATCCACTCGAGATCTTCGGTGAGGGCGTCATCTCCATGGACAGCAAGCTCGCCAATGTCGATTTCTACAACGTATTCGAAGACGACTTCGATGACTCTTACATCAATTGAAGTTGTTTTCATCTTTATCTTTATCATCATGATTAATGAATGTTTCTTCTTTTCTAGGCTTTATTTTAAAATCTTTTATTTCTCTATGATGAAACTATGTGTCTGCCACTTTAATTCATTTATTCATTTATTAAGTTTTATGGTTCCAGGCGAATAAAACTTTTACTGTTTCACTTGAAAAAATCCTACTTATATTTCTTCAGAAACCACATTAGCTCCATCAGTTTTGGTGGCTTCTTGCACTTTATTTTTTTTTATTGAGAATATTTAACACATTAAATTTCTATCGGTTATATGTTCTACCTCTTCTTTTGATAAACAAATTATATGTTCTACCTTTAATAATGTTATGATATTCACTTTAATTAAAATTATTTTTATGTTACAGATTATCTTGAAGCTTTGAAGCCCAAGTTTAAAAGTTTCAAGATCTTAAAACTTTACCCTTCAACATGTTAATATGTTATCCTGAGTGCAAAGTCCACACAGATGCTATTATATGTTTATATCGATTCCATTGAAGATTATATCTATTCCATTGAAATTTCAAGTGACTTCAGGTCTGGATGCTACTCTTATTTTATTTATTTATTTTTGTATGTGGATCTCACATTTATGCCTCAAATTTTTATCACTCTTTCTTTTTTTTCATTTATTTAGTTCATCAATTTATTGAGATTTGTAAATATTTAATTTTGAAAATTATTTATAAAAGGGTTGTACGAAACCAAACATGCATAAAGGCTTTTCCCCATTTTTATGGAGTAAAAAATGTTGCTGACACCCATTCGACATGGCAAAAATTTCTTAAAATTATAAATGTTGGTAGAATTGTAGAGGGAAGAAGATAGAATTTAAGGTGAAGAAAACTTCTATATGAACATTAGAATTTATGTAGATAACTTCTATATGAGCATTAAAATTTTATTAGATTGGAAAAAAAATACACTTTAATTATTAGGACTCTAAATGATATATTGGTATTAATAATGTTTAATATTTATAGTAGTTTTGTGGAATGCAAGTGGATTTTTTTTTTTTTTTACTAAAGCATGTGAAGATCTCATATTTAATATTATCTCAAGCAACTTCCCTTCGGCACGTAAGGTTATCGTAAATCAAACTCTTTAATCAAGCATTTACTATAAATAAATATATATTTTTTCTAAGTTATGAGAAATTTAGAATTCTACTTCACTTAAAATTAGATTAGCAAGAGTTTTAAGTAACATTTATTTTGATTGTTCTGATTATATATCATTATTTGATGTTTATTATGTAAAATTTATATATTACAAACTATGTTTATACAAAAGTGACTTTATATATGTATATATGTCATAATATTAATGGGTTTTTATCATGTGGCTTACTAATTATTATTATGGTTTTAATTTTATACATATATTTTTTTAATTAAGTCGTGCATCGCACGGGCATAATACTAGTAAAAATATAGATACTTATCTACAAGCAAAAAGTCCAAGTGGAAGTCTCTGACTTTGGGCCTCTTGAAAATCTTTCACAAAAACCTTCACATTCAAAGAATCTTCAAAGAATTCGAGCCCTAAAGAATCTTCAAAGAACTCGAAGAGGGCTCGCAAAACTTGAAAAATAACAAATCTTTAACAAACTCAAAGCCAGAGATTTGTTGTGAAAATCGTTTGATTGATCATCCAATCAAAGTGAAAAAGATCTTGTGTTTCGAGCCAAGATTACAAGAAGATATAATCAGATGATTATTCTTTTGTAAATAATAAAAAATAGAGAATTGTACACATTATTTTATAAATAAAAATTTATATTTGTGAAGCACTTTCAAATATTGTTTGATTTTCAAACTTGAGAATTTTATGTTTATAGTGTCTGTTTACTACTCAATACTTATTTTTTTAATGAAACAATGTGTTTGTTCATGTGGCACCATTATAAATAGAGAGTCCATCATTTATCATATATTGTTGTTTTAGTTTTGCATTTCATGTTCACAATCAAAGAGAGACAAAGAGATTGTAGCATTTGGATTGTTATGCTTCTTCTAATTGTTGTGATTGATGTGTCATGGGAGATAAACATTCAGGAGTCTCAACCCACGATTATGGTTGGCAAAATCTATCTAAAGGAGACTGCATTAAATACAAGTCTTGATCTGAATTTGCATAACTCATTCTTACACATCCGATTTATGAGTAATTATATTTTTATTTATTTACAAATTTCTTCCTTGTATTTTTTTTAACATTATGATGTTGTTATTATCTATAGCATATGTTTATGTTAATGTTTCCATAATTGGAAATATAAATTAATTTTCTGCAATATATCCAACACAAACATCATCAAAATGTTTTTTTTTTTTTTCAATTTTATTTAAATTATAAGCTTATTATAATAATTATAATTCTAAAAAATAAAAAATAACAATGACAATAACAAAAAATATATTCATGCATAATAAAATATAAATTAGGGTACTTTTTTTTGAGAAATAATTATAACATGCTGCTAACCTTGCAGCTCGAACCATTTCCCCCCTAAACTCCCAAGCACTTTGTGCATGGGGAAGTGTCAATTCAGTTACAAGGCCTTTGGCAAATTAGGATACATTAAGACTCTAGATTAAGAGCAATCACCATAATAAATACAAAATTATAAACTTAAATTAAAAATTAAAATGATCTTGGCTTCTTCTATAGCCCAATGAAGGGTTTCTGATAACCATATCATTAGCACCAATAAAGGCAACTTCAAGCATTATACCCAAGTGTTTGGAACCTGGATAACAATTAATATGAGAGAAACACAACATATGTATAAACATTAAAAAAATAATAGAAAAATTTACTCACTATCATATATGAAATATTCGTCACATATGAAATGAAGTGATCAAAATAAAGAAAATCTTTAGTCAAACTAATTAATGATTCTCGAATTTGGTTTGGGAAAGCTTCTACTACATATAATGTGAACGAACATTGATTGAACTGATGTGGCTGTAATCATAATGAAGCCATATGAAAATTAATGAGTTGGACATATGAAGTACTTTTTTATCTCTCATTCTATCTTCCTCCCAAATTTTGATGGTGACATCAATGACTTGAGCAATAAAATCAATAATTAACATATTAGTTAAGTTTATGTGATCTTTGCATATGGTAACTGCACGAGCCATTGCTAATAAATGTGGTTTTTCTTTTCATAAGATTTTAAAAAAATTTTGAAATATGCTTTATCCACTTTTGCAATTATATTATTCATAATCTTTGTGCAAACAATTTTCAAGAAATTCGAAGGAAAGAGCCCTTTGCAACTAGCATGACTCTTTACTCTTGTTAGCATCAATTTTTGTTTGTTAACCATTGATGTGTTATGGCTAAAAAAACCTCCTAATTTTTTAATTTTCTAGCATGACAATTGCATCACTAATACTCTAGGTGCAATTCAATTAGGAAATAACACTTATTCTTGGGGATAGAGGTATATGTATCGCAATGTGTCCTTTAGAGTTCATAACATTGGGATACATATGACAACTTTAGAGTTTCTGGTGGTGTGATAAGCGTTAGCATAATTCATTTACTAAAAATTTAGATTATCCTTCTGAGAGAGATCAGAAAAATTGAAGGGAAATTCGATTCTCTACAACTTTGCCAGAAATTGCCTAGTTTGAATTTTGTCAATGATTCCCTTATTTTAGCTGAACTCAAGAAACTTCTAGGTGTAGTGCCCTTTAGAATGAGGAGTAACAATATTCTTTTGTCTTGGCTATGTGGGAATATTCCTCAATGTGAGACTGTGACAAAATCATGGGTGCAAAATTGAGTGTCTATACCTTCACAGTCATGAGTGATAGGATTTGTGTTAGACTATTAGCACAATCAGCATGATTTTCTTTTGAACAATTTCTCAATGAAAATGTGAAATTTAGTAAGTGGTTATAATAAATGCCTCTCAAGACCTACCCCCCCCAAGAAGAAAATAAAACTTTATCTCAATAAACAAAGGTCCTATCTCGTGAGTACATAATTGTTTTTGTTTTGTTTTAAATAAAGTCTCATTCTAGTTTTAAGAAAAATGCCCCACCACAACATTTGTTTTTGTAGAAATAAATTTTTTTAATCAAAATTGATAAACTAGTACTTTAGATTTATTGAATTAGCCATATTATTAGCTTAAAATGAAAAGTTAAAAAATTTTGACAACAAAAACTTGATTAAAAATTTTGAATCTCAAGAAGAGAGAAGCATTTACATACTATATAGAGATGTAAAATTACTAGTTAAATATTAAAAAAATAATTTTTGAATCATTGCCTTAGGTGTCGAATTATATTGAGTCGGTTTTGTAAGCAAAGATTACTACATGAAAGTCAACAACAACAACAAGAACAATAACAATAACAGTAACAATAACAATAACAACAACAAAAATGCCTATACATTACATTTTTCTAGTATTCCACTTCTCAAATTTAAGATAAGGGTATATAAACAATCTATCCTACTGTCTATTTTCGGTGATTGAAAAATGACAACGAAACCTTAAATTTGGATGAATAGAAAATTTTAACATTTTCTGAAAATTGAAAAGCCTTTGATTGGGATGAATGAAAAATTTTAACATTTAAAATTAAGAAAAAGCCTCATTGCTTTAAAACTCATTCCTAGATATAATATAGATCAACAACAACTTTTTGTAGGCATATCTGATGGTGGATTTGAGATGCTTAGGGGGTGAGTTTGCCGAAATTTGATAGTGGATCCATGGATGTGTATTGTTTGTTTTCTGGCATATCTGCTCTGACTTGGGCTAGATTGTAGGAGGGAATTGATTTTTAGCAGGTGTAATAACTGCTAAAGGCTTCCTCTGTATTTGTATCCGTTGTGGATAGTCAAGAAAGAAAAACAAAAAAAAAAGAGTTGGAAACAAAAAATGAGTACAAAAAATAAAAATAAAACATGAATATACACCCAACAAAAACCAAACGGCACTTTACTTTTCATTCATTAATTTTAAAACATCCAAACACGATTTACTTAATTTCATTTCATTCTTTTTCATCCTTTATCATTTCTAATTCAGATAATATTTACAGATAACAGTGCATCTTAATTTTCCAATCCGTATTCGATTGGGTTGGGTCAAACCCAAACCGATCTGACTCGGCCCTATTGTGAGGATATACCAAAAATTTTGGTATAAATAAAAGAAGTGTCTTCCGAAGCTGAAAAGTTTGGAAAGCGTATAAATTCACCATCATCGGCGACGGTGAGAAGTGGAGAGCGTTTGCCAGGATTGGTATGCATTAATTTTTCATTTGTTTAAAGCATCCCAACAATTCCAATAATTTATTTTGCTTTTAAACTGTAAATTTGTGTGGTAAAACTTCGTATTCTGATTGTATACTATGGATTCGAATAAAAATTTAGGGACTATTCGATTGAGTTAATGTTGACACTAACTCAGAATACGAAGTTTAAGAGCCACTGCATTCTTATTTCTATACAATCAGTATAATCTATTGAACGTCCCTTCTACTATTATCATTGTTAACTCACATAATCATTTTTGTTGTTAGACAAAATAGTTTTGTCATTTATTGGACATGTGTGGATAAGTTTATCTTAGTATAGACAACTCTACTTTAGCTTTGATTCATCACGCAAGTCTTGTTGTGCTGATAATGTTTTTGTGATTTTATTATAGGATCTGGCTGAGACTGCTTGTTTCTGAATTTCTGAGACAACACTTGGACGATTTTCATTTGCTTTAACTCCTATGATTTTCTTGGCTGATTGCGACGATATACAAATCTAGTTGCATTTAGATTTCCATATATTTAGTTCTAACCATTTAGTTCTTTTATTTTTATTTTTAATAAGTAACAATTTTAATGACAAGAACTTATTGTATAATTTCTTTAATATGATTTCAAATGAATAGTCATAGCTGGAATGTCAACTCTGGCATCCTTATTACTTAATATCATTTGATTCAAGGACTTATTCGTATTTATAATGAAGGCTTTATCATTAAATTCAAGCATCCATCTTTTTATGACATATAAAATATCTAGCTTTTCCGAGACTTAGAGTATGGTTATGATTAAGCACAACAATAGACAATGTAATGTAAAGTGTAAACCTTCCATCAGGACAACAAGTAGCATTAATTTTGGCCTTAAACTCGAGATTCTTTTTTGGTTTCTGTTTAAGAGCATTAGGTGCCTTACTTTTTGCCTTGCCTTGACAAACACATGAAAGAGTGAAAAATTTTAAATTTCCATCATGTTCAAGTTTAAAGGTTCTATTTGACACACCAAAGCCTGCTTATTTAGCATTTTGTGTATAATATGCTTTAACTTCTTCTGAAATTAAACATCACCACCACGCAACCTTGGTGTGATGGTCACTTCACAAATATAAGTTCTTATGGGGTGTAGGAAGTAAGGGCTGAGGTTCAAGTCTCTAAGAAGGAGTTTCACACACATATACACATAAATTAGATTAGAGTAGAATTTTTATCTTATATAATATATATATATATATATATATTAATTAAACATCATTCCAAAGTTCGGTTCTAAAACAATTTTATTTCCACCTAAAATCTTTGTTGATTTCATGTTCCTTTTCTTAATTCTTTTCAATCTCTAACTTTTGCTTATTTTCTTCCTTATGGATGACAATTTCTTCATCTGAAGACATACCATCTTCATTACTAACAATCACATCATTGTTTCCATTAGAAATACTGATCAATTATCTAGTGAAAAAACAATATAAACTTTAAATCATGTATTGAATTTAGAAACATTAAAAATAAAATGACTAAATTATAAAATTAAAATTAAGTTATTTCTTTTAAAACAAATACGAATAGTAGAGAAATTACCTGAAGTAGAAGAATTAGAAGCATCAAATAGCATTGTGAGAGCATCAGTCTCAGTTAAGGGTGGCAATTTGTGTTCACATGTCGTGTTCGTGTCATGTTGATTCATGAGTATTTAACTATATAGGTCAACCTTAACCCGTCATGTTTATTAAACGGGCTAGGATTCCTCAACCCTAACACAACCCATTTATTAAACGGATTAGTCATGTCGACCTATTTATCAGATTTTATCAAAAAAATAATAATAAATTTAGTATTAACCAAATTTATATGAATTATGAAAAACCAAACAAATAAATATTTTTTATATAAAATTCAGAACTAAATAGTAACTGCATCACAAATAATCATTCAAAACTAAAACATATCTTAATATCATAAATAATCAATCATAATATGTCAAAAAAAAAAAACTACAATAACTAATAAGTTTATATACCTAGAGTTTGAAGGGTACATTGATAAAATGTCATTCAATTAAACGGGTCAAACAGGTTTCATGTGATGGACACTAATTCAGCCCATTTATTAAATAAGTTAGTTGTGTCAACTTAAATATGACATGAACCTATTAAGTCTTAATTTATAATTTACTAATTTCATGTCATATTGTGTCGGGTTCGCAGGTCGTGTCCAATTTTGCCACCTCTAGTCTCAGTTTGAAAAATGAAAGAGATGGACGGTATGTTGAACAATTGTGAGCTACAACAATTTTTGAACAAATTTATGGTAGTATTAACAAACGTAAGCTATTAAAAAAAATTTAATAACAAACCATTAGAATCATATCTCTAGCATGAAGGGAAATTAAAGAGATGGACGGTATGTTGAAGGATTTTTTTTGTTTTTTAATAGATTTGATTGTAGAGAGATTTTTATTTGAGTTATTTTAATATCTGACATGGATATTCAAAATTTTAAAAGTTGATGTGGAGCATGCTACATCACCAGTTTGGAAAATGTTTGTAAAATAGTTTAGGACTTTAGCATTTTCCTTATACTAGTACATCTTTCTCTTAAAAAGCAAACCTTCCCGCATGGCAGTGACAGCACCAATTTCTCTAGAAAGAAGTGTTGGAGATAAATGTTATACTTCTTCTAATTGTTGTGATTATTGTGTCATGGGAGATAAATGTTCAAGAGCCTCAAAGCATCAATTGTGATGGACAAAATCTATCTAAAGAAGATTTTGTCAAACATAAGTCTTAATCAGAATTTGCATACTTCATTCTTATGCATCCGATTTGTGAGTAATTCATTTTTTTTTTTTTTTTTTACAGATTTATATTTCTCGCATTTTTTTAGATTATGTTATTGTTTTTATTTAAAGCATATGTTGTATTACTGTTTACATAATCACAAAAATAAATTAAATTTCTGCAATATATCCAACACAAACATCACCAATTTTTTTATTCAAATTATAAGCTTGTTTATAATAGTAACAATTATAAAAAATAACAATAACAATAAAAACAACTAAAAATAGATTCATGTACAATAAAATATAAATTAGGATACATCAAGGCATTAGATTAAGGGCAATCACCGTAATAAATATGAAATTATGGATTTAAAATAAAAATAAAAATGACATTGACTTCTTCTATAGCCAATGAAGGGTTTCTAATAATCATATCATTAGCGCAAATTGGGTGATCACAAGAGAGATATAGGCGACTTCGAGTATTATACTCAAGTGTTTGGAATCTAGATAACAATTCATACGAGAGTAATACAACATAAGTATAAACCTAAAAACAAGTAAAAAAATTTGCTAACCATTACCTAAGAAATATTAATTACATATGAAATGAAGTGGCCAAAAAAAAAAAAAAGGAAATCTTTAGTCAAACTAATCAATGATTCTCAAATTTGGGTTGGGAAAACCTCTTATACATATAATGTGGACGAATATTGATTGAATTAATGTAATTGTTATCATAATGAAGCAATATGAAAATTACTCCCTCCGTCCCAAATTTTTTGTCCTGTTTGAAAAGTCAAACTTTTTAAGGGAACATCATTTATTGTCTTGTCTACCTTTTAAAAATGTATAAGTTTCCAAAATTATCCTTAAAAAAATTTATTAAAAAGTTGAATTAATAAATTAATAGGGGTATAATAGGAACACTAGTAAATTAATGACTTTTATTTTTAGAAACAGGACAATATTTTGGGACATCTCAAAATGGAATAGAGGACAAAAAAAAATGGGACGGAGGGAGTAATCAGTTGGACTTATTCTATCTTTGTCCCAAATTTTAATGGCGACATCAATGACATGAGCAATGAAATCAATACTCAACATATTTGCTAGGCTTATGCGATCTCCAAATATTGTATAGCACAAGCCATTGCTAAAAAATATGTTATTTTTTTTATAAGATCTAAAAAAAAACTTTGAAATCTATTTTATCCACTTTTGTGAAAATATTATTTATAATCTCTGTGCAAACAACTTTCTAGAAAGCCGATGGTAAGAGACCTTTGGACCTAGCATGACTCTTTTAAGCTAGTTAGCATCGATTTTTAGTTTGTCAACCATTGATGCGTTAAGGAAAAAAAACCTCCTAATTTTTTAATTGTCAGGGATAAAAATTGCATCACTAATACTCTAGGTGCAATTCAATTAGTTAGCAACACTCATTTTTTGGGATAATGGAAGATATGTTATTATTTTAATACTGTAGAATTTATAATGAATACTATCACCGTCAATGTTGAGGTACAACATTCAGAGTTCCGGGTGATGGGATCTGCGTAGTACATTCAACCGAAGTACATTGTTTAGAGTTTCGGGTGGTTAGTTGTGTGTAGCACATTTAACCAGATATTTTTCTGTGAAATTCTTAGGGCACGCATTAAGCTATCTATTTTTAGAAATATTTTTTCCAAAATTGAAAAAACTATTAATATTTTTTTAATTTCCAAAAAAAAAAATTTCAAAAATGAAAATTATTGTATGTCCTTAGGGCACACATTAACAAAATCCTTATAACAAATGCCCCTCAAGACCTAGGCCTAACCACCCCCCACCCAAAAAAGAAAAGTTCTACCTCAATTAAAAAAAAAAAAGGGCCGCACCACAAAGAAAAAATTTTATTAGATTTTTTTTTTAAGGCGAAAAGCCACTTTTAGTCCCTACATTTTATTTTTACCGCTTTTAGTTCTTATCTTGAAAAACGCTTCTCGTTTTGGTCTCTACCATTACATCAAAAATGGAGAAAGCTGACGTGGCAAACGGCAGGAATAAATAATAGTAAATTAATTTCCACATGGCCTAAATTAATAATAAAAAAATGTTTTTTGGCATTAAAAAAATGCCACGTCAACATCTAAATTAAAAAAATTAATTTATTAATTTTAACTAAATAAAAAAATTAAAAACAGAATTAAAAACTAAAAATGACATGAATTGAGATCTAAGTGTGTCTTGAACAAGAACACAAATCTAGATCTAAGAACACAAACCCAGCAATATCATCAAATCCTAAAGCCTCATAGTATCAAATCAATCAAAAAATACAACACAACCAATCCAAAAAAAAAAAAAAAATCTCAAACTCAGAACAACCCATCTCATTTAAAAAGAAACCCAGCAAACCCACCTCAAGCAAACCCAGATCCGGTGGCCATGCTCCCCGCCGACGAGTTCTTCTCCGACAGAAAGCTAGTTCCACTACAACTCTCGTCGGTCAAACATGAGAGAGCACATTCGTAGTTTGAGTTGGAAAACCCAGTCTTCTTTCCTTCGCATCCTTCAACAAATGGTTGAGGTTGGATGAGTGTTTACATAGCCTAGGATTATTTCTCCTATTCCAAAGAGCCCAAACTATTAAGGTAAATAATTCTGGGTCTTTGTTGTCAACAAAGATAAAACCCAAAATGTCGATGAAACTAGTAGTTTGTTTGAGAGTTCCATGATTTATGATGGAATTGAACTCCAAAATTTTTCCAAGTCTAAGTAGCAGTACAGGACGTGCACTATGTCTTCCTGATGCAATTTACAGATCTCACATAGCCCTTCAGTAAGCACATGGTGTTTAATCAATTTGGCTTTTGTAGGCAAAGAATTTTCACAAGCATGCCATACCAGGTGTTTAACCTTGCTTGGAACATTTAGACTCCAGATTTTCTTCCACAGGTTTCAGAGTGTCTATTGTAGAGCTCTTCTCCGATGGCGTTTGCTTGAGGTGGGTTTGTTGGGTTTCTTTTTAAATGAGATGGGTTGTTATGAGTTTGAGATTTTTTTTGTTTTGATTGATTGTGCTATATTTTTGGATTGATTTGGTACTATAAGGCTTTAGGATTTGATGATATTGCTGGGTTTGAGAAAATGGTGATTTTGAGATTTTTAATTTTTGGATTTTAATTTTTGGGTTTGTGTTCTTAAATGTGGGATGGTGTTCTTGTTCAAGACACACTTAGATCTCAATTCATGTAATTTTTAGTTTTTAATTTTTTTTATTTAGTTAAAATTAATAAATTAATTTTTTTAATTTAGATGTTGATGTGCCATTTTTTAATGTCAAAAAACATTTTTTATTATTAATTTAGGCCACGTGAACATTAATTTACTAATATTTATTCCTGCTGTTTGTCACGTCAGCTTTTTCCGTTTTTGATGTAACGGCAGGAACCGAAACGAGAAGCGTTTTTCAGGATAGGGACTAAAAGCAGTAAAAATAAAATATAGGGACTAAAATGAGAATCGCCTGAAAATGTAGGGACTAAAAGTAGTTTTTCGCTTTTTTTTTTTTAATGTTAAAATTGATAAAATGCTAATTTAGATTGATTCAATTAGTCATATTTTCAAGTTAAAATGGCAAGTTAGCAAATATTATATAGAGATGTAAAATTACTAATTAAATATTATAGAAGTAATTTTAAATCATTGCCTTAGGCATTGAATTATATTGAGTCGGATTTGCAAGCAAAGATTACTACATGAAAGTCAACAACAACAACAACAATAACAACAACAATAATAATAACAATACAAATAATAATTATAATAATAATAACAATAACAAAATTTCCCATACAATATATTTTCTAGTATTTCACTTCTCAAATTTAGGATAAGGGTATATATATAAAATCTTGAATAACTCACACTTCTGTCTATTTTCAGTGATTGAAAAATGACCACAAAACTAATATGAACGTGCGATGAGGCTCTTTTCTTTTGGTTTAGTGTCATAACTTTCCAATCGTAACCAAATTTTCAATAATACCTTTTAAATAATTCACGCATCACATAATGTCAAGGAGTTACCAATTCATAATACATGTGATTAAGAAAGTACGATACACGATATAATTCAATTGAAAATGTAGTATATAAATTTTGTTCAGAGAATTACCAATTTTGATAAGAGAACATTTGACCATTGACAAGAATTCAATATATGAAACAAAGAGTGCAGAAGTAATGTCGGTTGAAATGAAAAAAAAGAAAGTAAAGGAATATTGTAGGCTTGTAGTTTGAGGGATTTAAAGTTATTAAAATTTTTCCTTATGCATTCCATAAGGTTGGAAGGGGAAGAAGGGAACAATGAAAGGGAAGTTTTTTTTAGGAAGTTGCAATTGTGTTGGTTTTTAATTAATTAATTAATTAATTTTTTTTTATGGGATGTGCTGTATTTTTTTATTTTTTATTTTTTTTAATAGGAACTGGGATTGTTAGTTTGTTAGGTTTTTTTTTTTTTTTTAAACAAAATTTTGTGATAAACATTGGGTAGGAACTTTGTATCTATCTATTATCTAGTGTAGAGTTTTTACCTGTAGTTTTTTTTTTGCAATTTACAGTTTTAACCTCATTTCTCAAGTTTTAGGAATAATGATAAGTTAATGAAATTAGTGGTATTTTTGAAAGTAAAAAATAAAATAAAATAAAACTAACTAACTAACTTTCAGAAATAGTGATATCAGCACATGAATATATATATATATATATATATATATATATATATATATATTTATATTTATTGTGAGGCATACTCACATATCATCATTTATCAGTCATCATTCAGCAATACGAAACCAACATTTTTGGCATAAATAAAAGAAGTGTCTTCCGAAGCTGAAAAGTTTAGAAAGCGTATCATATCACCAATTCCGCATCGTCGGCGTCAGTGAGAAGTCGAGAGCGTTTGCCTAAGATATTGGTACGCCTTTTTCATTTTATTTTTAAAGCATCCTCCAACAACCCCAATAGTTTATTTTGCTTTTAAACTGTAAATTTGTATAGTAAACATCGTATTTTGATTGTATACTATGGATTCGAATATGAATTTAGGGACTATTCGATTGAGTTAATGTTGACACTGCATTCTATACAATCTAAATAATCTATTGAACATCCCTTTTGCGTTTACCAAAAAAAAAAAGAACATCCCTTTTGCTATTATAAATTTATAATTATAAACTCTCATTTTTATTTTTTAGACAAAATAGTTTGTCATTTATTAGACATGTGGGCTCAAAAACTATCTAACCTAGGATCACGCGTGGATCCACAGGGTAGTATTTAATTGACTGACACAATTTATTTGTAAAAAAGTAATAGAGAATAAACACTTTACAATGGGAAACTCAAACAATTGATTTCATCAACACTATATATTTCAAATGAAACTAATGTATTACTAACGGGACTGACGAGTCCGTCTCACATGGACGATCCCATCAATATAGACGAAGACACCCTCAGGCCAGACGAAGTAATTATCCACGCTATTGACGAAGATATCCAGGCCATTCAATGCAGCCAATTAAACCCAGAATGGTTACAAGGCTAACTGTATGAACCGTTGGAGCACATTGAAGCCACATTACACAGCACCAAACGTTACCAAGAGGAGCATTAAGACCTCCATAACTACTCCAACGGCTAGAAGCCATGAAAACATATATAAAGCCCACACATTGCCAAGAACAAGGTACATACACGGATATACACTGAGAGATCTATTTCATTCTGTTCAAATTACATTGTTTATTCACAAGAGAGCTTCTTATACTGACTTTGGCATCGGAGGCTTTGTGGCAGGCACTACACTGGTGACCACCTTTGGGAGTACGTTCATACAGGCTGGGGATTGCTTCCATCTGACCAACTTTACAACGAGCTTACGCTTCATCAGTTTGGCGCCGTCTGTGGGGACGACATTTTCGTGTTCAAACTCGAAAAAGTAGTTTTCAATCAATTGTTACTTTCAAATGGAGTCCAATCAAGATTCCGCAGCCTTAGCCCAGCAAGTTTAGGCTCTCGCAGCTGCTGTCGAAGAACTCACCAGGCAAAATCAGGAAATGAAACTACGGCTTCAACAGGAGGAGAATCAATCCAAAAACAACATGGAGGATGAGCGAAATAGCCACAGAATGAGCGACCATCAAAGGCCTACTACTCCAGTAGAACAAAATTCAGATCTTCTTCATGAGATGAGGAAGGAGATGGACGAGTTGAGAAATTCCATTAGGGAGAAGACAGATCAGAGCGTGGGCAGATTGGTAAGGGCAACAGACTCGCCTTTCACAGCAGCGGTCTTAGGATGCCCAGTACCGTCGAAGTTTCGACTACCACAACTTGAGCCATTTGATGGGCTCAAGGATCCACAGGATCACCTCAACACCTTCAAAACGACACTAGGGCTTCAGCAACCCCTTGACGAGATATTGTGCCATTCCTTTCCTACCACCTTTAAAGGAGCTGCAAGGGAATGGTTCACCAAGCTGCCTACCTCGTCCATTGACAACTTCGAGCAGTTGAGCAACGCCTTCCTGCGTCACTTCATTGGAGGACAACGTCCGAAAAGGCCAGCTGACCACTTACTCACCATCAGGCAAGGAGAGAAGGAAACCCTGAGGTCGTACGTGAAACGCTTCACTCGGGAGACGTTGGAGGTAGATGAGGTCGACGATAAGGTACAGCTGACGACCTTCAAAACGGGACTCAGATCCAGAGAGTTCGTTGCATCACTGGCGAAGAATCCCCCAGAAACGATGGCCGAGATGCTCCTGAAAGCACAGAAGTACATGAATGCTGAAGACGCCTTAGTAGCCATAAGGGACATAGAGAAACTAGAAGACAAAGGAAGAAAGGATGACGAGCGCAGGGGACAAAAGAGGGATCGTCAGGATTGTCGGATCAATGACGGGAACAGAAGGAAAGACGATAAAACCCCAAGAACGGTAAAATTTACCCCTCTTGTTATGCCTGTTGACAAAATTTTAACACAGATTAAGGACGAACACTACCTTAAATGGCTGCAGCCATTGCATTCATCTCCTAACGTCTGCGATAAGAATAAGTATTGCCGATTTCACAAGGATCATGGCCATTACACAGAAGACTGTCGAGAACCTAAAGGAACAAATAGAGGAGTTGATACGGAAGGGGAAATTACAGAAGTTTGTGAAGAAGGGAGAGTACAACAAATTTCAAGACCGAAATAAGAGCCAGCATGAGTCCTCGTCCAGGGGCGATGACCGTCAATTCCAACCTCCTCAGAATGTGATCGGGGAAATAAAGACGATCACAGGGGGGGCTCCCTTAAGAAAGCATATCAACGATAGGTGAACAGCGTCCACATGACACCCCCGTTGAAGCAGAGACGAACTGAACAGGACATGACTTTCAACGAAGGAGATGCTAGGGGAGTGAAGCAGCCTCACAATGACCCCTTGGTCATAATGCTCACCATAGAAGGATTCAACACCAAAAGGATCCTCGTGGACAATGGTAACTTCACTGATATCATCCACTTCCCTGCATTCCAGCAATTGAAACTGGATCCAAAAAGACTGCGTCAATTCGATTCCCCCTTCGTCAGTTTCAGTGGTGACAGGTGTAGAGAGGGAAAATTCCCAACCTATCACAAGCTGACACGTCACGCTACCAAGTCCATAAAATACAGCCAATTACAAAGTGCCACATATTGCTGCTAGGTTTTGCTATCACTATTCAAAAACCAATAGAAATTTGCCAAGTGCCATGAAAAAACCAATCACACATCAGCGCACGTGTAAGCGATGACATAAGCAGTCTCGCACGTGTAAGCGATGACACAATCAGTCCAGTACGTGAAAGCGATGACATAAGCGGACCAATCAAACTCTGCCACGTGTCACCAATCAGACTCCGCCACGTGTCGCTCACCCACCTCCAAACTCCTATAAATAGAAGCCTTCCTAAGGCATTTAAAAGAGATCAAAAGATCGGGAGAAAGTGCACCAAGCCATCTGAAGCACAAGCAGCATCAAAGAAGATTCAAAAGTCCAGAAGCTCTGCTGGAATCAAGCCCTGAAGCCTTCAGCAACTTCAAGAACTTCAACCCTCAAACACGAAGCACATTTGAAGCAGAATCATCCAAACTACCTGCCTAGATCTCAAAATTCACTGGAATCAAGCTCAAAAGCCTCCAGAAACCTCAATAAACACAAATTAGTGAAGTTCTACGGATTCAAGCCTCTAAAGCACCGAAGAACTTCCAAAACAAACCTTCAAATACGAAGAACATTCAGAGAGGAATCATCCAAATCATATTCCTAGATCTCAAAGTTCACTGGAATCAAGCTCAAAAGCCTCCAGAAACCTCACAAACCATAAATCAGTGAAGCTCTACGGATTCAAGCCTCTAAAGCCCCGAAGAACTTCCACCACAAATCTTCAAAGACGAAGAACGCACCAAGAACACGAAGAACGTCCGAAGAACACGAAGAACAAAGAATTTCTAACAAGCTCATAACTAGAGATTCATTGTAATTCTGTTTCAAAGGTCTTCGATCCATTCTTTAGCCAAATTGAAGTATATTTGGTGTTCAAATCAAAATCACATTACCACAACTCCAATCAACAAATCTTTCAAGGAGATCTAATCAGAGGATCACTCTTTTGTAATCACAGAGAATTGTACCACACATTCATCAATACAAAATCGCATTTGTGAAACTATTTTACTTGTTTGACTCATTTCAAACCGAGAAATTTAGTCATCCACATATTCTAGCACGCCCGGTGGGACATCTCTGCCTCTCATCTGATTCTCCTTCAAAGAAAGAAATCAACATCACCTTGCTACCAGCTCCAATGGCCTTTAGCAAGAATATTCAAGCTTCAACAATAGCTACTTCAACTAAACTTGGTACGGCTACCACCAACAACTGCATTGGTGTAATCAATTGTAGCCAACCCAAAGCAAATAATCAACTTCAATTTCAATTAACCAAGGAAGCCAAGGTCTAGAAAATCATCTCCTTAGACCCTCTTACAAGAAACAAGGTCATCAACAAGGACATCTCCACCTTGGAACACCTCGAGTATGGGGGCAAATCCCCTTTTTCCTTCACCAGAAGTTGGTCGCACGATTTCTTTCCCATCAAAGGGAACCCAAAAGATGAGATTTCACGTGCCCACTTAAAATCACTTTCTTCTTCATCATCTTGGGAAGTTGTGTCAGTCATGATGACTAACACCTCTACCATGGAAGAAAACATGGCTGAAATGGAACAAATGATCATCCTTCTCACAAAATCACTTGAAGAAAAGGACGTCAAAATTGCAACCCTAATGAACAAGCTGGAGGTAGAAGATTCGGGTGAATCAAGTCATGGCCCTGAGCGCCCACCTGGCTTCACCTCGAAAGGAGAAAACACTAGGGTTGATAAAGGAAAAGGAGGTGAAGGCACTTCTCAATATGGACATTCCACCTCAATGGCTTCGATATCTGTCCAACAATTGCAGGACATGATAACGAACACCATTCGAGCACAATATGGAGGTTCTTCTACAAGTTCTCTCATATATTCGAAACCTTATACAAAGTGCATCGATAACATGAGGATGCCAAATGGGTATCAGCCCCCCAAATTCTTACAATTTGATGGCAAAGGAAACCCTAAGCAACACATTGCTCATTTTGTAGAAACTTGTGAGAACGCAGGAACTCAAGGAGGTCTCCTTGTAAAGCAATTTATCCGTTCGCTCAAAGGGAATGCGTTTGACTGGTATACAGACTTAGAACCCGAGTCAATCAACAGTTGGCAACAACTTGAAAGGGAGTTCCTTAACTGATTCTACAGCACACGACGCACGGTAGGCATGATGGAGCTTACCAATACCAAACAATGGAAGGATGAGCCCGTCGTTGATTATATCAATCGGTGGCGTTCTTTGAGTCTAGATTGCAAGGATAGACTTTCTGAAATTTCTGCTGTAGAGATGTGCATCCAAGACATGCATTGGGGACTTCTTTACATCCTTCAAGGGATAAAGCCTCGAACATTTGAAGAGTTAGCAACTCGTGCGCATGACATGGAGCTGAGCATTGCTAGCCGTGGAAATACAAAACCTCCCATACTTGAGGAAAGCAAAAAGGAAGTAAGGAAGAATGATAGGAATGCAAAAGTCAACCTCAAAGACCCAATGGTTGTTAACACTGTCGAAGTCAAGGTTCCAAGAAGAGGAGCGAAGGCAAATGAAAAATAGCTTGAAGGATGGCAAAAGAACGAAGTGCATCGCCTGACTTTTAAGGAACGTGAGCAAAAAGCATATCCGTTCCCTGATGAACATGTGCCAAGCATCTTAGAACAACTATTGCAATTGAAGCTGATTGAATTGCCAGAATGTAAGCGACCAGAAGACATAGGGAATGTTGATGACCCTAACTACTGCAAATATCATCGCATCATTGGCCACCCAATCCAAAAATGCTTCGTCTTCAAAGAACAAATCATGAAGTTTGCCAAAGAAAACAAGATTGATCTAGACTTCAATAAAGTTGTCGAGTCAAACCATGTCACCGTTGCTTGTGATGTACTTCCAACTCTCAAGCAGGGGGCAAACACCAACGAAACTTACAAATTGATTGACAATGATAGCGTAAGGATCGGCCCTATCGATGGGAAGTTCCTCAAACACTTCTACGCTTAAAAATCAAGGATTGCTCCTCGGCAAGAGCTTAAACTACCCACTACAGCGCTGCAAGGGTACATGATGTCTTCCCATTACCTTTGAAAGCGTACCAATAAAGAGAAATTAATCCCACTCTATGTCACCAATTGCTATTGTGCCGTAGTGGTTTGATGCCCATGTCGCCCTTGAGGGGTCTCGGGTTTGATTAGTGGTGATACCCACTATTACACACTGAGCCCTCCTTTTTTGCAAAAAATCATTAAAAAAAAAAAAAAATCTTTTGAACTACGTAATGACTTAATCCCTCTCTGGGGTACGTAAGCAACTTGGTATCATTTACTAAGTTCAGTCACATGAAAAGAAGAAATATTGCCACTCTAGCTTGAGGAGTTTTTCAATGGTCGTCAATATGCTTTTGAGATCCCTTTAATTGGCAGGCGTTGCTTAGGATCAGTCAATTCCTTAATACATGATACTTAAAGATCATTGTGGTAGAAAAAGACAGCTGCAAAGAATTGGTGTTACTTGGCTTTCCTTGAACTAATGATAAACATAAGTTAGTTCTTGGTTGTGGAGTAAAATAAAATCTTCAACCTCTTTTACAAAGAATGAAGTCTTCATGGCATTGCCCCTCTTCTGTGGACATCCTTCCATGTCTCTAAAGTATGTTTTACATCACTTATCTCCTGAGGGCATCTTCTTGTACCTTGCAAGTCTAAGCTACATCGTCTGTCTTCTAGGTTGTGTCACTTCACAACTCCGAAATTTGAACCACATCATCTCCCTTCTGAGTGGTGCCGTTTCATATCATGTCTCTGGAATTTGGACAACGTCACCTTCCTCCAGCATCTAAAGTTGGTGTTGCGTCATCTCTCCTCTAAGGGCATGTTCATGCAATGTCAAAGTCTTGGCGGCATTCTTCTCACATCTTCAAGGTTTTATTGGCATCTCTTTGCATCCTCAAAGTCTTGATGGGAGCTTCTTGAAACTTAAAGGTTTTATTGGCATCTCCTTGCATCTTCAAAATCTTAATGAGAGCTCCTTTCATCTTCAAAGTTTTGGTAGCAATCTTCTTGAAACTTCAAGGGTTCGTTGGCATCTTCAAAGTCTTAATGAGCTCCTTGCATCTTCAAAGTCTTGTTAGCATCTCTAAAATTTTGATGTCTGGCGATAGTACTATGTACCTTTGATGTTTGAACTTTGTCGCCTTTAAAAATTGACGCTAATGCAACTTCAAAGGCCAATATTGGTGCGACTTCAGTGCAGATGAAGTGTTGACGAGATGTCATGGCAAAGACGAATATTAGCATGGCTGCGGTGCAAGTGAAGTGTTGACGTGGCTTCATGTTGAAAAGGCTTCATTAAAAAAGACGAGTGCAAATATTGCTTCAGTAGACAAGTAATGGTGATGCTTCAATGCAAATGCAAGAGTTGGCGCAGCTTCATGACAAAGATAAGTGGTGACGTGACTTCGACGCAAAGAAAGATATGGATGTAGCCTCAATGCAAATGCAAACTTTGCGCGGTTTCATGATAAGAACAATTGGTGTGGCTACGTTGTAAAGACAAGTGTGGAACACGCTCATGCACAAAAAGTGCTAGCATAGTTTCATTAACGACCAGTACTAGTATTGCTTTATTGCCAACACCAGAGGCGATACGACTTCAAAGACAAGTACAGGCGATAGCATTGTTGCCTGGCTGAATATCCTCATTGAAACGTCGTTGCAAAGACGAATATCACTAAAAGATTGTTGTTACAAGAAAATAATGTAACAGCATGAAGGCATACGTCACTGCAAGAACGTTGCTATCAATGAAATACAAAGCCACCAAATGAAAGCAAACACTTCTATGAGAATGTCAGCGCAAAGTTTGATGTCAAAACCCAAAGATCAAGGAAACTGTGCTGCAAAACAAAAACGAGCAACAAAAAAATTTGTCAGGGAAAAGGTCTCATAGCACATATTAAAAAAAAAAAAAAAAAATCTTGAAAGAAGGAGAAGAAAGCTGAAGGTCGAGCATGTGTCTCAGTGATGAAGGAAGGCAAATAACATGCCTTTATACAGAAAACTTCTAAGATAGCAGGCAAGAAAAATGAAGAAAGTCAGCAAACCATTAAATGGTTCCACCAACTGGCCAGTGGAAAGAACTACATTCACATTTCAGAAATGTGAAAACAATTGAAATTCAAAGTCAAATTTTGCAGACTCAAATGCACTAAAAGTCAGGGAAGTTTGCACCAAATTTTGAAATGAAAGAGGATATTCATCCATAAAGACAGAAGATGATGGCTCACTATCTCACAAGTCTGAATCCTGGCACCATCCTGTCAGGGCGGCCACCGCCAAAGCAGACTAAAAAAGGCCATAAGTCCAACAAAGACCCGTGGCTTTCTCATTCAGAATTGTGAAAATCCAAACATCATTTCACAAAACTGACCCTACAGAAATCTCAAACGGCCCTCGATCTGAAAAACCCAAAAAAATCATCCTCAAAGGAGCTACCACGCGCCACCACGCGCCGCCATAAGCTCGCGATGACCAACGGCCTAGTCCTTCAAATCTGTGCAAATCTGCCCACAAATTAAGAAAACAGGAACTGCCACTAGATCCAGCGGCCTTTTCTCTACAAAACCTGAAAATTTCAGGCCCAAACGTTGAACCACGCGCTGCCATGCGCAACCAGAAGCTCCGGCGGTCTTTGCCTCAATTCCACGCGCCCCCACGCGCCTCCAGCAGAATAGACGCGTTTCTACGCGCCACGCGCCTCACACGCGCACCTCTACTCTATGACGTCATGATGACGTCATCTTCCACTACCCGGTTTGACCTGGACCGAGCCGAAAATTTGACCCGGTCTGAACCGCCTGAAATTATAAAAAAAAAAAAAAAAATAGAAAGAAAAGGTTCTTTGACCAAGTTTGACCTTTGACTTTGACCAAAAAGTCAAAATTTTCAAAATGGACATGTCCCACTCAGTTTTTCGAGTACATTCTGATTTTGGGATCCGTTTTTTCATTAGAAGCTCAGAAATTGTGCAAACGTCCAATTTCCAGAAAGTTGACTTTTGCGTAAATGTTGACCAAAAGTCAAAATTTTTAAGATGGACCTATCTTGCTCAATTTTTCGTGTACATTCCAAATTTGGAGTCCGTTTCATCATTTGAGACTTGAAAATTGCACAAATAACCCAATTCCAAGATAGTTGTCTTTTGTGTTGAAATCAACCCAAAGTCAAGATTTTCAAGCCAGACTTGTCTTGCATAGTTTTTTGTGACTTGGAAATCACCAATCTAACCCACATCTCTGAAGTACTGACAATGTCCAAGACTTAAGCTCCCAAGATCAAAATTTGAGATTCATCTATTTAGTTTGGATCCCCTCAAGGTTATTCTTCAGACTCTATCGAGGCTTCCCTTTCAAAGTACAGGTGAACTCTCACAAGTGTGTCTTGAATTTGAAATTACATCGGGTCACCCGTCCAACCTACCATCCCCTTTTCGGTGCCAAACATTCCCACCTACTGTTCAGTGCCTACCGGTCTCCCACCTACCATTCTCGTTCCCTACCAATCTCCAACTTACCATTCTCATCCACCGGTCTCACAAAAAATTTACCAACCGTCATTCTCAACTACCTATCCACCATTCTTTGTCTCTCCACTATAAATAGAAGGGCCGGATTTATCAAAAACTCATTAAAAAAAATACACTGAGTCATGAAATGAAGATTTTCTTCTTTCAAATTTTCAAGTCCTCCTTCTCACAGCCATTTCTCACTATGGCTTCATCATTCTCAACACTTAACAACCAATATTGCTTCATAATCAGTTTGAAATCAACCCTCTCATGGTTCGGTAGAAACCCTTTTCACAACATCATTGTAGTTTTGAGATCCAAACAAATTTTGTTTCTCCACTTAACGACCGCCTTTGTCCATAAAATTATTCATAACAAGGTATGTATCGTCCTTCCATGCTTCTGTGGATTTGGTTGGCCAGGAAGTCTAAGTCCAGCAGAGACACCTGTTCCTAACCTTAGGTCTCCTGTAGTTTCTCTCCAATTGCTTGGCCTTCCAACAGAAGCAGCGGTTCGGAACAAATAGCAACTTGGCTGGTTTCTAAGACCAGAATCACAAGTTAGCTCCATCTTTCATTTTTCTGTACTTTTCCAACAAGTAGCAGTAAGTGAAGATGGTAAAAAGTGTTGGAGTATCCTACAAATTGTCTTTCATCCAACACTTGAAACAACCTTCAAGGCACCAGCTCATCAGAGTTCAGCCTTTGGGGCCGGTAAATGGTTACAAGAGCCTTATTCCATGTCCCCACCACTAAGGGACTCAAAGGTCATCGTTGCTGGTACCTCAAAACACACTTTCTGGAATTACTCCAACTTAAATTTAGCTTGAAGTATTTTAGAAGGTACTCTTCTGAAATTACTTCAACTTAACGTCTGTCGGCATAGTCCCATCGTGCATGCACATTCTACGACTTGCTGTTAGACCCCATGCAAACATACAATCAATCCTATATTCAAAGGTGTACTTCACAAAAACATCTACACCAGAGGGTCCCCAACATCCCCAACATACAGGGCCAGCACCATGGTGGCGTGTGTTTCACCCATTCACTTTGCTTCATCCTCGTCTTCTTCACCACCCTCATCAACATCCCTAGAATCCATAAGCTTCTAAAATTACCTCAACTTAACTTGAGTGAAACAATTACACATGTGCATTCAACCACTTTCCCACATGGCCTCGCCGTAATTTGAAGTATATTCTTCTGAGATAACTTCACCAACGGTTCTTAAAAACACGAGGCTAGACCTATGACTCTGCATGCTGTACCCAGCCACCATCCTCTCATCTTCCCCATCTTCCACACCCTGTGATTGCCGCCAACGGTCCAAAATACTCTTCTGAAATTACCTCAGCTTAACATCTGCTGAAATGATTCAATCTTGCAAGTACATCCAACTTCTTGCAAACAACTTTCAGCCTCACCAACCCACTCCGAGTACCATGGAACACTCTTTTGAAATTACTTCAACTTAACCTCTGCTGAGAAGGCTCGGTCATGCAAGTACATTCAAATACAGGCAGACCCCTTTTGGTCTCATCAAAGCCTTTCATATGGGTGGGTTTACTCTTCGGAAATTATTTCATCCTGCTGAAAGCTCCACCACCTTCAACTACTTCACTTGAAGAGCCAAGTATAAAAATCTGTTTTCGAAACTCATTCCCACACCACACTCTGAAACTATGTGTGTGAACGAGTCTCGAGGGGGCATTTGTAGAGAGGAAAAATTCCCGACCTATCACAAGCTGACACGTCACACTACCAAGTCCACAAAATACAGCCAATTACAAAGCGCCACATATTGCTGCTAGGTTTTGCTATCATTATTCAGAAACCAATAGAAATTTGCCAAGTGCCATGCAAAAACCAATCACACATCAGTGCACGTGTAAGCGATGACATAAGCAGTCTCGCACGTGTAAGCGATGACACAATCAGTCCAGCACGTGTAAGCGATGACATAAGCGGACCAATCAAGCTCTGCCACGTGTCACCAATCAGACTCCGCCACGTGTCGCTCACCCACCTCCAAACTCTTATAAATAGAAGCCTTCCTAAGGCATTTAAAAGAGATCAAAAGATCGGGAGAAAGTGCACCAAGCCATCTGAAGCACAAGCAGCATCAAAGAAGATTCAGAAGTCCAGAAGCTCTGCTGGAATCAAGCCCTGAAGCCTTCAGCAACTTCAAGAACTTCAACCCTTAAACACGAAGAACATTTGAAGCAGAATCATCCAAACTACCTGCCTAGATCTCAAAGTTCACTGGAATCAAGCTCAAAAGCCTCTAGAAACCTCAATAAACACAAATCAGTGAAGTTCTACCGATTCAAGCCTCTAAAGCACCGAAGAACTTCCAACACAAACCTTCAAATACGAAGAACATTCAAAGAGGAATCATCCAAATCATATTCCTAGATCTCAAAGTTCACTGGAATCAAGCTCAAAAGCCTCAAGAAACCTCACAAACCACAAATCAGTGAAGCTCTACGGATTCAAACCTCTAAAGCCCTGAAAAACTTCCACCACAAATCTTCAAAGACAAAGAACGCACCAAGAACACGAAGAACGTCCGAAGAACACGAAGAACAAAGAATTTCTAACAAACTCATAGCTAGAGATTCATTGTAATTCTGTTTCAAAGGTCTTCGATCCATTCTTTAGCCAAATTGAAGTATATTTGGTGTTCAAATCAAAATCACATTACCACAACTCCAATCAACAAATCTTTCAAGGAGATCTAATCAGAGGATCACTCTTTTGTAATCACAGAGAATTGTACCACACATTCATCAATACAAAATCGCATTTGTGAAACTATTTTACTTGTTTGACTCATTTCAAACCGAGAAATTTAGTCGTCCACAATAGGGTATATCCCAAGGGCATAGTGATGTTGACAGTAACAGGGGGGACTTACCCTAGGCAGCTAACCCGTCAGATAGACTTCTTGGTGGTAGATTTCCCCTCATCTTATAATGTGATTATTGGGAGGCCCACACTCAACAAATGGAAGGCAGCCACGTCCATTTATTGCCTGAAGGTGAAGTTTCCAACGGACAACGGAGTTGGAGAAATAAAAGGGAACCAGGTCCTAGCCAGAGAATGCTGTCAGGCCGTCTTGGCTGCGAAGGAGAATCACACATGGACGATTGAAGAGAAAGTAGAAGACAAAATGGAAGCCTTGGAAACAGTGGTACTAGACGAAGGAGAGGCAACCAAGACGACGAGGATAGGGACGACACTAAGTCTTGAGATGAAATCAAGGCTCGTCCAGTTCCTAAGAGAGAACCAAGATGTCTTCGCCTGGAACCACGAAGACATGTCAGGCATATCCTTAAGAGTCATTCAACACAAGTTGAACGTAGACCCAGAAAGGAAGCCCTTCAAGTAGAAACAAAGAGTCTTTGCTCTAGAATGAGATTAAGCAGTTACAGACGAAGTTAACAAATTATTGACGGCAGGGTTCATCCGAGAAGTATATTATCCCGATTGGTTGGCAAACATCGTCCTCGTGATGAAAGCAAATGGGAACTGGAGAATGTGTGTGGGCTTCACGGACCTGAATAAAGCGTGCCCGAAGGATAGTTTTCCTCTACCAAGGATAGACCAGCTTGTGGATTCTACTGCCGGACATAAGTTGTTGACATTCATGGACGCCTTCTCAGGATACAACCAGATAAAAATGGCTAACGAAGATCAAGAGAAGACTGCTTTCATCACGAGCTAGGGGCTCCATTGCTATAAGGTAATGCCTTTTAGACTAAAGAATGTAGGAGCTACTTACCAGAGGTTAGTGAACAAAATGTTTAGCAAACAGATCGACAGGAATATGGAAGTTTATGTGGATGATATGCTTGTCAAGAGTAAGGAAGAACTCGCCCACCTGGATGACCTGAAGGAGACGTTCGCCACCCTCAAACAATACTAGATGAAATTGAATCCTAGTAAGTGTGTCTTTGGTGTAGCCTCAGGCAAATTCTTGGGATTCATGGTGTCCCAAAGAGGAATAGAAGCAAACCCGGAGAAGGTGTAAGCCATAATCAACATGGCATCACCCAGGACCATCAAGGAAGTTCAAAAGCTCACAGGAAGAATTGCAGCTCTTAATAGGTTCGTCTCTAGAGCGACGAACAAGTGCCTCCCCTTCTTCAAGACTTTGAAACAGGCATTCGAGTGGACAGACGAATGCGAAGCAGCATTTCAGGAACTAAAGCATTACCTGAGCAACCCACCCCTCTTGAGTCCTTTAAAAGAAGGGAAAAACCTGTATTTGTACTTGGCAGTATCAAATACGGCCGTGAATGCAGCTCTGATTCGAGAAGAAGACAAGAAACAGCTCCCAGTGTACTATGTCAGCCAAGCTTTCCAGGGGGTTGAGTCCAGGTATCCAAAGATTGAGAAGATTGCATTTGTGTTAATAGTGGCCTCCCGAAAACTAAGACAATATTTCCAAGCAAATCCCATCCTGGTGATGACAGAGCAGCCTATCAAAAAGTCCATGAACAAGCCTGAAGCAGCTGGAAGAATGGTCCAATGAGCAATTGAACTCAGCCAATTTGACATCGAGTACCATCCTAGGACAGCCATTAAGGCACAAGCCCTGGTGGACTTCATCGCCAAGTTCACTTCCTCGGACGAAGACAAGCTCACCAACGAGGTCGAGAAATGGACGATACAAACCGAAGGTTCATCAACTCGAAAGAAGGGGGGAGTAGGGGTCGTCATAGTCACCCCAGACGGAGAAGTACTAAAGTATGGAGTTCAGCTAAAATTTCTGGCCACCAACAACGAGGCCGAATATGAAGGGATTCAGACAGGATTAAGACTCGGAAAGGTGCTCGGGGCTAAGAACCTGTTAGTCCAAAATGATTCAAAACTGGTAATTGGGTAGATCCAGGGAGAATACGAAGCAAAGGAAGAGAGAATGCAGAAGTATCTCAGGCTGACGAAATGTTTGGCTCAGGAATTCGATTAAGTGGAATTTGTACAGATACCGAGGAGCCAGAATATGGTGGCAGACGAAGTCTCAAAGATAGCCTCGTCAGAAGAAGGTACGGCGAGTGTGGACTTGATGATGGAAATCCAGAAAAACCCCAGCATTGAAGAAGTTCCAACGTTCGCAATCCAGAGCACAGACAGCTGGATGACACCCATCGTATCCTTCCTCCAGGACAAACACCTCCCTTCGAATACAGACGAGGCCAGGAAGATTAAGAAAAGGGCAGCCAGATTTACAATCCTCAACGACACCCTATATAAGAGAGGCTTTTTCATGCCTTACTTGAAGTGTGTTAACGGAGAAGAAGCTAGGTACATCCTGGAAGAGATAAATGAAGGAATTTGTGGGGACCATGCTGGCCCTAGATCCCTGGTAAGCAAGGTTATTCGAACAGGTTATTTCTGGCCTACTATGCAAGTGGACGCAATGGAGTTTGTCAAGAGATGTGACAAATGTCAATGGTTCAGGAATGTCCAACAACTTCCAGCAGAAAGACTGACGACGATAATGTCCTCATGGCCATTTGCATAATGGGGAATCGACATCGTTGGCCCATTGCCCCTAGGCAAAGGTCAGGTAAAATTCTTACTAGTTGCTATTGATTACTTTACGAAATGGGTTGAAGTAGAGCCACTAGTGACTATCACCGAAGCAAGGATCCGAAGCTTCATGTGGAAGAATATAGTTTGTAGGTTCGAGATTCCGAGGACGATCATATCAGATAACGGACGACAATTCGACTGCCAAGGCTTCAAGGACTTCTGCTCAGGCCTGGGCATCAAGAACCAGTTCTCATCACCAGGACATCCACAGGCGAATGGACAGACGGAGGTGACAAACCATACGCTGCTCAAGATCATAAAAATCAAGCTGGACGATGCGAAGGGCACCTGGCCAGAAGAACTGCCCAATGTCTTGTGGGCCTACAGAACAACAGCAAGAACCCTGACGGGAAAGACCTCCTTCAAACTCATCTACGGGACTGAAGCAGTGATCCCGGTCGAGGTAGGAGTAACTAGCACCAGGCGAGAAATGTTCAGTGAGGAAGCTAATAATGATCGTCTACGATTCAACCTGAACTGTCTAGATGAAGTAAGAGACAAAGCTTGCAGCAGAATGATGGACTACCAGAAAAAAAAATGACGGACTATTACAACAGAAAGGTGAAACTCAGGCGACTCAACATGGGAAGGACCATACCGAGTCATCCATTACTCCAGACAGGGTAGCTACCACCTGGAAACCCTGGACAGACAAAGACTCCCGAGGCCATGGAACATTGAACACTTGAAGAAATATCATCAATAGACATAACAGTTAAATGTATTCATTATTGAAATCAATAAAGAAGTTATTCAGCTAATGTTTCTTTGCGAGCAGGTCTATTCGATTATAAGTTACTGACGATGACAAGATCCCTAAAAAGGGTGTAAGTCACAAAAAGTCAAAAATGGCTAAGTAACAAGATTCCGCCTTGACGGATGTAAGTTACTGACAAGGACAAAATCCCTAAAAAGGGTGTAAGTCACAAAAAACCAAAAATGGCTAAGTAACAAGATTTCGCCTTGACGGATGTAAGTTATTGACGATGACAAGATCCCTAAAATTGGTGTAAGTCACAAAAAGCCAAAAATGGCTAAGTAACAAGATTCTGCCTTGACGGATGTAAGTTACGGATGAGGACAAGATCTCTAAAAAGGGTGTAAGTCACAAAAAGCCAAAAATGGCTAAGTAACAAGATTCCGCCTTGACGGATGTAAGTCACTGACAAGGACAAGATCCCTAAAGAGAGTGTAAGTCACAAAAAGCCAAAAAAAAAAAAAAGACTAAGTAACAAGATTCCGCCTAGACGGATGTAAGTTACTGACGACTAAAAGACTCCTAAACAAATATAAAGTACTGCTGAGGTACCAATTATGAGAGATTAACGAAACAATAGACAAAGAGGTGCTAACAGAGTCAAAGATTCGTCAAGTGCACAACGTGGGCGATTACGTCACCAGCATGTCTCAAATTAAAGAACGTTCAATCACGAATGCAAGTAAATGCAGAGAAGTAAGTTAAATTAAATTAAAGCCTGAAACGGACAGGCAAATCACCATTGTTTTTACAACTAAAAGCCCATAAACACTAGGCTAAAAATATTGTTCCCAAAATAGATAGAAAGTAAAATTGTTCAGAAATTAGATTTACATAACTACCCAAAACATAAAGGGCATCCAAAAAGAAAGAAATTTTTGTTAAGTATCAGGTCCGGGCAACACCATCGTCAGCAGGAGCATCGTCAATAGAAGCGTTGTTAGCAGGAGCATTCACAGGGGCGTCAGGCTCAGTAGCAGAAGATTGAGCAGCCTCATCTGCAGCCATCTCCTGATCCACTCCTCCAGGTCCAACCTCTCCATATCCACTTCAGAAGGGTGCTTCACAAGGTATCTCCTCAGGAGCTCGAAACCCTTAAAATACCAACTGAAGAGCATAGTGTTGTACTCGTCAATGGTTTGAAAGGCTTCAACAGACCTGACAGCTATGGTCTTAAGACTCTCCCTGGCTCCAAGAAGCTGCTCATCCTTTTCCATAGTCAATTGGCACTCAACCCTGAGGTCGTCGTTCAGTTTCTTAACCTGCTCTTTCAAAGTATTGGCCTCACCCATGGAGGCAATAAGGTCCTTCTTCAGCGTCAAGTTCTCCGCCTCCAAAACTTCCATCCTAGATGTCAGGGACGCCACTTTGGCCTCCTAAGTAAAATACTCAGAAGTAAGATGCAGACTCTCCCCTAACACCTGAAAAGAAGGTAAAAGACGTTAGTAAAAAAAAAAAAGGGTGGGGGGGGGGGGGGGGGGAGAGATATCCAAGACAATATACCTGGACGAGCTTATGAACATGACGAGCCGCAACCTTACTGAAAGGGACGCCAGACAAAGCCCTCAAGTCCGCAGACGTCACTACCTCGTGGGCTAGGTCCACAGCCATCTTCTCGTCATTCCAAAGGATAGACGAACGAGAGTCAGTTTTCTCCTTCTTCTTTTCAAACAACCGCGGCCTTTTGGAGACGGGAGTGCCACCTATTTCTTCCATGGATGTCCTAGGAGAAGTCGTCCTTGTCGTCTCACCCACGGAAACAATCAGATGGACGGAGGGAGTTAGAGCAGCAGGGCCTCCTTTTCTAGTGACGCGCACTGTCTTCTTTCCCAAATTCGACAGGGGCTCATCTTTCTTTGATCTCATCTTCGCGTAAAGATCTTTGTTAAATTTGGTCGTCATTTCTGCTAGAAGGGAACACTTGTAAAAAAAAAAAAAAAAAAAAAACTGGTTCCGACGAGTTCAACACTTACTCTTTTTTCCTTCAATCTCAACATTGCGCAGGACGAAGGAAAACTGGTCCGGACCAAGATTGTAGAAGGCAAGAGTCTGCGGATTTACCAAGTCATCCCAGCTCTCAATTGTCTTGGCGTACTCGATTGCTTGCTCAACCCGTGCCTTATACCTGCCCTTAAGTCTAGGTCGCCTCTTCACTACGAAAGAGAAAGGATTAAGAGGTTAGTGACGGTAACAACGAATGCAGCAGAACTAAAGCAACAAAAAGAAATACTGACGCACCTAAAGTCGAGGTTCCCCCCGACGAAGCAACCTCGGAATGTCACCCCAATCCTGGCTGGAGGGGGTCTCAAAATCATCCCCGGACATAAAGAAAAATCTTGATTTCTAGTACCTGAAGGACGAAGGTAACCCTCTTACAATCCTGGTCCTCCTCTCCCAAGGTACCAACTCATAGTATCCATATTCTTTGGATTCTTTCAAACGATATAGGTAGACGAGCTCACCTACCTTTATCATATCCCCGTTAGCAGCCAACCATATTTCCATACAGTTAACCATTATCCTCCACGAATTGGGCATTAGCTGCCCAATAGCAATCCCAAAATGATTTAAAAGCTCCATCAAGAAGGGATGGACAGGAAATCTAAGTCCACAAGTGAAGGCAGTCTCGTAGAAGCACACCTCACCTGGAAAAAAGTGACAAGCTCTATCCTCGTCACTAGACCAACGAACGCGAACCCTCTCCAGAAACTGAAACCTATCCTTGAATCTACTCACCATTTCAATATCTAGCCCACAGACCTCCTCAAGAGCATGAAAAGCCCTAACCACCCGAGGACTAGAGACGGCGGTATCCCTCTCCACTGGATCGCCGCTAGACGATAACCTAGTCTTGAGATCGCTAGGCCTAACTTCAGACATCGTCTTTTTCCTTCTCTCCTGACCCTCGAACCAGTTAATTGATTGCCGTATCAGAGGCAACAATTCAGTCAATACCACACTCAGACCACTACCCTAAAAAACAAAGCTTTCAAGACCTGGAAAAGTGCTTAAAGACCCCCCTAAACGGGTGAAAAGAAAAGAAACCGAGGGGCAAGCAGCTCTAACCTCAGAGTTACTAACCATGAAAACCCAAAAAGAAGCACAGGGAAGAACAATATAACTAAACCCCAGGGAAATCAAAAGCAAATAGAAAGAAAAAGGAAAGGAAAAGAAGGAAATCAGAAACACTACCACAGCAAAACGAAGAAAGAAAAAGCGAGAAAAGAAAGAGAACGTACCTTGAACAATGGCGGACCGAGGAAGCACTACGAAACAGCACACCAATTCGAAGAAGGATAGCAGAAGAAGGCTAACAAAGGAGAAGTAATGATTGAAGATTTTCAAAAAGTGAAAAGAAAAAATGAGGAGAGGAAGAGTTTAAAAACAAAGGCTCGAAAAATGGAAGGACCGGCGGGAAACCCAATAGTCCCACTAGTTGGAGCATTAACTCCACCAGTCAGCACGTGCCACGTATGCCACGATCTGTGGAGCGCCGCCACTTCGTACTTAATACGGAGCAAAACCCCAAGAGTCATTTGCAACCTGTAACCCTTCACATTCTATGATCGTCATGACACGACGAACACAAAATCGGGGGGCAGCTGACGGGACTGACAAGTCCGTCTCATATGGACGATCCCATCAATATAAACGAAGAGACCCTTAGGCCAGACGAAGTAATTATCCACGCTACTGACGAAGACATCCAGGCCATTCAATGCAGCCAATTAAACCCAGAACGGTTACAAGGCCAACTGTATGAACCGTTGGAGCACATTGAAGCCACATTAAACAGCACCAAACGTTACCAAGGGGAGCATTAAGACCTCCATAACTACTCCAACGACTAGAAGCCATGAAAACATATATAAAGCCCACACATTGCTAAGAACAACGTACATACATGGATATACACTGAGAGATCTCTTTCATTCTGTTCAAATTACATTGTTTATTCCCAAGAAAGCTTCTTATACTGACTTTGGCATCGGAGGCTTTGTGGCAGGCACCACACCGATGACCACCTTTGGGAGTACGTTCATACAGGCTGGGAATTGCTTCCATCTGACCAACTTTATTGACGAGCTTACGCTTCATCAATTACAATAAGAAAATTTCTCTTTTCCGTGGTGTTAGATAGATTTTCTCCCTTCTTTCACTTTTGTCACTATTTTCCAACCCCATCTATTTGCCTTTCTCACCGCTTATATAGGTACATCCCTTGCCCTTATCCTTACAGCTATCCTGTCTCCAGCCAAATTTTCAGGAATATTTTCCTCTTCTTTATCAGTTTCTTCCCTCTCCTTATCCTGTAACATGCCTTTTGGGGGCTACTTGTACTGTTTAGATTGTCTTATACGCATTCAATGCAGTAGAGGTCAGGTGGTAATCCCCTTATTAATGCGGAGGTAAAGATCTTAACCCTTCCTACTTGTTTTGGAAGATTTCCGAGGTTCTAGATGCCAACTGTAGGTTATACATGGATCATCCGTACGCACTTCCTCAGGCAGAACTTCACTCCCTGTGGCTTGCTATCCATTTCATGGGATCGATCTAGGTGGATTCCTCTTCCCTCCTAGATGCTTGGGACAACCTCACTCCACTCCATCAGATCTTGTAAGCTACTGGGCCTTCTTGTGAATATGTGGGTTTGGCCCATTTCACTCCACGGGGCCCAACAAATATTTGGGCTTCAGGCAAGAAGAGGACTTTTCCACTCTCCACAAGATATATGTGGATAAGTTTATCTTAGTGTAGACTGTAGACAACTCTACCTTATCTTTGATTGTCAAAGCAAGTCTTGTTGTGCTGATAACTATTTTGTTTTGTTTTTTGTGCTTTTTTTTTTTTTGTTGTTGTTGTTTTTGTGTGTTGTGATTTTATAGGATTTGGCTGAGACTGCTTGTTACTTAATTTCTGTTATCTGAGATCTTCATTAAGTACAATCCATGGAAGACGGGAACGTCGATACTCCGATAGTATCAACAGATGGTGAAGAATGTAATGGTAATATCATAGACGTACAACATTTGGACGATCTTCATTTGCTTTGGCTCCTCTGATTTTCTTGGCTGCTTGCGACAATTTACAAGTCTAGTTGCATTTACATTGCCAAATTCTAACCATTTAATGACAAGAACTTGTTATATAATTTCTTTAATATGATTTCAAATGAATAGTCATAGCTGGAATGTCAACTCTGGAATTCTTATTAGTAGGGGTATTCGCAGTGCAGTGCGGTGTATTTTTGGCTATTTTTAGCACCACACTTTGGTAAAACTTTAACATTTTTCTTATAACAATTGTCGAGCAAGAGTGGCAAGACCATTAGAATCATATCTCTTAAAAGGGGTTAATTATATGACAAATTACTCCTAAATTTGAATTTTCTACCCATTTCAATCTTCTATATATGAATTGTTTTCGGTTTAATCCTTCTATCTAAAGCTTTCCCCATTGTGTCGTTAGGTGTCCAAAAATGATGTCAACGAAGTATTTAAAAGTTAAAAAGAAAAATTAAACTTAACTACAGCTCTACAAGTATTTGTCAAACTAAAAGGCAAAAATGGAACGAAAAAAAAACTTTTAGTGGCAATAGAAATCATATTTTGTAGCCAGAAAAATTCACCTTTTCAATAGTTTTAGCATTAGAGGACAAAATGGTAATTTTGCATAGGTACAAAATTCCACAATTGGCCCTGCATTAAAATTCACATTACAAAAGGTCATTATTGATAGAATGGTCTTTCTCTGTCCAAATTAGTGTTTTAAACTTTTAATCAAGGTAGCATGATTAGGATGGTAATGGGGCGGGGCTGAAAGATAGGGTTCTCGCCCCCGCTCCATATGGTTTTGTCTTGTCCTATTTTGCCCCGCCCCATATGACGGGAAAAATTTCTTGCCTCATCATCACCCCTTGGGGTCCCGCAAGCCTTGTCCCACCGCGTAAAACTTTAATTCCTATTGAATTGCCCTTAACTATTACAAATTTTTTTTTTAATAAAACATGTTTCATTAATAAAAATATACTTGAAATTAAAAATAAATTTATCCCATTAAATCAAACTAATTTTTAGCAAAAACTGAATATTATTATCCAAGTGTTTAACAAGACAATATCGCAATAAAAACAAAACTCTTATAGTACAAAATCAATGGTTCGATAGTATATAAATTTGTTTTTAATAAAGACAAAAAAAAACGTTAAAATTGGTACCTTATTTCCAACATTGTTAGAGAGAAAAAAGAGGTAGAGAACCACGTTAGATAGAATAAAATAAGTTGATAATATGTTTGTTTAAATAGTAGGGTTTTAGAGTATGAGAAATTTACAATTTAACCTTTATCAACGCGAGGTGAGGCGGGGTGGGTAAAATTAGGTACAATTCATTAGATATTGTACCTTATATTTTCTAATTAAATTCAAGCACATTGTATTGAATAACGAACCATAAATGATTTTACATTTGTAATTTTTATTTTTAAAAAGCAATGTTATATTTTTCAAGAACAATTAAAGTCAATGTAAATGTTTGCATTTAATTGGATAACCTAATATATTACATTTAAGAAATTGTATCTACCACCGCACACCCTTGGTGCGATGGTCACTCCATAAGTATAAGTGCTTGTGAAGTGTGGGGGGCAAGGGCCGGAGTTCAAGTCTCCAGGAGGGAGCTTTACACACATATACACTTAGATTAGGTTAGAGTAGAATTCTATCTTGTATCAAAAAAAAAAAAAAAATTGTATCTAAGTTTTAATCAATTTTAATTGGTCATTTAAAAGATTAATTGCTATAAGACCAAATAATAGATAGTTGGAGACATGCAAGCACAAGAAAATTCCATGAAGATACTAAGCAAGTTCTTGAATAATTGCAAATAATATTTCATCTTGATCGATAATGTAATTATCTCGATAATTTAAAGAAGGATTTTAATTTGGGATGACTTAATTAAGAAAGAGTCCATACTCCATAAGCGTAGTTAGGATTTTTTTAGTTAGGGGGGCCGAATTATGCATTCATATGTTAGTCATATTTCATAAGAGAAATTCTATGTCCACAACATTTTTTCAACATTTTCACAACAAATTGTAAGTGGTAAGTTGTTATTGGTTGTTATGGGTGGGTAAAAAAGTAATTTTAAGTTGTGGATTCAAATTAAACCAATAACTACTTCCCACATATGATTTGTTGTGAAAATATTGCGAATGAAGCATCTCTCATTTCATAAATATATTGTATAAAAAATTATCCAACGTAACATATGATAATCTTTCTAAAATTAGATGAATATATACAAATGATTAAATTTGCTAGAAAGATATACAAAATGTATTAAAAGAATAATTTAGCATATCCCATCAAAGTTATGCTCTCAACGATGATCTTTCTTTGAATAAAATTGATCTATTATTATCTTCTTAATCTTTAATAAGAATACGACGGAACAGCTAGATTTGGGAAAAACCATAAAATTGAAATGCTAATTAATAATTTGTTCTCAATGATATGGGCCATATGACTTTTACTTTCCCTATTCAACTATTCCTTTAAGCACAATAACAAAATTATTATTTCAAGACATAATCAACCACTGACAAACAATTGCAAATTTAAGAAAATAATTTTTTTTTCAATATCATGTATTACATACCCATGTATCGAATTCGTTATACATGACAAGGGAAATCTTAAAAAAGAAAAGTATGTTGTCTCTTTGACAAACCCAAGTTATCTTCTATAAACAAATCAATGTTGGAACTTATTTGACACTTAAATTCAAGCCCAAAAGCAGAGGGGGAGAAATGATGATGACATGAGAAAAAAGAAAAGTATTCAGCTGGCAGTATGCACAGTTCACATTTTTACACTTGAAGTCTTGCTCACACGGTGGAAAAAGTAAGAAAGAAAGAATAGCTAAGGGTTGTGATTATGCAACTTAAGATTTACTATTATTAAGCCCAGCTGTAGTGAGGGAAAATTCTCAACCTATCACAAGCTAACACGTCACACTAACAAGTCCACAAAATACAACCAATTACAAAGCTCCACGTATTGCTGCTAGGTGTTGCTATCACTACTCAGAAACTAACAGAAATTTGCCAACTGTCATGCAAAAACCAATCACACATCAGCGCATGTAAGCGATGAAATAAGCAGCCTCGCATGTGTAAGCGATGACATAATCAGCCTTGCACGTGTAAGCGATGACATAAGCAAACCAATCAGGTTGTGACATGTGTCACCAATGAGACTCCGCCACGTGTCACTCACCCACCCCAAACTCCTATAAATAGAAGCCTTCCTAAGACATTTAGAGGGACACCAAGCCATCTGAAGCACAAACAGCATCAGAGAAGATTCAGAAGTATAAAAGCTCTGCAGGAATCAAGCCTCAAAGCGTTCAAGAACTTCAACCACAAAAATCGAAGAACATTCGAAGCAGAATCATCCAAACTATCTGCTTAAATCCTAAAGTTTGCTGGAATCAAGCTCAAAAGCCTCCAGAAACATCAACAAATCACTAATCAGTGAAGCTCTATGGATTCAAGCCTCTAAAGCACCAAAGAACTTCCACCACAAACCTTCGAAGACGAAGAACGCACCAAGAACACGAAGAACAAAGAATTTCTAACAAGCTCATAGCCAGAGATTCATTGTAATTCTGTTTCAAAGATCTTCGATCCATTCTTTAGCCAAATTGAAGTATATTTGGTGTTCAAGTCAAAATCACATTACCACAAATCCAATCAACAAATCTTGCAAGGAGATCAAATCAGAGGGTCACTCTTTTGTAATCATAGAGAATTGTACCACACAATCATCAATAAAAATTCGCACTTGTGAAACTATTTTACTTGTTTGATTCATTTCGAACTAAGAAATTTAGTCGTCCACAAATTCTAGCACGCCCAGTGGGACATCTCTGCCTCTCATCTCATTCTCCTTCAAAGAAAGAAACCATCATCATCTTGCTACCAACTTCAATGGCCACTAGCAAGAACATTCAAGCTTCAACAATAGCTGCTTCAACTAAACTTGGTAAGGCTACCACCAACAACTACATTGGTGTAATCAATTGTAGCCAATCCAAAGCAAATAATCAACTTCAATCTCGATCAACCAAGGAAGCCAAGGTCCAGACAATCATCTCCTTAGACCCTCTTACAAGAAACAAGGTCATCAACAAGGACGTCTCCACCTTGGAACACCTCAAGTATGGGGGTGAATCCCCTTCTTCCTTCACAAGAAGTTGTTCGCACAATTTCTCTCCCATCGAAGGGAACCCAAAAGATGAGATTTCACGTGCTCACTTCAATTCACTTTCTTTTCCATTATCTTGGGAAGTTGTGTCAGTCATGATGACTAACACCTCTACCATGGAAGAAAAGATGGCTGAAATGGAGCAAAGGGTTGTCCTTCTCACAAAAACACTTGAAGATAAGGACCTCAAAATTGCAACTTTAATGAACAAACTCGAAGTACAAAATCTTGGTGAATCAAGCCATGGTCATAAATTCACATCTGGGAAGGATGACGAAGGGAGAAAAATTGAAAACACTCCCCGACGAGAACAAACTACTTCGGTTGCTTCGTTGTCAGTCCAACAATTACAAGACATGATAACAAATACCATCCGAGCACAATATGGAGGTTCTTCTACAAGTTCTCTCACATATTCAAAACCCTACACAAAGCGCATCAACAACATGAGGATGCCAAATGGGTATCAACCCCCCAAGTTCTTGCAGTTTGATGGTAATGGAAATCCTAAGCAACACATTGCTCATTTTGTAGAAACTTGTGAGAACACAAGGACTCAAGGAGGCCTCCTTGTAAAGCAATCTGTCTGCTCGCTCAAAGGGAATGCGTTTGACTAGTATACAGACTTAGAACCCGAGTCAATCGACAATTGGCAACAACTCGAAAGAGAGTTTCTTGACCGATTTTATAGCACATGTCACACGGTGAGCATGATGGAGCTTACTAATACTAAGCAATGGGAAAATGAGCCGGTGATTGATTATATAAATCGATGGCGTTCTTTGAGCTTGGATTGCAAGGATAGACTTTCTGAAATTTCTGCTGTAGAGATGTGCATCCAAGGCATGCATTAGGGACTTCTTTACATCCTCCAAGGGATAAAGCCCCGAGCATTTGAAGAGCTAGCAACTCGTGCGTATGACATGGAGCTAAGCATTGCTAGCCGCGAAAATACAAAACCTCCCATACCTAAGAAAAGTAGAAGGGAAGTAAGGAGGAATGATAGGAATGCAAAAGTCAACCTCAAAGACCCAATGGTTATTAACATTGCCGAAGTCAAGGTTCCAAGAAGAGGAGTAAAGGCAAATGAAAAACAACTTGAAGGATGGCAAAAGAACGAAGTGCATCGCCTGACTTTTAAGGAACGTGAGCAAAAAGTATATCCGTTCCCTGATGAAGACATGCCAAACATCTTAGAACAACTATTACAGTTGAAGCTGATAAGTGTAATTTTTACATAATTTTTATTATCCTCTTATTTATTAAAATTGTTAGTTTTCCTTTATTTCTTTTGATTTGATTGGATTTTTTTTACTTATATTTATCTATTCATTTGTGCTTTGAAGGATTGAGAAGATTTCAGATTAATCCACATCTTGTGGATGTAAATTGGTTGACTTGAAGACCCAATTAAATTTAAGTCCAATTCAGATTAGGATTCCAGCCCACACATCAGTTAGTATTTTTTGGCATAACTTTCGGCTCAGATGTCCAATAGAAATGATTCAAGTTGGGCTGGAAAGTTAACTTAAAGGGATACAACTTTGTAGTTTACCAAAAGTCCGAATTTTGACGTTAAATGGGCCAAAATCGTCGGTTAAGTGAAGCCTAAAAATCTGGGATTTTCTCCAAACGGGAATTCAACTTGTAATAGGATTCCTTGACCTATTTAAAGGCTCTTTAGGGTAAAAAGAAGGGGGGAGAAACCTGAGAGGAAAAAGGGGGCTACCGCATAGAAAAATTTGCTTTTAGGAGTCTTTCTAAAGAGGAGGATCTGAGGACAAAGGCGAGAGCTTCATGTTGATCAACCAATGCAGATGAAAGACATAAGTTTTATTTGTTTTCTTTTCAATTTTATTTTCTAGAGCGTTGATGTAGTCTAGCAATGAACACACAATTTATTTTCTGAGTTATTTTATTTTTAATATTTCCATGATTGAGTGTTTAATTATTATTCTTAATGCTTTCTATTTTTTACAAATTATAGTTTGATCAATTGAATTACAATGAGACCGAGAGGTGATTTGTTATTTTAGTTCTAGAATTAAATAGCATTAGTTGAGCGAAAGTAGAGATGCTTTACCGTGACTAGTGTGATTTTTCAAAAAATTCAAAGTACGTAATGAGTCTCCAATTAATTAAATTCACATAGAGATATGGAATTGTTAGTTGAAGATATTTTTGATTTTATTCGAGAGAAGATATTGAATACTTAAGGAATTTTTAATCATCAACTGGAGATTATTAGAATTTAATAATTAGGAAGAATAAATTGTGTGGGATTTGTTAGGTGAAATCAACTGCTCTAGATCCATTCTTATCATATTTTTACACTGTTAGGTTTTTTACGCCTTGTTAATTCTTTTTATTCGTAGATTTATTTTTATTAAATAGTTTAATTTAATTCAGAGAATAGAACGTTCCATTTATTTTCGATTTTCCAAATAGTAATTAATTTAGTGAATTTCGGTATTCAATAACATAGTTAATCCTTGTGGGTTCGACATTCGTTTTCTAAAAACACTTTACTACTTGTTACGATTCTGTGCACTTGCAGATTATTTTACGCGAACAGAAGCTGATCGAATTGCCAGAATGCAAGCGGCCGGAAGACATGGGGAAAGTTGATGACCCTAACTATTGCAAATATCATCACATAATTGGCCACCCAATCCAAAAATGCTTTGTCTTCAAAGAACAAATTATGAAGCTTGCCAAAGAAAACAAGATTGATCTAGACTTTGATGAAGTTGCCGGGTCAAACCATGTGACCATTGCTTGTGATGTACTTCCAACTCTCAAGCAGGGGGCAAACACCAACCAAGCTCACAAGTTTATCGACAATGATGATATAAGGATCGGCCCCATCAATGGGAAGTTCCTCAAACGCTTCTATGCTTGAAAGTTGAGGATTGCTCCTTGGTAAGAGTTTAAACTGCCCATTGTAACGCTGCAAGAGCATATGATGTCTTCCCAATACCTTTGAAAGCGTACCAATAAGGAGAAATTAATCCCACTCTATGTCACCAATTGCTAGTGTGGCGTAGTGGTTGGATGCCCATGTCGCCCTTGAGGCCGAGGTCTCGGGTTCGATTAGTGGTGATACCCACTATTACACACTAAGCCCTCCTTTTTGCGCACACACACACACAACAACAACAACAACAACAACAACAACAAAAAATAAAAATAAAAAATCTGTTGAACTACGTGATGACTTGATCCCTCTCAAGGGTACGCAGGCAACTTAGTATCTTTTGCTAAGTTTAGTCACGCAATAAAAAAAAAATATTATCAAATTATTAAAAAAAAAAAAAAACAAACAAACAAAGAAATCATCCAAAAAGAAACTATCAAAAAAAAATCATCAAAAAAAAAATTATAAAAAAAAAATGTTGAACTACGTGATGACTTGATCCTTCTCCAAGGTACGTAGGCAGCTTAGTACTTGTCACTAAGTTCAGTCACATGAAAAGAAGAAGGATTGTCAGTCTAGCTTGAAGAGTTTTCCAACGGTCATCAATATGCTTTTAAGGTCCCTTTGGTTGACAAGGCATTGCTTAAAGATAGTCAACTGCTTAATAGGATGATCAAAGATCGTTGTAGTCGAAGATGAAGACTGTAAGGAGTTGACGTTGCTTAGCTTTTCTTGAAATGATGATAAACATAAGTTGATTCTTGGTTGTGAAGCAAAATAAAATCTTCAACCTCTTTTGCAAGAAATGAAGTCTGCAAGGCATCGGCCATCTTCTATGGACATTCTCCCACGTTTCTGAAGTATGCTTGGCATCACTTATCTCTTGGGGGCATCTTCTTGTACCTTGCAAGTCTAAGCTACATCGTCTCTCTTCTAGGTTGTGTCACTTCATAGCTCTGAAATTTGAACCACATCATCTCCCTTCTGAGTGGTGTCGTTTCACATCATGTTTTTGAAATCTGGATGACGTCAACTTCCTCCAGAATGATGATAGATTATATATTCGAAGTTGGTGTTGCATCACCTTGCTTCTATGGGCATGTTTATGCAATGTTGAATTGTTGGTGGCATGTTCTGACATCTTCAAAGTGTTGGTAGCATACACTAGCATCTTCAAAGTATTGGCGTCATTTATTCCCTCATCTTCAAGGTTTTGTTGGCATTCCTTGCATCTTCAAAGTCTTGATAGGGACTCCTTGCATCTTTAACGTCTTGTTGGCATCTTTGAAATCATGATGTCTAGCTACAGTGCTACGCATCGTCAATGTCTGAGCTATGTTGCCTCTGAAAATTGATGTTGTTGTAGCTTTATTATAAAGGTCAATATTGGTGCAACTTCAACGCGAGTGCAAGTGCTAATGTAAGTGCAAATATTGCTTCATGACAAAGATGAACGTTGGCATGACTTCGGTACGAATGAAACGTTGACGTGGTTTCATGGCAAGAACGAGTATTGGTATGACTTCAGTGCTAATGTGGAGTGTTGTCATGGCTTCACGGCAAAGATGAATGTTGGTACGACTTCAGTGCAAATGATAGTGCGACTTTGTAACAGATGTAAGTGCAAATATTGCTTCATGGCAAAAATGAATGTTGGCACGGCTTTGGTACAAATGAAGTGTTGTCATGGCTTCATGGCAAAGATGGATGTTGGCACGGCTTCAGTGCGAATGAAATGTTGGCATGGCTTCAATACAATGACAAATGTTGGCATGGCTTCATGGTAAAGACTCTTGATATGGATAGGTTGCAAAGACCCTTGGGGTGGCTGTGTTGAAAAGACAAGTATTGATGCAGCTTAATTGCAAGATAAAGGCCAGTACAACTTCAAAGTCAAGTACTAGTAATAGCATCAGTGAATCATGAACGACTTTGATAACACTGTTGCCTAGATGACTGTCGCTATGAGAACATTGGTGTAAAGCTTGACGTTAAAGCCCAAAGAATAAGGAAAGCATGCTGCATAACAAAAACAAGCAACAACAAAGAACTTGTCAGAAGAAAATCTCATGGCATGTCCTAAAAAAAAATCAATAAAGAGAGAGCTTCATTTTTAATCTCTAGCCTGTCAAAAAAAAAAAAAAAAAAAAAAAAACATAATTTCTCTACGTATCATGCTACTCACTGGAGACTGCTTATATAGATTAGTGCATGCCCGGGTGGCTTTATATAGAAAACTTCTGAGGTAACAAACAAAAAAAAAAAAGAGTTTAAAGTCAGACTTTGCAACTCCAATGTACACAAAGTCAAAGAAAACTGCACCCAACCTTGAAAAAAATGGGTAAATGCTTGTAAATGGATCATGTTGTCAGAAGAGACAATTGCACTTGGATGAAAGCCAAAACTGACATCATAGAAATCTTCTAAGGACTTTGAACAACAAGTCCCATAAAGGACGTCTACAGTAGACCCATCACGCGCTACCACGCGCGGCCACAAATTCGCAATGACCCGCGGATTTCTCGTTCAAATCTACACAAATCTGAGAGCATTTTTACAAAACTAATGCAACCACTCGATCTAGTGGCCCTTGATGTAAAAAACCCAGAAAGATCATCAACAACGGAGCTGTGACGCACCCCCACGCGCCTCCACACTCTCGCGATGACTCGCTGCCAAGTCCTTTAAATCTGTGCAAATCTGCCCATAATTTTAGAAAACTGACAATACTATGGTCTTGTACGACCTTAGAACTACAAAACCTGAAAATTTCAGGCCTAGAAACACAAACACGCGTTGCCACACGCCTCTTGAAGCTCCGACAAACGCTGCCTCAACGAAACACGCACCTCCATCTGTTCTCACGCGCTCACACGCGCTGGCGCTTCTTTCCTACGTGCCACGCGCTACAACTTGACACACGCCTCAGTTGTATGACGTCATGGATGACGTCATCTAACCTAGTTTGACCGACCTGGAAATTTGACCAGGACCAACCTGGAAATCTGACCTGGATACGAACCGCCTGTAAGAGAGAGAGAAAATGCTTTAACCAAATGGATCTTTGACTTTGACCAAAAAGTCAAAATTTTCAAAATGAACCTGTCCCACTCGGGTTTTCGAGTACATTCTAATTTTGGGATCCATTTCTTCATTCGAAGCTCAGAAATTGCACAAACGTCCAATTTTCAGAAAGTTGACTTTTGCGTAAATGTTGACCAAAAGTCAAAATTTTTAAGATGGACCTATCTTGCTAAATTTTTCACGTACATTCCAATTTTGGAGTCCGTTCCATCATTTGATACTCGAAAATTGCACAAATAGCCCAATTCCAAGATAGTTGTCTTTTGTGTTGAAATCAACCTAAAGTCAAGATTTTCAAGCCAGACTTATCTTGCATAGTTTTTTGCAACTTGGAAATCACCACTCTAACCCACATCTCCGAAGTACCGACAGTGTCCAAAACTAAAGCTCTCAATATCAAAATTTGAGATTCATCCATTTAGTTTGGATCCCCTTAGGGCTATTCTCCAAACTTCATCAAGGCTTTCCTTCTAAAGTACAAATGAACTCTCACAAGTGTGTCTTGAACTTGAAATTACATTGAGTCACCAGTTCAACCTACCATTCCCGTTCGGTGCCAAACATTCCCACCTACTGTTCGGTGCCTACTAGTCGGGAATCTACCATTCTCACCAAAAAATTCTCATTCGTCATTCTCAACTACCCATCTACCGTTCGTCATCTCTCCGCTATAAATAGAAGGGTCGGGTCCATTGAAAACTCATCAAGAAAAACAAACTGAGTCATGAAATGAAGATTTGCTTCTTTCAAATTTTCAAGTCCTCCTTCTCACAGCCATTTCTCACTATGGCTTCATCATTCTCAACACTTAGCAACCAATATTGCTTCGTAATCAATTTGAAATCAACCCTCTCATGGTTCAGTAAAAACCCTTTTCACAGCATCGTTGTAGTTTTGAGATCTAAACAAATTTTGTTTCTCTACTTAACGACCACCTTTGTCCATAAAATTACTCATAACAAGGTCTGTATCATCCTTCCATGCTTCCGTGGATTTGGTTGGCCAGGAAATCCAAGTCCAGCAGAGACACCTGTTCCTAACCTCAGGTTTCCCGTGGTCTCTTTCCAATTGTTTGGCCTTCCAACAGAAGCAGCGGTTCGGAACAAACAGCAACTTAGCTGGTTTCTAAGACCAAAATCACAAGTTGGCTCTATCTTTCATTTTTCTGTGCTTTTCCAACAAGTAGTAGTAGGTGAAGACGGTAAAAAGTGTTGGGGTATCCTACAAATTATCTTTCATCCTACACTTGAAACAACCTCCAAGGCACCAGCTCATCAAAATTCAACATTTGGAGCTAGTAAATGGTCGCCAAAGCCATATTCCATATCCCCACCAGTGTGGGACCCAAAGGTCATCGTTGCTGATACCTCAAAACACACTTTCTGGAATTACTCCAACTTAAAATCAATTTGAAGAATTTCAGAAAATACTTTTCTAAAATTACTTTAACTGAATGTCTGCCAGCATGGTCCCATCACACAAGCACATTCAATGACTTGCCGCCGAACCTTATTCAGCATACAGTCAGTCCCATATCCAAAGGTGTACTTCCCAAAAACATCTACACCAGAGGGTCCCCAACGTACAAGGCCAGCGCCATGGTGGCGTATGTTTCACCCATTCACTTTGTTTCATCCCTGTCTTCTTCACCACCAACTTCAGCATCCCCAGAATCCGTAAGCTTCTGAAATTACCTCAACTTAACCTGAGTGATGCGATAACACATGCACATTCAACCACTTTCCCACATAACCTCACCATAATCCAAAGCATATTCTTCTGATATAACTTCACCAGAAGTTCTTAAAAACACGAGGCTAACCCTATGACTCTACATGCTGTACCCAACCAACATCTTCACCTTTTCCCCATCTTCTACACCCTGTGATCGCCGCCAACGATCAAAAATACTCTTCTGAAATTACTTCAACTTAACTTCTACTAAGAAGGCTCGGTCATGCAAGTACATTCAAATACTCGCAAACCCCTTTTCAGTCTCATCAAAGCCTTTCATATGGGTGGGTCTACTCCTCAGAAATTATCTCATCTTGCTGAAAGTTCCACCACCTTTAACTACTTCATTTGAAGAGCCAAATGTAAAAATCTATTTTCGAAACTCATTCCCATACCACACTCTGAAATTGTGTGCGTGAATGAGTCTCAAGGGGGCATTTATAGAAAGGGAAAATTCCTGACCTATCACAAGCTGACATGTCACACTATCAAGTCCACAAAATACAACCAATTACAAAGCTCCACGTATTGCTGCTAGGTGTTGCTATCACTACTCAGAAACCAACATAAATTTGCCAACTGTCATGCAAAAACTAATCATGCATCAGCGCATGAAAGCAATGACATAAGCAGCCTCGCACGTGTAAGCAATGACATAAGCAGCCTCGCACGTGTAAGCGATGACATAAACAGTCTCGCACATGTAAGCAATGACATAATCAGCCTCACACATGTAAGCGATGACATAAGCAAACCAATCAGGCTGTGACATGTGTCACCAATCAGACTCTGCCACGTGTTGCTCACCCACCCCCAAACTCCTATAAATAAAGCTTTCCTAAGACATTTAGAGGGACACCAAGCCATCTGAAGCACAAGTAACATCAGAAAAGATTCAGAAGTATAAAAGCTCTGCAAGAATCAAGCCTCAAAGCGTTCAAGAACTTCAACCACAAAAATCGAAGAACATTCGAAGCAGAATCATCCAAACTATCTGCTTAAATCCTAAAGTTTGCTAGAATCAAGCTCAAAAGCCTCCAGAAACATCAACAAATCACAAATCAGTGAAGCTCTATAGATTCAAGCCTCTAAAGCACCGAGGAACTTCCACCACAAACCTTCGAAGACGAAGAACGCACCAAGAACACGAAGAACATACGAAGAACACGAAGAACAAAGAATTTCTAACAAGCTCATAGCCAAAGATTCATTGTAATTCTGTTTCAAAGATTTTCAATCCATTCTTCAGCCAAATTGAAGTATATTTGGTGTTCAAGGCAAAATCACATTACCACAAATCCAATCAACAAATCTTGCAAGGAGATTGAATTAGAGGGTCACACTTTTGTAATCATAGAAAATTGTACCACAAATTCGCACTTGTAAAACTATTTTACTTGTTTGATTCATTTCGAACTAAGAAATTTAGTCGTCCACACTAGCCATGTCAAAATTCTTTTTTGTGGGGGGAACTTTTTTTTTTTTTTTTAATGAGGGCCAATTAACTAGTATATTTTAAAGACCGAGCAAATTCTCATAGTTTACAATATAAAAAAAAAGAGATGCTATGTTCACAACATTTTCACAACAAATCACAGTTGGTTAGTTGTTATTAGTTCAAATTGAACCTAACACTAAAATTAATTTTTTGCCCCAACAATAACAATCAGCAACGACTTGCCACTTAAGATTTGTTGTAAAAATATTGTGGACATATCATTTCTCTATAAAGAATTGAGAAATTTTGGGTACCAACAACGTGCCTCTGCCCCTGCTCTATAGCAAGTTTAAAACCTGATTTATCTCTGCAAAAGAAGCTCTAAGTCACCATCCAACCTGATTTATCTTTCTACGACCTCATCGTAGAAATATAATGCCACCGTCAAGCTTGATAACAATGAGGAACTAGGATTAGTTTACCTCATTTTTGGTACTTTGTGTTGAATTTGATGACTTGGAGTTTCAATTACTTCGTTGGGCTTTCTCATTCTGGAGATCACGTAGTAAATTAAAATTTTTAAAAGGCCTTACCAATTTAAAATTTTAGTTTTACTTTTTTGTTGGATCATTTTCAATGTATGTTTATGTACTAAAATTATGTTAAATTTTCTATGCTGTAGATGAAAATTATAATAAAATTACTTGTCAACTTTACATGAAATTTGCAAATATAAATACTTTCAAAGTTTCAATGTTGAACCTACCATTAACATATGAGTTTAGATTAGTTTTTTTCTTTTAACCTTTTAAATTATTTGCTTATGTTAGCTTTTTAAAGCCTTAATCTTTTAATAAAAATATTTTTTTATTAACTTCCAGCAAATAAGCTTTTAGAAATAAAACTAATTTAAATGCACACCTAGTTATTTGTGATTTAATTTTATTTGATGTTTCATGTGTAACATGTATACATTTTTTTTTCTTCTGCTTTTGTGGAATTATTAAACTAATAGACTATTAAAATTAATTGTTGCATTATTAAGCTAAAAGACTATTAAAATTAATTGTTGTAGTATTAAAAAATTTATTTCTAGATGGATGTTATATTTAATATCAAGCATGTTGAAATGGGTTGTGTCACATTCACGTCAACCCAACACAACCCGTCTGTTAAGTATGTCAAGTGGGTTGGGTCAGGTCAACCCACCTTATTAATAGGCCAAGTTAGGGTTGAAAGATCACGACACAATTATTAAATGGGTCGGTTTGGGTTGAGCCATTTAGTTGAATACCCCTACCTTGACACAACATGAACCCAATGCCCTAACCTGAATTGACACCCTTATTGCATTATTATAAACTTAATGATTTACGTGTATGTTAAGGTTTTTTTTTCTTAAAAATAAAAGAATAAAGATAAAATAAAAACAACAACAACAACAACAACACTTTTTGGTGAAAAATTTACGGGTTACATTGGGTTGACACAAATCCAACTTATAGAAAATCAGATAAAGGCAATAAAAACAAGTGGGTACACGACACATGTCCATCAAGCGTCAGACTTACATACAAAATCCAACCTTGTTTGGATTGAAAAAGTGAGGTAAAATGTAGGTGTCGATGAAATTTGAGGTTGTTGAGGTACAAATTTTCGGGCCTTGATTTTATTAGCCTACTCACAAAAATACCCATACAAGCCCATGAATTATTTTAAGCCCACATAAACATTTTCCACATATTACTCAAATATTCTCCACATTATTGGTCCTTCACAAATACTCTGTACACAAGCCCATAAATTGCCTTGAGCCCTCTCACAAACATTACTCATTATATCCCACATATTATCCAACTTAGATTTTCCACAAATAATACTCACTATATTGCTACCAAAATTGGGCCACAAAATTATACTATCTCCACAAGAAGCCCAAAATCATCTAACTTGTGGGCAAAGCCCGAAAGCCCAACAAAACCTCCTTACAAAGCCTGTTGCTACATGGCACCTTTACTAAGCCCGCTATGATGCGGCACCTTACTAAGCCCGCTACGATGTGGCACCTTACAAAGCCCATTGCTACACGGCACCTTTACTAAGCCCACTATGATGCGGCATCTTGCTAAGTCCGCTACGATGTAGCACCTTACAAAGCTTGTTGCAACACGGCACTTTACTAAGCCCACTACGACGTGGCAAATTCAAAGCCCACTATGACATGGCAAATCCAAAGCCCATTACGATGTGGCAACTTCAAAGCCCACTACGATGCGGCACCATTTACAAAGCCCGTTACGATACGGCACTTCTACTAAGTCCGTTGCTACACGACAATATTTTTACAAAATCTCAAATCATTTTACAAAGCCCAAATACTAATTTGGCACTATTTTTACAAAACCCAAATACTAATTTGGCAACTATCTTTACACTATTTCATAAAGCCCAAATGCTATTTTGACACATATTTACAAAATCAAATACTATTTTGATATTTGTTTTATATATACTAAATCCCTCACTCATAGAAAATATAAATTACTCATCTCTAAAAAAATATTGCTTTCGCAAAATTTATGGGAACTATGTCTATTCTTTCCATAATCAACTAACTACAAAACTCATGAATATCACCCATGGCAAAACTACTCATTTTGTAGGGATAACCAAGCCCAAGGAAGCTTATCTACAAAGCCCAGCTGGGTCAGGCCAGCCCACACACAAATCCCAGCAATTGGAAAACACGTGAACTGGTCAGCCAAATTTTGGCAACAATTGAACAGCTAGAGGCCCTTCCCATCAGGTCCCAACTTGTCCAATCAAATCAGAAAATGGACACATGTCCACCAGGGGATGAATCCTTCCTTGACAAGTTGAAATCCCATCATTTCTTACATGACATAAAGCTGAAATTGATGTGACAGAAAGCTGAGAAGTTTCAGCCAGTTGTCCCTTCTTTCTTCTCCAACCTAGCCGATCAAACATCAAGAGTAACCATGACCAGACCACTGAAGCTCCTGAAACAACATGAAATCAGCTCATTTTCATACTAAAAATGTGTATTCTCTATTTCATGAACCAAACACATGAACCCCAAATGGGAAAACTTAGGGAAATGTGGTTTGGAGGGCATCAAGGGGATCCCAGCAGAGTTCCCAGCAAGGGCTCCATGGAGCTCTAATTCTAGTTGCAGCATAACCAAGATCATTAGCCAAAAGCATGCTCTAATCCCACCAGCCAAGGCTAATAAGCATTCAATGCTAAGCCAGAAACCTAGTTGTTATTACCCAAAACAACAAGAACCTTCTAAAAGTTGAGCTTACTACTCTTAGCTAAAATCCTAAGAACAATTCTCTAAGGATTTTCTAAAGATTGAGAAAGATTTAACAAAGATTATTTGCTAATTACCCCCTAAAACTCAACTATAAATGGGATTCTCCATTAATGCTTCAACAACCAACTCACTAAGCTACACACTAAGATTTTTCCTTAACCTCTCTGCAAAAAGCCTTCTCTAAGCTATAAAAAGTCACTGAGTTCTTAGTCTCAAGCTTAGAGATGAAGTTCCCTAGCCCCTGACCCAAAAACACTCCTCATAGCTCTACTAAAAAAATCCTCAGCTACCCCCAGCAGAAAGTCCCAGCAGTCTTACTATACACTCCCATTCATTACTCATACTACTCACAAATGACTCTCACTACTCGTATTACCTGAAATATCCCTCATTACTCACTATATTCATGAGCATATCTTGGCACCATAATGATCTTGCTGCGTTAGCTGAGATCTCTCTCTCTCCCTTCATCTCACACTAAGTTTTCTCTATTATTTGTTATTATGGAACCCATGATATTTGCTTATTTATTTACTATTATCGGTTATGATGAAACTGTTACTATAGAATTTTTTTCTCATATTGTTGTACTAGAAAACTCTTCTCCAAATTTAACATATGATGAGTCTGAAAATGTAGATATTTCCCTTAATTTGTGAAGTAGCTAACAGCTAGGAGTTTATTCTATTTCGTATTACTTTACCGCTGGGCTACTTTCTGCAGAAGTATTTTACCACTGGGCCATTTTCTGTAGAAACATTTTACTGCTGGGCTATATCTTATAGTATGCTTTTTTTAACCATGCTGACGTGTCTACTATAGGGATTGTTTATGGGCCATTCTTGTCAGCCTCAACCTAAGCCCAAGGCATAAAATGTAGTGAATTCTTTGGACCTTCACCGATAGCCTTTGGGCTGTGCACCAAGCCCATCGTCGAGTTTCGGTTTAGACCTCCAACCCATTATAAATCTTATTTTTCGGAAGGAAAACTTTTTCACCCCCGACAGAGGTCAATTAGGCAGTTGAATTGTGAGAACAGGATCATACAAGGTTTCCTTCAGGGCAAGAACACAACATGCGTGCATCATGTGCCATACTTAGATTCAAATTTGACCGTCGAATTTAAAGAATGTGGCGAGATGTTAATTTTGATGGAATTTGAGCTTGCTTGTAGCATTTAGATTGTTTTGCTTCTTCTAATTGTTGTGATTATTGTGTCATGGGAGATAAACGTTCAAGAGTCTCAAAGCACAAATTATGATGGGCGAAATTTGTCTAAAGGAGATTGTTTTAAATACAAGCCTTGATCAAAATTTGCATAATTCATTCTTATGCAATTTATTTGTGAGTAATTCTATTTATTTTATAGATTTCTATTTCTAGTGTTTTTTTTAAGATTATGTTACTTTTGTTATTTATAGCACATGTTTATGTTCTTTATGATTGAATCTGTTTGTGTTCTTGTTTACATCATCACAAACTAAATTAATTTTCTGCAATATATCCAACACAAACATCACCAAATTATTTTTTTTTAATTTTATTTAAATTATAAATTGTTTATAATAATAAAAATTCTAACAAAAAAAGACAATAACACTAATAATAATAATAATAAATAGATTCACGCATAATTAAATATAAATTACGAAATATCAAGGCTTTAGATTAAGAGCAATCACCATAATATATAAACACCAAATTATGGATTTAAAATTAATGCTTCTATAGCCAATTAGGTGACAGGACAGATATAGGCAACTTTAAACATTATATCCAAGCGTTTGGAACTTGGATAACAATCAATATGAGAGTAACACAACATATGTATAAACCTTAAAAAAAGTTAGAAAAATTTACTCACCATTATATATATGAAATATTCATTACATATGAAATGAAATGGCCAAATAAAGGAAATCTTTAGCCAAACTAATCAATGATTCTCAAATTTGGGTAGGGGAAGCCTTTGTTGTGGATGAATACTTATTGAACTGGTGTGATTGTTATCATAATGAAGCCATATGAAAATTAATGAGTTGGACATAAGAATTGCTTTTTTATGCCTCATTCTATCTTCCTCCCAAATCTGATGGTGACATTGATGACATGAGCAATAAAATCAATAATTAACATATTTGTTAGACTTATGCGATCTCCACATATGGTACAACACGAGCCATTGCAAGTAATAAATATGTTTTTTTTCATAAAAACTAAAAAAAAACTTTGAAATCTGTTTTATCCTCTTTTGTGAGACTATTATTCATAATTTTTGTGCAAACAACTTTCTAGAAAGTTGAAGGATAGAGCCCTTTGGAGAATTTTATTCATAATCTTTGTGCAAACTCTTTTAAGCTTGTTAGCATCGATTTTTAATTTGTTAACCGTTGATGTGTTAAGGCAAAAAAAGAACCTCCTAATTTAGTATGACAATTGCATCGTTAATACTTTAGGTGCAAATTAATTGGGCTAATACCAAGCATCTGTTGCTTCTGTGGAATTTTTCACTTAGGATGTGAACATTTGTAAGTGATTATAATAAACGCCTCTCAAAATGACAGGTTAGCATATTTTGATGACAAAAACTTGATTAAAAATATTATCTCAAGAAGAGTGAAGCAATTAAATACTATATGAGATACGAAATTGCTAATTAAATATTAAAAACATAATTTTAAAATCATTGCCTTAGACATCAAATTATATTGAGTCAGCTCTGCAAGCAAAAGTTACTACATGAAAGTCACCTCTTAAAATTCTACCACATGGATATTTAACTAAAAAGTACACTTCTATCTTATGAGAAAAAATCTACATAGCAAAATTTTAAGAGGGGAACCTTAGGAACAATACTTAAGTACTATACTTAAATCTTGCCCAACAATAATAATAACAATAACAACAACAACAATAACAATAACAAAAGTGCATATACATTATATTTTCTGGTATTTCATTTCTTAAATTTAAGATAAAGGTGTATAAAAAATTTATACACCCAAAACTACTCGTGAATAACTCCTACTTCTATCTATTTTCGGTGATTTAAAAATGACTACTAAAACTAAAATTTGGATGAATAGAAAATTTTAACATTTAAAAAAAAAAATTTTGAAATGCTTCTGATTGGGGTGTATGAAAAATTTATTAAAAAAAAAAAAAAAGCCTCATAGCACATACAATGAGCCCAATATCCAAAATTCATTCCTAGATAATATAAATAAGTGACATTTTTTTTTTGGTTTAAAATTTTATATCATCCACATTCAAGATGATTTATTTGTCCAATTATATAATCAATCAATTATGCTTTTGTTGGAGTAAAGCATTTTTCCAATAACATAAAATACATGATTTGTAATATGCTAATATCATGTAAATTTATTAAACACTTCTAACCCCTCATTTTTAATTCTCCCAAATTGGAGGGATTTAGAGGAAAAGTAGAGTATAGAAATGCTTGACCAAATGAATTACCAAATTTACCCTTACTATAGTAACAAAATTACAAATTATGAAAAGACTAATTATTCCCCTTCCCCTAATTTAATTTTAAAGACATCCAAACAAGATGGAGAATAACTATTTCTCTCTACTCTCCTCCCCTCCACAATGACAATATCGGAGGAGATATATAGATATAATTGTCTTACCAATTTTCAAAAATTTATGAAGATCGTGTTCTTTATTATTATGTAATTATCATTTTGTTAGATATATATCCATATTATGCAAGTCCCTTTTTGGTATTTTGGGCCTAAATTTCTTGCTTCTAATGTGCAATAGAAGTGTAAGAAATTACTCCGGCCAACAAGCATTGCTTCATTAGTTTCAAAACCACTTGATTTACAAGTTCAATTCTTCAAAAAACATGATTAGGATAGCGGTAATTGCATTCCTCCTAAGTTCTCAAAAGTTTCAACCACTGCAACCAGGGGCGGAGCCAAGGGGGGGCAAGAGGGGGCAAGTGCCCCCCTTGACTCCTCCTGAAAAGTCCCCTAAATTATAGCATTTAGGTTCCTTTCTTGAATGCTTTGCCCAACATAGGAAAAAAAATTCAAAAAGACAAAATGCTGAATACAAAATGTCTTGTTATAGAAAAACAATCCTGGCACGTAAAAATAAAATGGGAAAAAGCTGGATAGATCATCCCACTTACAATAGTACTACTTATTTTCTCTTTTAAGCTTTTATGTTGTCCAAATTTATAGCTTATCACCATATATGACACTTTACTTTTTTTTTTTTTTTTTTTTTTGAGAAACCAGACCAAAGGCCTGGGAATCATATATGACACTTTACTGTTTAACTCAATTTTCTTTTGTTATCCTTCTTCTTATTTTTTATTATTATTTTTGGGTTTTTTTTCACCGCAATGATGGTGGTCTTAAATTTTACACTCTTTATTATTATTATTTTTATATAGAAAAGATAAACTACCTAATGTCCCAGTACGGTATTGAAATTCTCAAACCTCCACTATCCATTTTTTCTCCTTCTTGACTTTTTAGTTTCCAATTTTATATAGGTTATTGCTATACTTTTTTTACTTTAATTATTAGTGGCTATGCAATGGTTTCAAAATATAAAACGTCAAATACTGTAGAGCAAATTAAATTTGTTATGAAAAGATAAACTATAGTTTATAGTTACATTAAATTTTGTATAACAATTATAGTTATTTACAATTGTTTATTTATTAGTGTAGGGACCAGGTTTGAGGGATTCGACCTAAGCTCAATTTCCCCGCAATGAATTTATAGAGAATGGATTCAAGAACTAGGCGTTAGTGAGAAGTGCAACGACCATACATGATTGCATGTGGATTGGATGGCCTGAACGTGAATTAAGATGCGTAATAATGCTCCTCGGACGTGCTCTCCAGGGCTTGGAGTTCTTATAATTTCTGCTTTAAGACTGGCTACAAAGTTCTCTCAAAGAATACAGATTGCTATGGTATTCCTTAGGTCCCCCCCCCCCTTTTAGGAGGGGTTCCTTACATTATATATCCCTCTCCCAATCGATCCTAGCCCTACATTTGTAGAGGGATTAGGCCATCACTCGAGTGCCTGTCCCATCAGCCACCTTCCCATTCTCTCTATGGATGGCAGCAACCAAGGTGGCACTGTTGAGGTGTCCCCTCCTCATTAATGCGGCCAGGACGTTAGCTGAGGGCATTTAATGTGGAGGTGACAGTTCATCTGGGACTTGCTCCTCCACCATGCTTTCGTGTCCGGTATTTGGTATTTGCTGTTTGCTCTTTGGATGCTCGGGGAGGTTCCCTTTGATGGCGTGCTACTTGTCCGTTTTCGGATCTCGGAACTCCGAGGACGTTATCATCCTCGGCACTGTTTAGTGGGGAGCTGGGCATTACACTTCAGTCCTCAGACCTTGGGCGCGTCCTCAGCATGGGCCTTGGGCCTGGTTCGAAGTGGGCCGGGGTCGCTTGACTACTTTTGGCCCCACAATAGCCCCTCAAAATCTTACTGTCCGTGTCCTCGGGCGGAAAGGGGGATTTTGATATCCTCAAGTCTACTCCGTGTCCAATCAAGTCTTGTCCTTCGTCGGAGCTGGAGCCTTTTCATCTGCCCAAGGTGCGTTACTGGCACTTCGGTGCGCGTAACGTGTCCTGCATTAAATTCGGGCGGCTTTATGCTCCCCATGTTCAACGGGCAGATGACAATCTAACGGTCGGGATGCGCCTAGCATTTATGGGCGGGAAAACTCACGCGGCCCTTCCATCCAGGGTATAAATACCCGTTCGAACCGCTTTCACCTTTTTCCATTCACAATCAAGAGCTCTTGCGTCTTCATTCAGAGTCCAGCCAAATTTCCACCAACATCTCCAGCATAAAAAGCCTGTCCGAGGAGCTTTTCCTCATTTCTGTAAGTCGCTCTATCTCTCTTTGAGCTTTTCATTTCTCTGCTCTTCCTTCTCTTTTATCTGCTCTTTCTTTAGCTCTCTTAGGCGTCATTTGGGATGGGTAGACTTAAGAAGTACGTCTTCACTGAAAAGGCGATGGAGAAATTCATCGCCGATTATAAGATACCGGCCAACGTGGGCTTGAAGTATTGTGAGGAGGGGGAGTGGGACTTCCGGAGGCAGGAGGGCGAGGTGGTGATTCCCATCATCGCCTTCCTTGAAGGGGGGATGAGGATCCCTATGGGGCCGGTGACGAGGGGTTACCTTACATATTTCCGGTTAACCCCCACCCAGTGCTCTTCCAACATGTTCAGAATTCTGGGTAGCGTGGATGCTCTGAACGAGAAGATGGGGCTAAGGTTGACCCATCATGACGTGAACTACTGCTACAATCTTCAGCACCTGAAGAACAAGTCCTACTATATGAGGACGAGGGATGATAGGGTCCGGCTTATCCAGTGCCTCCCTGAGTCCAACAAGGGGATGAATGAGGACTTTCTGATCGTGTCCGGGGCGTGGCACGATGGCATCCATTGCCCGACGACAGAGGGGACACCAGGTGGGGTAATAGGAGTAGGAGGGGGTTCAAAGATTCTAACTTGTTTCATGCGTCATTTCTTTTTGTACCGTTTGGTTACTAATCGCGAATGTGTTTTCTTTTTGCAGATCCGCACTCTTTCACGCGCCACTACAACTTGATCAACAGGGAAGACTTGTAGAAAGTGCTCATGTCTGCGGCTTTTGAAAACGAAGCAGATCACCAAGTCAAAGTCGCTCACAAGATCTTGGGGTATACGCCGCTCCAAAAGTCGTTCGCGGCCCCAAAGTACGTGATTAAAGCAAAGGATCCTCGGCTGCAGAAAATAGCAGTGACCGAGGACGGGTTCGAGTTTCCTGAAGGTCCCTCTACTTCTGAAGGCGTCACAGTAGCAGCCCCCTTTTCATCCCACCCATTCTCAGAGGCCGCGGAAGAGAACTTAGAGAGGGAAGGGGAAGCTGCAGATCTCGGCCCTGGAGAGGGCGATTTTGACGTTTTTGAGCAAATTCATCAGTCCGAGGACCCTTCTGGAGACTTGGGTGGTCCTCGTCTGACCGAAGCAGACCTCTCAGCGTCGGAGACATCTTCTCGGCTAGCGATGGGCTACAAGAAGAAGAACCAGCCCAGTCTACTCGAGCTAATCGAAGAGCAACCGGGGAAGTCCAAGCCGAGGCTTCCACCCGCTTCTCTAAAGAATCATCTTGCTCAGACTAGGTCGGCCTTGACTCAATCTAGGCTTCCTCCTCCTCCGCCTCAAACGAATCCGCCTTCTAGGCACGAGCCTGCCGGTCCTAAGCAGAAGAAGGACAAGGGGAAGAGGCCCATCGAGGACAAATCTAGGCCCACTCGGGAGGGGGACGACTCTCGGCAGCCCTCAAAGCAGCTGAGGATAGGCTCCAGGTCTCAAGATAAGCAGGTGGATACCTCGCCCGAGGTCCAGGCATGGCTGCCTGCCCCAATGCTCCGTGGGGCACCTCTGAGGGATGACTCCTCCCTTAGGGATTTTAGAGAGGGCGAGGGCGCGTACGTGGCCGACGCGGTGGAGAGATGTCTGCTGCTTCCCGCGGACATGGAGCAGCTGGGGACCATGAGAAGCAGGGAGGTATTCCTCAGCCTCAAGCGATACTTGGGGATGGTAAGGCCCTCAATACTTGTGTCTTTTCTCGTTTTAGTTTTTTCTGTCTTCCTTTCCCCTTTTTTTTTTAGCTCGGCTTATTATTATGTACCCGTTTCGTTTGGCAGGCTGTCTAGGCCACCTTCAGGCTGGAGGAGGCGGCTCATGACCACGGAAGGACCATGGATGAAGAGCGCGAGAAGCACTTGGAGGCCACTCGGACTCTCAAGAACTCCGAGGAGGACCTTACCAAGGCCAGGGAGGAGCTGAAGGCCGTGACCCAGGCTCAAGACAACGCAGTAGCAGGCCTTGAGGGTGCACAGAGGCAGGCCAAGACCCAGACGAAGCGCCTGGGTGAGGTAGAGGAGCAGCTGAAGATCGCAAAGGAGCTGATGGCGGATCTGACAAAGAAGGAAGCTGCTGCCGAGGAGGCCAAAAAAGTTGCTGAATTTGCTAGGGACGAAGTTGTGAGGGCCAAGTTCGAGGCGGAGCAGGGTAGAGAGGAGGCCTGGGCCACCAAGGAAGAAGCTGAGGAGGCTGCCTACGCTGCCGGGGCAACTGAGACAGCAGCCGCCTACAAATCCCAAGTCCCTGGGGTATGTAGGCGCTACTGTTCTGAAACTTGGACAGAAGCCCTTAGGCAAGCTGGTGTGGAGGCCTCTTCTGTCCTGTGGAAGGAGGAGAGCGTGTACTACCCCTCCGCCATCCGCGAGGCCGCCCCAGAAGGCCCAAACGGCCCTGAGGTCGAGGAGGCTGCTGTGGAAACTGCTGCTACTCCAGGTGGGGGGGCTTCGGACGCAGGGGCCACTGGTGAGCCAATCCATGGGAGTAATTCTCCCTTGGTGGTTGAAGTGAGTGATTGCTCTAACGAGGACGCGCCTCAGCAGGCTGCGAGGCCTTCTCCTGATGCCCAGGTTTCTTCTGTTGAGGAGGTTGCTACTCCTGCCGCGCCTCCACAGGCCATCCCACTCAGTCAGGGCTCAGAGGACCCTAAAGCTGCCTCGGTCCAGCCACCCATAGGAGCAGGCAATTAAATAGTAGGAGCGGGCTCCCTGGCGCCTCTGCCTGCTTCATTTTACTTTTTGCACTTTCTTTTTTTTTATTTGTAATGTAATCCCTATCGTGTAATTCCTTTTGGACTTAATGAAATACGATTTTTGTTTCTTTTCCTGTTTGTTGTGGTTGTTTGCTTATTTGCATGCTATCTGCTTTTTCTTTACTTGTATGATTTTAACTTCAATTGCGTCTCGGCCGATCGCGGCATCAATTATTATAACGAGGGCATGTGCGCTTGAATGGACCCTTCGTTTCCTAAGGGCCAGGCAGAAAAAAAAAATTTGAGTAGATACTTAGGATCCCTTTGAAGTAGTTGGTTTCCCTATAGGCCTGAGTCCGAGGACCATGCAGTGCCTTGGTTCTGTCTAACACTTAGGCTTTTTGAAGTAGTTAGTTTCCCCATAGGCCTGAGTCCGAGGACCATGCAGTGCCTTGGTTCTGTCTAACACTTAGAATTTTTGAAGTAGTTAGTTTCCCTATAGACCTGAGTCCGAGGACTGTGCAGTGCCTTGGTTCTGTCTAACACACAGTATTTTTGAAGTAGTTAGTTTCCCCATAGGCCTGAGTCCGAGGACCATGCAGTGCCTTGGTTATGTCTAACACAGTATTTTTGAAGTAGTTAGTTTCCCCATAGGCCTGAGTCCGAGGACCATGCAGTGCCTTGGTTCTGTCTAATACTTATGCTTTTTTAAGTAGTTAGTTTCCTTATAGGCCTGAGTCCGAGGACCATACAGTGCCTTGGTTCTGTCTAACACTTATGCTTTTTGAAGTAGTTAGTTTCCCCATAGGCCTGAGTCCGAGGACCATGCAGTGCCTTGGTTCTGTCTAACACTTATGCTTTTTGAAGTAGTTAGTTTCCCCATAGGCCTGAGTCCGAGGACCATGCAGTGCCTTGGTTCTGTCTAATACTTATGCTTTTGAAGTAGTTAGTTTCCCCATAGGCCTGAGTCCGAGGACCATGCAGTGCCTTGGTTCTGTCTAACACTTATGCTTTTTGAAGTAGTTAGTTTCCCCATAGGCCTGAGTCCGAGGACCATGCAGTGCCTTGGTTCTGTCTAACACTTAGGCTTTTTGAAGTAGTTAGTTTCCCCATAGGCCTGAGTCCGAGGACCATGCAGTGCCTTGGTTCTGTCTAACACTTAGGCTTTTGAAGTAGTTAGTTTCCCCATAGGCCTGAGTCCGAGGACCATGCAATGCCTTGGTTCTGTCTAACACTTAGGCTAGCCGTCCGGACATGTGATCCCAAGTCGAAACAGGTTAAGAGTCGGAATTCAAAAAGACTGCTTCATTAATAATAATACCTTTTCAAGTTATTTACATTCCAGGGGCGAGGTACAGGTTTTTGTCTAGATCTTCCAAATAGTATGCACCTACTCCTGCTACTGAGGTAATCCGGTAGGGGCCTTCCCAGTTGGGTCCCAGCTTTCCCCAGGATGGGTTCTTGGCAGCCCCGATGACTTTTCTCAGCACCAGGTCCCCCGGTGCCAGCGGCCTGAGTTTCACATTGGTGTCATACCATTGTTTGAGCTTTTGCTGGTAATAGGCCAGCTGGATCATTGCTCGTTCCCTTCGTTCGTCCACCAAGTCCAGGCTCCTTCCCAGCAGTTCATCATTGCTGCCGGGAGTGAAAGAGCTCGTTCGTAGCGTCCGAAAATTCGTTTCCAGGGGGATCACCGCCTCGGCGCCATAAGTCATGGCAAAGGGTATTTCCCCTGTTGACCGCCGAGGGGTAGTCCAGTACGTCCATAGGACATGGGGCAGCTCCTCAACCCATCTTCCCTTGGCGTCATCCAGCCTTTTCTTAAGCCCGTTGACGATAACCTTATTGGCGGCTTCTGCCTGTCCGTTTCCCTGAGGATAGGCAGGCGTCGAATACCAGTTAGTGATCCCAAGTTCAGAGCAGTACCTCCTTAAGGCCTTACTGTCGAATTGGAGCCCATTATTCGAGATGAGGGTGTGAGGGACCCCAAATCGCGTAACTATGTTTCTCCAAAGGAATTTCTTGGCGTCCACGTCCCTAATGTTGGCCAGGGGCTCGGCCTCGACCCATTTCGTGAAGTAGTCTGTGGCCACCAACAGATACCTCTTATTCCCTGGCGCTTTCGAGAAGGGACCTACAATGTCCAAGCCCCATTGGGCGAACGGCCAGGGACTGGATAAGGGATTGAGGACCCCTCCTGGCTAGTGAATGTTCGGGGCGAACCTCTGGCACTGGTCGCACCTCTTGACATATTCTAGGGCCTCCTGTTGCATTCCTGGCCATCAATATCCTTGCGTGACGGCTCGGTGTGACAGGGATCTCCCTCCTGTATGACTCTCACAGATTCCTTCGTGCACCTCTTCGAGCAGTAACTCTGCTGCCTCGGGGTGGACGCACAGCAGGTATGGCCTAGAGTAGGAGCGCCTGTATAGTCGGAGATCCTCGGATAGCCAGAACCGAGGAGCTTTTCTCCGTACTTTCTCAGCTTCTGTCTTGTCTTCGGGCAGGATATCGTCTTTGAGGAATTTCACTATGGGATCCATCCAGCTGGGACCCACTTCAATCTGATGGACGGCGACCGACCCTCTTGCCATTTCGTTCGCTCTTTCTAGGTGCTCCACAAGTATGATCCGGGGCAGACCATCTGCCGAGGATGTTGCGAGCGTGGCTAATGAGTCGGCATGGCTGTTCCCACTCCGGGGAATATGAGACAGGCTAAAGAGGTCGAACTCCGAATGCAAGCGCTGGACCTGGCTCAGGTATTCTTGCATTCTCAGATCTCTGGCTTCCATTTCTCCGTTTACCTGTCCTACCACCAATCTCGAGTCTGAGAACGCCTCTATCGATCTTCCTCCCATCTTCCGTACCATGACCATCCCTTGCAGCAACGCCTCATACTCGGCCTCGTTGTTTGTGGCTGAGAATCCCAAACGAGCATTTTGAGGCATTGAGGCGCAGCTAGTGCTTTCTCAAGACGTCAAATGTGCGGCCGAGGTCTCCCAGATGTTCGGATACCGCTTTACTCTTCACCACCATATCGTCAACGTAGACTTCAATGCTCTTGCCCAGCATTGGCTCGAACATCCTCGTCATCATCCTTTGATAGGTGGATCCTGCGTTTTTCAGACCGAAAGGCATTACTTTGTAGTGGTAATTCCCGACGGGTGTCACAAAGGCGGTCTTTTCTTGGTCTTCCAGGGCCAGTGGTATCTGATGATAGCCTTGAAAGGCGTCTAGGAAGCTCATCCGAGGATGGCCCGCGGTCGCATTTACCAGCTGGTCGATCCGAGGCATGGGGAACGGGTCTTTTGGACATGCCCTATTTAGGTTGGTGAAGTCAACACAGACCCTCCACTTTCCGCTCTTCTTCCTGACCACCACAGTGTTGGCTAGCCATTCGGGATAGAAAACCTCTTTGATAGCCCCAGCGCGCTTGAGTTTATTCACCTCTTCCCTTATGGCGTCAGCGTGCTCCCTCGACGGGCGTCGGGGCAGCTGTTTCTTGGGTACTATGGATGGACTAACGTTGAGATGGTGACAGATGAAGGACGGGTCAATCCCTGGTGCGTCGCAGGGGTCCCATGCAAATACGTCGATATTGCTTCGAAGGAACTCGACCAACTCCTCTTGTTCGGTGGGAGGCAGCCGAGCCCCGATCCGAAAAAACTTCTCGGGTGCGCTACTGTGGCCTTTGATTGCTATAAACCCTCTTCCATAATGGCCGAGGGCTGTGCGTCAAGCCGACATGATATGGCAGCCACCATGCATTGCCTCGCTATGGGCTGGCAACCACGGATTTCTAGAACCTGGTCTCCTGATGGGAATTTCACCTTCTGGTGCAAGGAGGAGGCTACGCCCCCTAAGGTGTGGAGCCAGGGTCTTCCTACGATGGTTGCGTAGGGGGAGTATGTGTCCACCACTATGAAGTTCACCTTTACCACTTCTGGGCTGGTCTGTATGGGCAGCCTGATCATGCCCCTCGGGATGACGAGCTTCCCATCGAAACTCATTAGGGGGGAGTCATATGGCGTCAGGTCCTCCGGTCTTAACCCCAGCCCCTTGTATAGGTCCGGGTATATGACCTCTGCTGCGCTGCCACCATCTACCATCACTCTTTTCACATCGTAGCCCCCAATTCTAAGGGTGACCACCAGAGCATCGTCATGGGGCTGGGTGGTCCCAATCTTGTCCTCCTCTGAGAAGCTCAAAGGAGGGCAGGAACTCCTCCTAGCCCTTTTCGGCCCCACCTGGGACTCCTCGGCTTGTGGTTGGGCCAGAGATAACACTCGCGAAGGGCGCGTGCCCGTTCTCCCCGGTGCCGCCAGGATTACGTTGATTGTGCCAGCGGGTTGCCCCATGGCGGTGTCCCTCCAGGGCTCTTGATACATTTGGCCCTAACGATTGTCGGGGTTGAGCAGCAGGTGCTTCAGCTTTCCTTCCCGGACTAGCTGGTCCAGGTAGTTCCAGAGGTTCCTACAGTCCTCCGTGGTATGCCCGTGGTCCTGGTGGTATTGGCAGTAGCGATTCTGATTGCGCCTCTCAGGTTCCCCAACCATCTTGTTCGGCCACCTGAAGTACGGTTCGTCCTTTATTCTTTCCAGCACCCTATGTACGGGTTCTCGGAACACGGCACTGACAGGCTGGGCGTTATTCGCTCCTGATTCTCCACCGAAATCCCTCCTCGGGCAGGCGTTGTTATACCGGTCCGACCTGAAATCCCTCCTCTCTTGAGGGATGACCTTATCCTTCCCCTTGCCTTGCAGCATATCTTCCTCCACCCGCTTGTATTTATCAATCCGATCCATCAGTTGCCGCACGCTGGTGGCGGGCTTTCCGGTCAAGGACTTCCTCAGGCCGTGCCCCATTGGTAGCCCATTCTGGAAGGTACTGATGGCGACGACGTCATACTTGCCGTCCAGCTCATTGTAGATCTCCTAGTACTTGTTTGAGTAGGCCTTGAGGGTCTCCCCGTCACGCATGGATAGGGACAGTAGTGCACTCATGGGCCGAGGGGGCCTGCTGTTCGTGACAAAGCGGGAGCCAAAAGCCTGGGTCAACTGTCTGTACGAGTCTATGGAATTCGTCCTCAGACCGTTGAACCACCTCATCGCCACAGGTCCCAAGCTTGATGGGAAGACCTTGCACATCAGCGCCTCGTTCTTGGAGTGGACAGCCATCCTCTGGTTGAACTGGCTCACATGCTCCACGGGATCCGTTTTGCCGTTGTAAGAAATGAATGTTGGCTGTTGGAACCGCCGAGGGAGCTCGGCCTCCTCTATGCGGCGCGTGAAGGGCGACCTGGAGAGCTCATCCAGCGCCTTGCTCATGGCGTCACCTCCTACGCCCCTGGGGGTTGGGTTGGCGCGCCTACGCCTCTGGTAGTGCTCGTCCTCGTGGGAGAAAGTCTCGCTGGGGGGCGTTCTTGACCTTTGTCTGTATTCGTCATCACTCTCGTCGTCAGAGGGCAGGTCAGGGCTAGGCTCGGACCGTCTTCGCTGCGCACGGCGCAGCTTCTTCTTCAGATCATCTATCTCGCGCTGCATGGCCACCTTATCATCCTTCCCCTGGGAAACGTGGCTATGGGCCTCTTCCAATTGCGTGGCCTGGCCCTCGTCACGCTTTTGGGCTTGGTTTTCGCTCACTGTTGAAGTATGCATGCTTCCTTCTCGAAATCGTCCATTGTCGTTCTGACCACCCCCGGGGTCGCCATAGTCACCCTGATGCCGCGGCTTCGCCGGTTCAGGTCGATTGGGAGTTCTTTGGTGAGGGCCCGATCCTACCATGCTTGACTGTTGTCGTTATTAACACACAAGTTCTCCCCACAGACGGCGCCAATTGTAGGGACCAAGTTTAAGGGATTCGACCCAAGCCCAATTTTCCCGCAATGAATTTATAGAGAATGGATTCAAGAACTAGGCGTTAATGAGAAGTGCAACGACCATACATGATTGCATGTGGATTGGATGGCCTGAACGTGAATTAAGATGCGTAATAATGCTCCTCGGACATGCTCTCCAGGGCTTGGAGTTCTTATAATTTCTGCTTTAAGACTGGCTACAAAGTTCTCTCAAAGAATACAGATTGCTATGGTATTCCTTAGGTCCCCCCCCCCCTTTTAGGAGGGGTTCCTTACATTATATATCCCTCTCCCAATCGATCCTAGCCCTACATTTGTAGAGGGATTAGGCCATCACTCGAGTGCCTGTCCCATCAGCCACCTTCCCATTCTCTCTGTAGATGGCAGCAACCAAGGTGGCACTGTTGAGGCGTTCCCTCCTCATTAATGCGGCCAGGACGTTAGTTGAGGGCATTTAATGTGGAGGTGACAGTTCATCTGGGACTTGCTCCTCCACCATGCTTTCGTGTCCGGTATTTGGTATTTGCTGTTTGCTCTTTGGATGCTCGGGGAGGTTCCCTTTGATGGCGTGCTACTTGTCCGTTTTCGGATCTCGGAACTCCGAGGACGTTATCATCCTCGGCACTGTTTAGTGGGGAGCTGGGCATTACACTTCAGTCCTCGGACCTTGGGCGCGTCCTCGGCATGGGCTTTGGGCCTGGTTTGAAGTGGGCCGGGGTCGCCTGACTACTTTTGGCCCCACAATTAGGTTATTAATATTGATTAGTTTTTTTTTTAAGGTTATTTTAGTTTAATATTGTCTTTAAATCTTGCCCCCCCTAAACTAAAATCCTAACTCCGCCACTGACTACAACCCTCCTCTTTTCTCCAAGTTTGGAACTGGTTTTGAAATATAGAGATAATTTTTAGGGGTGTCAATGTTCGACCCAACCCTCGAACACGACACAAACCCGACACGGGTTTTTTCGGGTTAGGGTTGGGCCTTAATGGGTTTGGGTCATAAATAGGTCGACCCCGAAAGCGACACGATAAGAAACGGGTCATAAACGGGTCAACCTGCGTAACCCGCAATAGACACGTTTGACACGCCAATTTATTTGTGTCAACTCGAAATGACCCACTTAACACAACCCGTTTAACTCATATAACAAATAAATATTTTTTTTTATTTTAGATTTGTCAAATACCTTTTATATCCAACATATATTTTAAATTTAAAAAGAAAAGTAAGTAATTCCAAAAATTTACAAGGGATATAATTGGAAATTGAAACTTTACAGACTTTAGAACTACTAATACTTTTTTTTTTTTTGGGTGGCATAGAACTTACACAAATGAAATTGAATGAGCTTGTGGAAGATGTTATGAATTTGGACATCAACAAAGAATCTATGGATGATAATTGTGGTCATAATCAGGATTAGTCTACTGTTTGCTCAAATTCTTTCAATATTGATACTTAGCATTTTTCGAGTTCCAAGAATATTATATTTTTGTTGAACTATGTTATTTTATTTTGTGAAACTTTGTTATTTTGAATTTGGGTTGAAGTGTATGCACTTCTTTTGAAGTGTAAAGAACTTATTTCTAGATGAATGTTATATTTTTGTTGAATTATATTATTTTGAATGTGGGTTGAAGACTTGAAGTGTATGCACTGCTTTTTGGGATGTAAAAATAATTATTTCTAAATAGATGTTATATTTAATATTATGCAGGTTGAAATGGGTTGTGTTACATTTATGTCAACCTAACACGACTCATTTATTAAGCGTGTCAAATGGGTTGGGTCAGGTCAACCCACTTATTAACAGGTCGGGTTAGGGTTGAAAGATCATGACACAATTATTAAATGGGTCGGGTTAGGGTTGAGCCATTTAGTCGAACACCCCTACCTCGACACGACACGAACCCGACACGCTAACCCGAATTGACACCCCTAATAATTTTACAAATACCACTGGACTTCATTTTATTTCGTTGCTAAATAATTCTTGGATTTTTGTGTGGATATAAATTACCAATAGAAACTAGTGACAAATCCCAAAGGGTCGCCAAGCTTAGGTAGCTCAAACAATGCAAACTTCAAGGAGTAAATGGAACTTAGAAAATTCATAACTTTAAAATCTCATAACCGAACATGTCTATCTCAAACAGATTCATTTCCTCTTGAACACATTTTTCAATTTCGTAATAAAAGATACGTGACACACAACAAAAAACGAAATATTTTTTTAATATGTATCTTCCATAATAATTATTGTGGGTACTTGACTCCGCATTAGCAGGATTTTGTTCGCTTTGGGGAGCCAGACCCTCACGAATTTGTCCTCTTCGACCGAGTGCAGGCAAGTTTGGAGGGTTTCATAGTCTCAGCCCCAAGACTTGGAATCCCACATCGGAAGGAGAACCCTCCCACTGGTGCTTTATGTGCTTCTAGAACTTGCACTAGTGTACTACTACTCACATTTAATGTGTGAGTAGTGGTACACTAGTGCAAGCTCCAGAAGCACATAAAGCACCAGTGGGAGGGTTCTCCTTCCGAGGTGGGATTCCAAGTCTTGGGGCTGAGACTATGAAACCCTCCAAGCTTGCCTGCACTCGGTCGAAGAGGACAAATTCGTGAGGGCCTGGCTCCCCAAAGCGAACAAAATCCTGCTAATGCGGAGTCAAGTACCCACAATTATTTCGAATTATTATTTCAAAAATAATATGGTCAATGTTAAAATTAAAATTGAATTTATCTTTTAGTCAATTTTGTGAGTTAAAGTGCTTTACATGAAAAAAGAAGATGAAAAAAAAAACCTCAAAGAGGAAATTACACTTTATTCTCCTAAACTATAATAGATAGTGATGAGTCAAAAAATAATCTAGGATCGTCATTCCTATTAATGACGATTAAAGCAAGCGTTACACATTTATTGCACACATTGATGATAAAACGTAATAGACGAAGCAACAGTAACAAGTAAGTTGTGCACTTCAAAGCTCACATTGATAACGTACTAGCCATTGCTCATAAATGCTGGAATTCATTGTCTATTAAGGTAAGGAACAACTATAAAAGAAACGAACAATGGAATCTAAAGGTACACACAAATACTTATCCAAAAATCACTCCAAGTGAGTTTCTCCCTAAACAAACTTTCTCCCTTTCTGACTTAAGCATCGGAGTGTTTTTGGCAAACACCACACTAGTGTGTTCCATTTCTTTCCAAAGCTTTATTGCAGGTTTATATCGGAGACGCAACCAACCACAGGATCGTCCATCCACTGAGACGAGAATCTTAATTGCTGATTTTTTGCATCATCAGATAATTTGAGACAAACAGGCACAAGAAAATTCCATGAATATAGTACTGTGCAATTTCTTGAATAATTTCAAATAATATTTTATCTCGATCTATAATGTAATTATTGTTGAAAAATATGGCTAAATAAACAAGTTTTGATTCAACAATATAAACTCTAAAAAATTAGCAATGACAAAAATAAATAGATAGAGTTAGAAAGATCTCACAAACTATAGAATCACGCAAAATACAACGCACATTCAAACAATGAGGACTGAAGGGTTTTATAAGCCAAAAAAGAAGGTGGGCTGGCTCCAACGGTTACTGTGCATGCCCAATGGGCAACGATATAGCCTAAGAGTGATAGAGACAAACCAAAATCCAACTCTAAGATTTAGACCATCACCTTTCAAGTTACCACCTAAGGTGGATAGTGGATTATAAACAATTAGCATGGTTCACTCCTAACCAATGTGGGACACAAAGCACAATGCTAAGTGTTTAAAACACAACCCACTCCAACAATTATCTCAATAATTTAAAGAAGGATTTTAGTCAGCAAGTTTAAAACCTGATTTATCTCTGAAAAGAAGCTAAGTCACAATCGAACCTGATTTATCTTTCTACGACCTCATCATGATCCGTCTCCACCAATGCAACAATATCGTTGCCATCCTCACTTGCAGTCCTGCATTGCCGACTATAGTCACGGGCTAAGGACAAGGCCACGGTCAAGCTTGATAACAATGAGGAATTAGGATTAGTTTACCTTATTTTTGATATTTTGTGTTGAATTTTATGACTTGGAGTTTCAATTAGTTCATTGGGGTTTTGATCTTATCCTAGATAATGTGATTCTTCAACTAAAAGAATTTGTGTCAGTGTAGGAAAGAAAGCATGTGAGAAAAGAGAGCCATTGGCAAAAAAATAATAAAGGAAAAAAAGAAGAAAAGACGACTCAACTTTAGTGGCTTTCTCATTCTAGAGATCACGTAGTAAATTAAAATTTTTAAAAGACCTTACCAATTAAATTATTTGCTTTTTAAAGCCTTAATTTTTTTTTTAATACAAATATATTTTTGTTAACTTCCAGGAAATAAGCTTTTAGAAAAAGGCTAATTTAAATGCACACTTGTTATTTGTGATTTAATATTATTTGATGTTTCATGTGTATACATATTTTATTTTCTTCTCTTGTGGAATTTTTTGTGTGGAATTATTAAACTAATAGACTATTAAAATTAATTGCTGCATTATTGTAAACTTAATGATTTTATTTATATGTTAAACTTTTTTTTCATAAAAAAAATACTTTTTTTGGTGAAAAAATTACAGGTTATATTGGATTGACACGGATAGAAACTATAGAAGAAAAGATAAAGGTAATAAAAACAAGTGGGTACACAACATATTTCCATCAAGTGTTAGACTTAAATACAAAATTTGACCATTGAATTAAAAGAGTGAGGTAAAATGTGGTTCTAAAGAAATTTAAGGCCAATCAGATAGTTGGATTAGTTGAGAACATGGTTATACAAGGTTTCCTTGAGGGCGGGAACACGGCATGTGTGCATCACGTGGCATACTTAGATCAAAATCTGTCTGTAGTATTTGAATAATGTGGTGAGATGTTATTTTTGGTGGAATTTGAGCTTGATCAGTTGGTTGGATTGAAACTTGAAAGAACATAGCGGCCAAAGTTTGCGAAAATCAGTCAAAGTTGGTGAAACTCAGTCAAAACTTGTTCAAACTTTGTCAAACTTCAAAAAATGATTTTTGGATTTTTGGATTTGGTCTGAGTAGTTTGAATGTGAGTGTTTTGAGGGGGTTTTTAGGCATGAGTAGGGTCTTCTCAGTTTTCATGCTTTTCTCGATTTTGAGTTTCAAAAGGAAAAACAAAATAACAAGAGTGGTCACTTGCCCAAAATCATTGAAAGAGTGACAAGAAATTGGCTCTTAAAATACCCACTTGAACATGGTTAGAAGTATAAAATTTGTGAATCTCACATAGGAAATAAATTGGGCATTTTATAAATTTATATACTTATGGGTGTGAGTCCATGTGGACTGTCCAATATTAAATATTTATTATTTATTATTTTTAAGTGTATGTAGGAAGTGAAAAATTAGTTAAGCCAATTATGCGACGTCAAAATTTAGTGACGAATTCCAAATTTATTTGTCACTAAATTAATTAGATCAAATAATGGCATGTGTCATTTAATTGACATCATGTCGGTGAATTAAAATTTAACACATATAAATTTGGGCCCACAACATAAAGATAATTAATGGATAATTGCATTTTATTTAAATAATAAAATAGAGATAATTATCTGCAAGCACCAAGTCCAAGTTTGACACTTTGTTGATTATTATCTTTATTAAAAATAGAAATAATTATCTACAATCAACAAGTCCAAGTGGGACTCTTTGACTTTGGGCCAATCAGAATTCACTACATATCTTTAAGAAAATCAATTTAATGTGGGACTAATTCTGTTAAACTACTATAAATAGAGGGCACCCCCTCTCATTGTCCACCATTTTTTAAGACGTCAAAACTTGGCAGAAATTCAACCTCAAGAAAACTAGAAAAACATTCAAAAAAATTTCTTTGGAATCAAGCTCAAAAACCTCCATAAGCTTCAAAAACCCCTAAATCATTCAAGCTCAACAGATCAAACCTATAAAGTCCCAAAGAACTTCTGCCTAAAAGCCTTCACATTTGAAGAATCCTCAAAGAACTTGAAGAACAACAAATCTCTAACAAGCTCAAAGCAAGAGATTCGTTGTGAGGATCATTTAATCTACCTTCCAAATTGAGTGAAGAAAATCTTGTGTTCAAACCAAGATTACAAGAAGATAGAATCAGAGGATTACTCTTACTCTTTTGTAAAAGAATCAAAAACAGAGAATTGTACTCATTATTCTATAAATACAAATTTATATTTGTGAAGTACTTTCAATTGTTTAATTTTAAACTTGAAAATTTTGTATTTACAGTGGCTATTTATTGCTCAAATTTTTTTTTTTTAATGAAAAAATGTGTTTGTTTATGTGTTTGTTGTTCTAGTTTTCATTGCATGTTCATAATCAAAGAGAGACAAAGAAACACAATTTCTTTTGTTGTAGGATTTGGATTGTTATGCTTCTTCTAATTGTTGTGTCATGGGAGATAAGCATTGATTATGATGGGTAAAATATGTCTAAAGGAAATTGTGTCAAACATAAGACTTGATCATAATTTGCATAATTCATTCTTACGCATGCAATTTATGAGTATTTTTTATATATACAGATTTACAATTCTTGTATTATTAAGATTATGTTATTGTTGTTATTTACAACATATGTTTTGTTATTGTTTACATAACCACAAAATTAAATTATTTTTTTTGCAATATATCCAACACAAATGTCAGCAACATGTTTTTTTTTTTTAAAATTCAAATTATAAGCTTATTTATAATAGTAACAATTCTAGAAAATAAAAAATGACAATAAAAATAACAACAAATAAATTCATGCATAATAAAATATAAATTAAGATACATCAAGGCATTAGATTAAAGGCAATCATCATAATAAATACGAAATTATGGATTTAAAATAAAAATAAAAATGACCTCGACTAATTCTATTGCCAATGAAGGATTTCTGATAATCATATAAATAGCACCAATTGGGTGACAGGAGAGATATAGGCAACTTCGAGCATTATACCTAAGTGTTTGGAACCTGGATAACAATCAATATGAGAGTAACACAACATATGTATAAACCTAAAAAAAAAATTGAAAAATTTGCACATTACTACATATGAAATGAAGTGGCAAAAAAAAAAAAGAGAGGAAATTTTAAGTCAAACTAACAATGATTCTCAAATTTGGGTTGGAAAAAACTCTTATACATATAAAGTGGATGAATACTGATTGAACTGATGTAATTGTTATCATAACGAAGCCATATGAAAATTAATGAGTTGGACACAGGAAATACTTTTGTACGTCTCATTCTATCTTCGTCCCAAATTTTGATGGCAACATCAATGACATGAGCAATGAAATCAATAATTAACATATTTGCTATGCTTATGCAATCTCCAAATATGGTATTGCACGAGCCATTGCTAATAAATATGTTTTTTTTTATAAGATCTAAAAAAACAATTGAAATCTATTTTATCCACTTTTGTGAGAATATTATTTAAATAATCTATGCAAACAACTTTCTATAAAGTCAAAGGAAAGAGCCCTTTGGACCTAGAATGACTCTTTTAAGCTTGTTGGCATCGATTTTTTGTTTGCCAACCATTGATATGTTAAGGCAAAAAAAAAAAAAAAAAAAAACTCCTAATTTTTTAATTATTAGGCATGACAATTGCATTCCTAATACTCTAGGTACAATTCAATTAGTTAGCAACACTCAATTTTTTAGGATAATGAAATTTGTGTTATTGTTTTAATATTGCATAGGGTTGGAGCAATTTCTATCACAGTAAACTGTGAGGTGCATCATTCAAAGTTTCGAGTGATAGGATCTACGAAATTCAATTAATATCATAGTTTCAGAGATCCTTCCTTCTGAGTTTCGGGTGATCAGATCTGTAACAACACATTTTGCATGCTGTTCTTCTGCAGAATTTTTCATCAACAATATGAAATTTGGTAAGTAATTTTAATAAATACCTCTCAAGGCCTAGGCCTAACACTCCTCCCCCCCCCCCCCCCCCCCAAAAAAAGATGAAGAAGAATATTTATTAGCACTATCTCAATAAACAAAGGCCCTATCTTGTGAGTGCATAATTATTTTGTTTTGTTATAAATAAAGTCTCATTCCAATTTTTTTTTTTTTTTTAAATGCCCCACCACAACAATTGCTTTAGTAAAAATAAATTTGATCAAATGCAACTTTAGATTGATTGAATTAGTCATATTATCAAGTCAAAATGGGAGGTTAGCAAATATTATATAGAGATGTAAAATTACTAATTAAATATTAAAAAAATAATTTTAAATCATAGCATTAGGCATCAAATTATATTGAGTCGGCTTTGCAATCAAATTAATATTACTACATGAAAATCAACAACAACAACATCAATAATAACAATACCAATAACAATAATAATAACAATACCAATACCAATACCAATAACAATAACAATAACAAAATTGTTGGGTGCATTGCTCCACCTGGGTTCAGCCCACACTTTGGCTTAGCCCATTAAATGAGCTTGTTGTACAAGTTGCTGAGAAGTCAGCAAAGATAAATGGGCTATTTGGAGAAGCTTGCCTAAAGAGAAGAATTGAAGTCATATTTTATGTACAAAAGTCAAGGCAAGTTGGCTTGCATTTATTAAGATGTGATGTTAAGCATGTGAGACATGTTGAAGGAATAAAAGAAAGAAAAGCTAATGAAGAAATAAACGAAGGCCATTCGGCCAGTGAGTTAGAGTGGAAGTCCCAGAGAGTGAGACTGAGGACAGTGCAGTGTTGAAAATCCTGGTGGGTGAGAGCAAGCAAAAGAGAAGAGAAAAACAGAGAGTAAGAGAAAATTATATGAAATACACAGTGAGAAAGAGAACAATAAGTGAAAAAAAAAAAAAGATTTTTTCTCTACTCAAGTTGTATTTTTAAGTATTGTAATCTCTATTTAATATAGTGAAATTATTCAGAGTTTGTCCCGTAATTTTTCCTTTCAAAGAGAAAGGGTTTTCCACGTAAATTTTTGCGTTCTTGTGTGAATGTACTTCCGCTATGTTTGCTGAACTTTATTCACACTTGAACGGAATTAGACCCCTTAAAACAACCAGATTGGTTAGCCTAGTTAATTAGCCAAGTTGTTACTTAATCAAATTATGCAATTCTAGGTTAAAGCAATCAAATAATCATATCAAACATATAAAGCAGCGGAAAAATAAAAGACACAATGATATGATCACCCAGGAAACCACATGGTAAAAACCTGGGGAGGATTTGACCCACCGATCCTCAAAGCAAACCTGAATCCACTATGAAAAAATCGAAGTTCATACAAAAGGACTTACAAGCTCCCCGCTTGACTTCCTAATGCTACCCACCAGTAGAACTTACTGACACGACCACGTGCAAGCTCTGAATCCACGGACTCCTTCTTTCTTGGATTCTCCAATCAGCTACAAGCACCCACGCTTGATATTCTTTAAGCTTCAATGGTAGCAACCGAGTTGATCATCAAGATGTTGAAGTAATCTCTATCTTGAAAACCCTAAGCTTTGTGTAAAGGAAAGCTCCTCTAGATCTCACAAGAGATTTACACAAAACCGCAATGTATGTGCAATAATACAACTGGAGCAACTCTAAAAACGTGGCTAGGGTTTTTCTTTATATACCTAGGGTAAAAACTGAAAACCCAAAACGTTTAATGAGTTAGGGCTGAGCTGGAATATTCTGCAGAAAAACATTCTGCCCGAGATTCGATCAATCAAGCCAGGCCGAAATGCACCAATGCATCTGCAGCCACTCGATTCCAACTTTACATGAAAGACCCAACTTTGAGCAAGTCTAAACAAGACTAAATAACCTGTTTTGATCATGGTTTGCCAACAATACAAATTAGAGTTCTAAATACATAAAATCCTAAATCTTTAGAACCTAACAAACTCCCCCTTTGGCAATTCGTGACAAAACACAAACAATAAGCTCAAAGTTTACAATTAAAAAGCCCTTTACAAAAATAATGCTCATAAAAACTAAATTCAATCCTAACTACTATCCATCAGTTGCAAGTGTAGAAAACAGCTCAATTGAATCAACCTGTATATTCCTGAAATACTCAACAAACGCATAAACGCATGTGTGACAGAAAATAGTATATAAACAGGTATAACATTCTTGTATGATTCACACAACACATAATAAAGACATATATCAATGAATAACTCATAGAATATAAATCAATAAACAGTGAATCCAAAGAAACAAGAATCAAATAAAAAAAATGTATATCTATCAATGTTACTCCCCCTAACATGAATATCCCAAAAATGATATACAAGGTGAAGCGCTAAAATACAATCTACTCCACAAAACAAACAAAATCTCCCTAACTACAAAACTCCCCTACAAACTCTACTCCCCCTTTTTGTGACGGAATGCCAAAGGGCAATCACAATCCATCATCAAAAGGAGGTGGTGAGGGTGAACGAAGACGCGCTAGATCAGCTCGTAAAGCTCGGATCTCGTCAAAAAGGTCCACCAAAAGCTAACCATGAGCTGCCTGAACGGTCATGACAGTCTCCAAAGTACGACGGATATCAAAGTCATTCGATGGAGGTGGAGGAACAGCAGCAGCAGCAACATCAGGATCAGGAACAGCCTCACCAGCAAGACCTGTAGAAGAAGAGGGAGGAGGTGCGGACCCAGAAGGCTCAGACCTAGGGTGTTTAGAGCTAGTTCGAAGATGAGCAGCCCTCTGTCTAAGAAAAGACGTACCTATAGGAGCAATCACGTGAACGGGTTCAGAGGAAGGGAAGCCACCAAGATCAAGATAAAGTAAAATCCTATGAATGAAAATAGGATGAACAAGAGCATGAGCAGAAGATGAACTCCTATAAACTTCGTTCAAAGAATGAAGAAATAAATGGGGAAAACTGATAGGAGCATCAGTGACAAGAGCGTACAAAAATACACACCGCTCGAGAGGAATGGTGTGAAGATGAGAAATGGGCCAGATAGAGTGACAGGCTATCCTAAAGAAGAGATAGTGTAACTCAGAAAGCTCAGCAGTGGTGATCCGAGGATCAGAACCCCACTGGATAGATGACCCAGTGATGTAAGACATGACATCACTCAAAACAGGAGACTCATCATAAGGATAGACAGGGTGCTGTACCAAAGGTACCCCTAGAGCATCAGCCACTACCTTAGGAGTAATGGTGTACTCTACGCCTCGTATCCAACTCTTTACCAAAGTGTTGGAATCATAGACGCGGATAGAGATGTTCGAGTAGAACTCTCTAATCAAGGTAGCAGGTGGAGGAGGATCAGAAATATCCACCAAGGGTAACCAGCCCCTACGCTCAAAGTTCACCCTAATGGCAGGATCAAGCTCATCTAAGATGACAGAACGCTCAGACCATATTTTTCCTTTTAAGGTTCAGCTTATCATAAATCTCTTGGTTTTTCTCACTAGGAAATTTCTCTCGGTCAAAGGGAGGAGGGGAAGGAGTAGATGAGGTGACAGACCTACGAGCCCTAGTTTTCCTAGGCATGATGCTAAGGAAAGGACAGAGACACAAGAGAAAACTAATAACAAAAATAAAAAACCAAGGGCAGACTGCAAGTTAGCACAAGAAAAATATAGAGCAAAAATCTATATGATGCATGAACATTTAAAATGGCATGATGCATGTACTAATGCAGTAAACAAAGTTCAATTTTAAGTTCAATTGCACAAAATTGGCTTGAGCATAGAGTTTCTAACAAAAACCCCAAAAATTTGAAAACCACTTGAAAAATTTTGAAGTACATGGATGAATTAAGCATTACAAAACATTACACCTAGATTATAATGCCTAATTACATCCAATCAACAAGCCAATTTCATCAATTTCAACCTAATTGAACAAAATCCCCAATTCGGAACTAAACATAAACCCTAGAATTTTCAATTTCTCACAAAACCCAAAATTGATCAAATCAAACTATCACAATCAAGTTTATAACATGTCCCCATAAAAACCCATTGATCAATTGCACAAAATTGGGCTTGCAACATCAAAAATCCCAAAAATTGAGAGGTCCGAAAATTTTAGAGAGAATGCATGAAAAATGCAAATAAACTCAAAAAAGAGGGGCAAAAGAGACTAACCGGCTTGAGGAAAGAGAAACTTAGCAAAAAATTTGGAGGAAAACGACAAAAAATTCGCTGTAGATCCTTGCCTTGTCGAAGAAAGAAAAGAGGTTTGAAAAAAACTTTTGAAAAGTAAAGTGAATCAGTCAAAGAACACTATTTGAAAAAGCTGATTCATGACTTTCGATTGATCGAAAATTACTTTCGATCGATCGAGTCACTCCGAAATTTTTAAAAGGAATTTTAAAATTTTCGATCGATCGAAAAACATACTGGATCAATCGAAACAGGCAGCGGATCACAGTATTTTGGAAAAAATTACAGTTTTGAAAACCTCAAACCAATTTTTGAAAAAGAACTCCTCAAAGCATTGAAATCAATGAAACACAATGCATGAGTATGAGATGAAATGGAATGATTTTTCAAAAACCCAAATTTGTAATCCCAGTTTCTCCAAAGAAAGTTTCAGCCAGTTCATCCTTTAATTTCTCAGGCAAAATAATGTTTTGCATAATTCTCAAGATATTTTCAAACTTGGTTGGTCAGACCAAAAACACACACAATAACATGTACAGTGTTTAGCAAAGAGTAACTCGTGTAGTGTGTGCAAACTAGCAAAAGCTTGAGATACATGTGAGGTGATATGTGAATAGAAATCAATCACAAAGTCTACAAAATTCATCACATAAAATTTAAAAGAGACTATCACCTAAAGAGTTACATCATATAACTCCCACATCTCCTAGAACATAAGCTTGCAATCATGTAATTTTCTTGAATTTAGCCTCTTAATTATGTGAATTGGCATCAAGCCTAATAGTACACACCAGTTTTAAGCATTAAGCAATTAAATTGAGGCTACACCTTATGTTTTTTTTTTTTTTTTTAATGCATGTGCTATACTTTCTCGAGCACAAAATCTTATGATATGCACTAAAGTGTTCATGATTGGCTAGTGAACAGTGGTGAGATGGTTATTTATGCCTTTCTCAAAAGGATCAAGTCCGACAGTCAAATAACATGCAACTTCAAGATTAAGACAAAGTGATAAACACCATAAACATCTTTCGCACACAACATGCACTACAAAGTTTCAACTAGTCAAGTGCAATAGATAAGCTCATCAAAGCTAAACAAGGTACATAAGATATGTTATGTGAAAATAAATTGACCAACCTTGTCTTCAAAGACCAAGAACAATAGTGCCAAACACAATTTGCTTTTCCTTTTCTTTTCTTTTTTTTAATTTAAAAGAGAAAACAAATAAATCTAAGAATGAAATGCATGAATGTAATGCAATGCAAATCCTAGAAACAAAGAAAAACAATAAAAACCAAAGAACAATGGTCACAAAGGAATGAGCAGTGAAGCACAAGAACCATGTCAGAAAGACTCAATTAGGACAAGTCTTTTGCATCCAAAACCTTTTAGATGCACCATGAGCATTGGAGTTCTTATTCACATTCGAGTGATTTCCAACTCCAGGATTGGAATAAAGGTTCAACGCCTTTACCAATTCACCAATAAGTGCCATAGGATCTTGTGCTTGAGGCACAGGCACCTTTGGTTTGTTTGCTCTCTTAGCAGCTTGAAGCTTGTAACATTTTGGACGAATGTGTCCAGACTTTCCACAATAATGACAAACCCAAGCAGGTTTACCATGCATCTTGTCCTTAGAAAGAGTAGAATCATTAGGTTTAGACTCTCTCAGATCAACCCTAATCTTCCTAGGAGGTGAAACTTCTACAGGTTTGACAACCTCACTCACAGGGGGTTTGACAGTTTCACTCACAACCTCACTCACGGAAGGTTCAGAAGAAGAAGAAGGAACAAAGTTCGTGGAATGTGGTGCAGAATCAAAGATGCTTTCAACATATCCTAAACCAGATTTATCTGAAGGATACTTTTGAACATTCAACATTTGATCAAGTTTAGAACTAGCAGATCTAGCAACAGATAAATCATGTTCCAAAGTTTTAACTTTATCAAGCAAAAGCATGTTCTCAGATTTAACATTGTTCAAAAGATCATTAGCATCAAACAGTTTAACAAGAAATTTTTTCTTTTCAAGCTCAAGAGATTCAATTTTCTTCAGGCCAAGTTCAACATTCATAGCATCCTTTGTAGCAATTTTGCAAAGTTTATTGTAGGCCTCTTGAAGATCTGCATCCTCAGAGAGTTCCCCATCAGAAGGGTTCTCTTCAACAGACACGCTTTCATTGACTACAGCTGTAGCAGTGAAAGTAATGAAGTTTCCATCCTCATCACATCCAGACTCATCATCAGAAACCTCATTATCACTAAGGGTTACAGCCATAGCTTTACCCTTAGTCCTCAAGAATGTAGGACATTCAGATTTCACATGACCATACCCTTGACAGCCAAAACACTGAGGACCCAAAGAATTATTTGAAGATTGACCAACTTTTTCTCTAGGTTTTTCAAAGTTATTCACCTTAGTGGGATCATTCTTCCTAAAATTTCTAGGTTCAGCAGTGTTTGTACCTCTTGCCTTTCTGTTGGTATTCCTAAGAAAGTTTCTAAAGTTCTTGGCAAGGTAAGCAATCTCTGTAGCAGAGAGCTCATCATCAAATCCACCACCATCAACATCATCAACTGACTTAAGAGCCATTGATTTGGATTTGTTCACTTTGGGTAGGTCAGACTCATAGGACTGAAGAGATCCTACAAGCTCATCAACAGGGATGGAGTCCACATCCTTGCTTTTAGTAATGGCAGTCACTTTGGGTCTAAAGTCTTCAGTTAAAGATCTAAGAATCTTCCTAACAATTTTAGGTTGATTATAGATTTCACCCAAATTAAAAGCAGAATTAACAATGTCATTCAATTTAGCATAGAATTCATCAAAAGATTCATCATCAGACATTCTAATGCTTTCAAATCTAGAAGTCAATTGCTGCAGTTTATTGATCTTAACTGCCTTTGTGCCTTCATGCACAGTTTGGAGGATTTTCCAAGCAGTATGAGCAACCTCAACATTTGAGATCCTCTTAAATTCCTCCATAGAAACAGCATTGAAGATGGCATTCATAGCTTTGCTATTGAAGCCTGCTGCTTCTTTTTCAGAAGTTTGCCACTCACTCACAGGAGTAGTGGGCTTCTGCCATCCGTATTCAACGGAATTCCAAACCCTCTCATCAATAGATTTCAGGAATGCTTTCATCCTTACTTTCCAATAAGCATAGTTATTCCTATCAAAGTGAGGAGGAACAACAAGAGAGTGTCCATGCTCCATGACAACAGGGGTCAAGGACCAGCTCAGAGATCAAAAAATCTCTAACAAGAGAGCAACCCGCTCTGATACCACTTGAACGGTTTTAGACCCCTTAAAACAACCAGATTGGTTAGCCTAGTTAATTAGCCAAGTTGTTACTTAATCAAATTATGCAATTCTAGGTTAAAGCAATCAAATAATCATCTCAAACATATAAAGCAGCGAAAAAATAAAAGACACAATGATATGATCACCCAGGAAACCACAGGGTAAAAACCTAGGGAGGATTTGACCCACCGATCCTCAAGGCAAACCTGAATCCACTATGAAAGAATCAAAGTTCATACAAAAGGACTTACAAGCTCCCCGCTTGACTTCCTAATGCTACCCACCAGTAGAACTTACTGACACGACCACGTGCAAGCTCCGAATCCACAGACTCCTTCTTTCTTGGATTCTCCAAGCAGCTACAAGCACCCACGCTTGATATTCTTTAAGCTTCAATGGTAGCAACCGAGTTGATCATCAAGATGTTGAAGTAATCTCTATCTTGAAAACCCTAAACTTTGTGTAAAGGAAAGCTCCTCTAGATCTCACAAGAGATTTACACAAAACCGCAATGTATGAGCAACAATACAACTGGAGCAACTCTAAAAACGTGCCTAGGGTTTTTCTTTATATACCTAGGGTAAAAACTGAAAACCCAAAACGTTTAATGAGTTAGGGTTGAGCTGGAATATTTTGCAGAAAAACATTCTGCCCGAGATTCGATCGGTCGAACCTTTCCTTCGATCGATCGACCCAAGCCGAAATGCACCATGCATCTGCAGCCACTCGATTCCAACTTTACATGAAAGACCCAACTTTGAGCAAGTCTAAACAAGACTAAATAACCTGTTTTGATCATGGTTTGCCAACAATACAAATTAGAGTTCTAAATACATAAAATCCTAAATCTTTAGAACCTAAAAACACTTATATAAAAAAATTTCCCAACAAAAATTGGCCATACATTATATTTTCTAGTGTTTCACTTCTCAAATTTAAGATAAAGGTATATAAACAATTTATACAACCAAAACTAATCTTGAATAACTCCCACTTCTGTATGATTGCAAAATGACCACAAAACCCTAAATTTGGATGAACAAAAAATTTTAACATTTTCTAAAATTTGAAAAACCTTTAATTAGGATGAATGAAAAGTTTTAACATTAAAAAAAAAAGACTCATTGCTCCAAAACTCATTCTTAGATAATACAAATCAACGACATTTTTTTAGGCATATTTGATGGTGGATTTGAGGTGTATGGGGGTGAGTTTGCTAAAATTTGATGGTGGATTCATGGTTGTGTGTGTGTGTGTGTGTGTGTTTTTTTTTTTTTTTTTTTGCTTTCAGGCATATCTACTTTGACTTGGGTTAGGAGGGAATTGGTCTAGTAGGTGTGATAACTACTAAAGACTTCCTCTATGTTTGTATTCATTGGAGGTTGTCCGAAAATAGTTATGGAAGGCAATAGCAGAAAATTGATGGCAAACAAAAAAATGAGTTGGAAATAAAAGATGAATACAAGATTTGAGTATAGAAAATGAGTACAAAAAATGAAAATATAAAATGAATACACACCTCACACAAATCAAACAGCACCTTACCTTCTATTCATATATTTTAAAACATCCAAACATGATTACTTAATTCCATTCCATTTTTTCAATTCCTTTATAATTTACTAATTTCATTCCTTTATGAACTTCCAAAAGAAGTGTTAATATTCACAAATAATATATACTAGCCTTATCACATGCGTTTTGCATATGAGATAGGGTGCCAATTTGTGTTTGCATGTCGGGTTCCTGTTGTGTCAACTCACGAGTATCCAACTATATGAGTCAATACTAACCTGACATGTTTATTAAACAAGTCAAGATTCCTCAACCCTAAAATGACCCATTTATTAAATAGGTCAGTCATGTCGACCTGTTTATCAGATTTTATCAGAATAAAAAAAATATTTATGAAAAAACAAACAAATAAATATTTTTAATATAAAATTCAAAATTAACGAGTAACTGCATCACAAATTATCATTCAAAACTAGAACATATCTCAATATCACAAATAATCAATCACAATATGTCAAAGGAAATAAACCACAACAACTAATAAGTTTATATACCTAGGGTTTGAAATGTATATTGGTAAAATGTCATTTAATTAAATAGGTCAGACGAGTCAAACAAATTCCATGGATTGAGCACTAACCTAACCCATTTATTAAATAGGTCAGTCGTGTCATCCCAAATATGACACAAACCCATTAAGCCTCAACCCATAACCTGCTAATTTCAAGTTGTGTCGTGTCGAGTTCGCAGGTCGTGTCCAATTTTGCCAACCTAGTGTGAGATGAGGTTTTTTTTTTTTTTTTCTTGGGCTTAGTGTCATAATTTTCCATTCATAATCAATTTTTCTATAATACATTTTATATAATCCATGTGGATGCCCCAAAAAAAATTGAATTTTTCCGGTTTTGTTACACATTGGGTCCTTGGCGACGTGACTCTTGTGTGCTTGAGTTTCTATGGTGGAGTGTGTGTATGTAAGTCCATTTTTCTTATTTCAATTTTAAGTGTCGCCACCAATCATTGGTTTTGTATTAGGTGTGATTGGTTACCTAGTGGTCTAATTCCTTTTAGGTTACCTAATTAACTAAACCGAATTTTAAGGGCTTATTAATTAAGGCAAACCAAGAAGTCTTGAACCAAAGATCATAGACTTAGAATTTTGGTTACATGTAAGGAAAGTGTTAGGCACCCCACAACACCTATCCGAAGATAGTACCTCATTTTAATTTATTTCAAATGCTATCTTTTTGTAAAGAAATAGAATACTTGACACTTTGATTTTTCTTTTTAAAGATTTTGCAAACAATATACATACGTATATACATGTGAGTAAATATTTGCCATATAATTAACATGTAAATATTAACTCTAATGAATATTTACAAACAAAGTATGTGAAGTTTATACATAGGAAGCATGTGAGAGGACATTCAAAAATAATTACAAGGACAAGTATGTAGAATATTTAAAATATATATATATATATATATATATATAGCATGTGAATACTGGCTATTATAAATAAACAAACTACACACACAAAAATAAAAATAAATAAATAAATAAAAAATAAAAAAAATGCGAGAGTTGGAAGAGTAGCACCTTGTTATTATCCACAATTTTCTCATTAATGACAAATAAAATATATTAGTGCCAAAGAAAATGATAGGGACAATGTAAGCTTGATTGGTGCCCATGAGTTCAAGGAAATTGAACCATAGGCGCAAATCCTTAACAACACTACTATAAGGAAGAGTTTTAAAACTATAACGTTAATCCTATTTTTATTTTTGAAAGGAAAGTTTGAAAAAAAAAACATAATTTTTGAAGAAGGATTTTGTTTTGAAAAGAGGAAGTTTAGAAAAAAGTTACTTTTATCATATTCTTTAAAAAAAAAGAGAAGATTTTTTTTTTTTTTTTTTTTTTTTAAAGAAGACCTCATTTCTAGATTTTTTTTTTTTAAAAAGGAAAAGATATTTATTTTTTAGAAAGAACATTTTTAAAGGAAAGAAAAGATTTTGTGGTCAAAATTTAATTTTGGAAATATTTTGGGGTCAAATATAATTTTGGAAAACTTTTGGGGTCAAAACATAATTTTGGAAAAATTTTGGGGTCAAAATAGAATTTTGGTAAAGATTTGGGGTCTAAATATAAATTTGGAAAATTTTTGGGGTCAAAATATAGTTTTGAAAAAATTTTGGGTCAAAATATAATTTTGGAAACATTTTGGGGTCAAAATATAATTTTGGAAAAAATTTAGGTTCAAAATATAATTTTGGAAAATTTTTGGGTTAAAATATAATTTTGGAAATGTTTTTGGGTCAAAATATAATTTTAAAAAAGTTTGTGGTTGTGGACACAAAGGGTCTTAGGAGTCGCCACATAATTATATGGTCTAGGAACTATGAATATAGCGTCCTTTTGAGGAAGGAACTTTGATCTTACTACCAGAGTATGAGTTCGGAGTTTAGGTACACTTTTGGGAAGGTATTAGGCACCTAAGATCGTCCAACCCTAAAGTTGGCCTCCTATCATTGTGTCTTAGTCTTAACCTTATTAAAAGCATATTTAACACTTACATCTATACTCACACACACACTAGCATACATCTAAGCATATAATATGGCATCTTTATCCCAAAACAACATACTTATCCATCTACCCAAACAAAAGAGAACCAAACATATCAAAGAAATCCTAGCATTCATCTATCATGTGAAAACCTATCATACATCTAATACATCTCATAAACCAAACGTCAACAAACTAGAAACCCTAATCGCGAATCTAAGCATGTTTCATCACATCCTAAGGCCAAAGTACAAATGCATGGACATTGCTAATGCATGATTTACCTTTTACTTACCTTTCAGCAACACAGCACCTATGGCATCATGAATGGGCATGTGAATGCATGTCCATGGCATCAAGGCAAGAAACAAACATAATACCCTAATCTAAGCATGTTAAAGACAAACAAGCATGTAAAAATGTGAACAAGAACTCATGGGGCTTAAAACATATAAAGAAGAGGCTACACAAAACAAACATGTGAATATAAAAATAAAACAAACAAAAATTAGGATTTCTGGGCAACAGCATCATGCACGCTAGAACAGGTCTACGTATGCAGACTCAAGCTTGTGTGCGCGGGCTAGATCATGCGTATGCAGATCCTTGTCTAGAAAACCTAAAAACACAGAAACAGAGTAGAACTTTAAAACAACAAACTAGCAACCTTATGTACACAAAATATGAAAAAAACTAAACAGCTAATCTAAGCAAACATGTACAAACATAAACTAAGCAAAAAACTAGATTAAAACACAAAAGAAAAATAGAAAAGGAAGAAAAAAGAAGGGTTAGACTCAATACCTTAAACAAAAGCTTTCCAAACTTGATTTTGATTGTTCTCTTCAGTCAAATCTATTCACAAACCAATAAGAGAGTGATTAGCAACGTTGAACTAAAAGGATTAAGGCCAGAGAAGGTCCCAATCAAATAAAATTGACTTGAGGGTATTTTGTGAAAAAACTACCTTTTGATTCACTATTTTCTAGTGAATCTTAGGTTTTTCCTTTAGGATTTTTGTGTGTTTTGAAAATGTACCATGTAGGGTTAGTTTTTGTAGCCCAAGCCCAAAAGGTTTGGATTATGAGCCCAATGAACCCAAAACAATGAATTTGTAGAGAGTGGGTGAAAGAGCTAGGATGGTTGTGAATTAAACAATAGTTAACTATGGTATTTAAAGATGAAATCACGCTTGAAAAACTGAACAAACGGATGTCCGAAGAGGTGTATTATTGAATGAAAGATGATTACAACTCTTAGAGCTACAGTAAATGTGTTTTCTTCTTCCCTTTCTTTTTTGTTCTAATCCCTTTTTATCAGAGGCCTCTTTTCTTTATATAGCACCCCCTCCCATCATCTTCATCGTCCACTTGTTCTTCATCTAAGCATCCACTTTAGTACATGTCCCATCAGGTATCCTCTTTAACTCTTTGTGAGTGGTGGTAGCTGAGATTATACTATTCAGGGGTCTTCTCCACATTAATGCGGCCAGAAAAGCAGCTGTAGTGCATTTAATGTGGTGGTAGCAGTTTGTCTTCTAGATATTTTTCTGTTCCTATCATCTCCATACGTGTCTGAAGCCTACCCTTATCATTGAAATCGTTAGAAAGATTATTTGAACCTCCCAGGTATCCGCTTGACCAAGGCTTTTTGTATCCGAGGAGAATGACCTCTTCGGACCACTGGTGATCTTTTCGGACTATACTCATCCTTCGTTTCCAGGTGTTTTTCTTCCAGATGGACTCCATCTCGACCAATGCATTCTCTTCGGACATACAGTAATCTTCAAATAGGGCCCTAGGCCTAATACGTAAGGTTGGGCTTTTACCCCCCACATACCATATAAAGCTTTTTATAGTGGAAAAAAATAGGGTTTGGAACGGCTCCTAAATGATGTGGGATTCATTCCAAACCTCAACCATTATTGCAAAAAACTAATCTTTCTTATACTTCTGAAACCCTAGTTGCGTATGCAAGAATGTGCCTGCGTATGCATGCATTGGCTTGCGCATGCAAGAATGTGCCTGCGTACGCATGCATTGGCTTACGTATGCAGGCCATGACTCACGTACGCAGGCCGAGGGTCACTTTGGTTATTTTATTTCCAAAAATAGATTTTTTTTTCTCATTTAAAAGGTTATATTTTCCATTTGAACACTCTTCAAGTCAATTTAGTATTTGATTGGGCTCCAAATTGGCCTTGGGCCTTTAAGTTCAAGCATCATTGGGGAGCGGGGGTCCAAGTCGTAAGATGTACAAAATGCAGTGTCTACAGTGATCAAAACATAATGTTGAAAAAAATTTTGGGGTCAAAATATAATTTTGGAAAAGTTTTGGGGTCAAAATATAATGTTGGAAAATTTTGGGGTTGAAATGCAATTTTGGAAAAAGTTTTGAGGTCAAAATACAATTTTAGAAAAGTTTTGGTATCAAAACGCAATTTTAGAAAAGGGAATAAATTTTTTTTTTTTTTTTTGAGAAATCATTTCCTTAGAAAAGCATGTTAAAGGAATTTGTTTACCCAAGCATATTGATCTGTGGCAACATTATTGATGAGAAAAGTAAAGAACAACAATAGTAAAAGTGTTATAATTTTGACACCGCATTTTGTACCCGTTAATAAATTTTGGTCCGCAGCCCCAATGACGAGCTTGACATATGTCAACCAAGGGTAATTAAATTGCTTTGAAATCGATACTGAAAAATGACATTTGCTCACTGTTTGACCATAACTTTTGATCCAAAAAGAATTTTTGAGTGAGATTTGTTTCATTGGAAAGTAGACATCCTGGGCTTCAATTTAAGTACAAACTTTGCCTAATTTGGACTTATATTGAGTGAATTATGACTGTTTGAAGTTGGTCAACTGGATAGTCCGATTTTCTGGGTTTCAAAACTTCATTTTAAGGGCCCAAAACATCATGCTTTGATGTGGGCCGGCCCATAGACCCTTAAGAATGTCTAAAAATCATTAAAAAGCCCCAAAACCCTTAATTTTAACTTATAAATACTCATATTTTGTCTCCAATCAAAACCCTAGCTAGAGAGAGTGATTTTTTTGCCACCATCTTCTCTAAAACTCTAATTCTCTTCTCTAAAACTCACACACAGCCCCTTAGCACATTTTTTACAAATTAAAAACCTCTCTTTAGTTAGTTCTAAGGCAGAAACTATTTTCCCAATTTGATTTCTCAAAACTTTTTTCAAAACTAATCTTGTTCTTGAGTTGTGATTATCGAAAACTATTGTATTCTTTAATTCTCTTGTTCTTTCAACTTAATCTTTTTGTTGTAGGCATTGAGGGGTCAGTTAAATATCAACCAAATTGTGTTATATATGCAAGGTGAGTATCTCTTCATGGTTCTCCCTTAATTTGGATTATTTATAACTTGTGTTCCTTTTGTTCTTAATTGATTTATTTGTTATATATGTTTTAATATGCTTGTGTAGTTTTCACGTTTTAAAGCATGTTAGGTTGTTAGTTTCCTTAATTTTCGTTTTTCCTTTATTTCTCTGTTTCTGAGTTTCTAGGTTAGGGTTTCTAGGGGCATGTTTTCAGATGCATAATTCTATATGCGCACGTAGACTTGAAGTATGCATACGCATACAACTAGCCTGCATACACAGGCTTATGTATATGCATGCATACTTCAGCTTAGAAACCCTAATCTGAGTTTTTATGCTTCTTTTTCTTTATTTCCTTGTGTCATATGCTTCTGTTTTGGATCCTCTTTATGTTTTTGAGTCTCTATTCCTCTGTTTAATTGTTTGTTTGCCTTTAACATACAAGACTAGGGTTTTCTTTTCTTTTCTTGCTTTAATACCATGAACATGCATTCACATGTCCATTCATTAATGCATAGGTGCTAAGATGTAGTAAGGTAAGTAATGCATTCACATGAACATGCATTGGATATAATTTAATGATGAGTATGAACATGCTTGGTTGGATGATGTGTTCTTGATGTCTAGAACACAATCACATGTTTATTTGATGTTGCCATGTCTATGTTCCTGCCCTTGTGATATCTTGTTGTTTGCTACCTTGGATGAGATGATATGATATGCATGATAGATGTATGCTAGGCTTGATGTGAGTTGCCATGATAGATGTATGTTAGGGTTTTTGGGATAAAATGCCATGTTGATTGCTAGATATATGCTAGTAGGTGTGTGAGTATAGATAACAATACTGAATGAGCCTTTAATGAGATTAAGACGTAAGACACAATGACTAAAAGCTGACCCACAAGTCAGGTGGAGTTGGGTGCCTAACATATTCCCATCCCCATACCTAAATTCCAAACCCATAATCTAATAGTAAGATCAATTCTTCCGCGTAAGGGTGCTATTTTATGGTTCCTAGACCTAATCTAGGTGACAACTCCATCTTTTCTCTGCCTTGGTACAGTTGACCAAGGCGTACTCCCTTTTCCTTTAAGGAGGAAGCTGCTACGCCCACATATAAATTTTAAGACAAGTAAAATGAAGTGTTGAAATTTAAATGATGTTAAAGCAAAGAGATTTGATGGTGATCTGCAATAAGTAATCTTCGTCCATGACAGTCGTCCAAGATAGTCTTTAGAAAGGAGAAAAGAGAAATGTGTACCACAAAAATATAATAAGGATGTCCAAGCATGTCACCAGTCGTCCAAGGAGATTCTGGTTGTCTACAATATGAGAAGGTATGGATGATCAATAAACACTTAGTAAATTTTTGAATATTTTCTACTGATCATAAATGGCTAAATCACGATCACTTATCTCAAAACGTGGGGTGAATTCCCTAAAATTCGCTCCACTCTCCCCACTAAGTCCACACATCTTCCACGATGTTAATAGCACTTAACAAGTAGACCCACTCCAAACTTTCTATAAAAGAGATTAAGCCTCACCTAATCAAAGTATGTTCTACTATTCATGCATTCACTACATTTGAGTTTTAGAGAGAAAAATGACTTAACCGTCGGAGGGTCCTCGGTCGGTTCATCCTGGTCACCTTCGATAGTTTCTTTCTTTCTCTTTAGGTCATCCAACCAGCGTAGAAGCTCATAGCATTTAGCCTACTAATTTTCCAGCATCATCAGTTGGCCGTAGGGAAGTAGAAGTGGTAACCACCTTGCTTTCTAAGACAAAAATGTCATATGGTCTGAAGTAGGTTGATGGCCACGAGTCCAAAACACTCGGAGAGTGGAAATGCTTCTAGTCATCCAAACCGTGCACCAGCATTGCCACTAGTGTTTATCCAACAATAGTTGCAGTCCATAGTAGCTGCAATGGCGGACTTAACACAACAAAACCAGGAATTAACTAGGGAAGTCAACAGAAAGAAGCAACGTCAACATTGATGTATAGAGGAGCCTGAGTAAAACTCAGAAGACAGAGGGGTAGAGAACAGCGTTGAAGAAGGAGATCAGTCCAGAGGCACTGTCACTCGAAGGGTGCCACACTTGGAGAAATAGATGGACTAGATGAAGAAAGCCATGGAGGAGATGAAGGACTCTATAAGGAGGACGAATCATGTGGATGATCTAGTCCACAAAACTGAATCTCTCTTTACTGCGTCCATCTCGAGTCATCCCTTACCTTCCAAATTCAAAATGCCCACCTTTGGACTCATATGAGACCCTTGCGATCACATTGCCACGTTCAAAATGACAATGCACCTCCAAGGTGTCCCAGACAAGATCATGTGTAGGGCCTTTCCTATTATGCAGAAAGGCCTAGCTAAGGTATGGTTTGACAAATTACCACCAAACACTAAAACTTTGTTCCAAGAGTTAAGTTGTTCGTCAACAACTTCGTCGAAGGTCAAAGACATAAGCGCTCCTTGTCCAGCGTACTAAACATAGAACAAGGGGAAAATGAAAGTCTACGAGCTTTCATCAATCGTTTTACAGGAAGTCCTTGTAGACACCTCATTTTGTACCCGATTAATAAACTTTAGTCCTCGGTCCCAATGATGAGCTCGACATGTCTACAAAAGGTAATTTAAGTTATTTTGATAATTTAGAAGTAATCACAACTCAAAAGTGCTCAAATCGTTTTGAAAACAATGTTGAAAAATGACATTTACTCATTGTTTTGATCATAACCTTTGATCCACAAAGAATTTTTGAGTGATATTTGTTGCATTGGAAAGAAGACATCCTGGGCTTCAATTTGAACATAAATTTAGCCTAATTTGGACTTAAATTGAGTGAGTTATGACCATTTGAAATCAGGCCATCAAAGTTGTGCGTACGCATGAAACTTCATGCACACACATGCACAAACCTGTATACACATACACAAATCTGTGTACGTATGGCCCAAAGCCTCCTTCTTTGATGAGACCCGACCTTTAGACCCTTTGAAAAGTCCAAAATCCTAAAATTAAGCTGGAACTAGTTTAAACATATAAATATATCTTTATGCCTCCAAACTCAAACCCTAGCTAGAAAAAGAGACTCTTTGCTTTCTAAACCCTATTTTCTCTCTCAAAAACTCTAGGGCAACAACCACCACATTTTTTATAGGGATTAAAAACATTTTTCTAACACAAATACAAAGGCAGAAATTGATTCTTAATTGGGGATTTTTCAAAACATTTTCAAAACATTTTATTTTTGAGTTGTGATTACTAATGGACTATTGATATATTTGATTCCTTTGATTGTCATTCGATTTTGTTGTGTAGGCACTGAGGGGCCGATTAAAATATCAATCAAGTTATGTTCCATAAGTAAGGTGAGACTCTCTTCATAGCTTTTCCTTGATTTGGATTATTTTTGTGTTCTTGTTGTGCTTAATTTTATTTATGTGTTATATTTTCTTATAAATATGATTTGATTTGTTTGTGTTTCATTTGTTGCGTCTCATCATGTTTTGATTAATGAGTTGATATGATTTGATATATTGATGAATATGTTTTGATGTGTTAAGTGTTGCTTTCGTTTTTTTGTAAGATCTAATGCATGTTAGGAATAATTTCTGTTTTTGTTTTGATATATTTGTTCTTAGTTTAGGTTGTTTAGATTTATATTAGAAGCATGTTAGGATGTTAGATTTATCGTTTTGAAGCTCTGCTTTAGTTTTTGTGTTGTTAGGGTTTCTAGGCTGAAACCTACACGCACAAAATCTTGGCTGTGTATGCAAGCTTGATTATGTGCATGCAGGCTTATTCATGCATGTACATGATCCTGCCCAGAAACCCTAATTTTTCTGATTTCGTTTCTGATTTCACTTGCAACACTTCTGTCTTAGATCCATTTTCATATATTTATGGTTTTTAGCTTCTGTTTCACATGTTCAATTGTTTGTTTGACTTTCACATGTTAGAATTAGGGTTTATTTTGTGTTTTCCTTACTTCAATGCTATGAACACGCATTCACATGTTCATGCATAATGCCATAGGTGCTAAGTTGCTATAAAGTAAGTGAGGTAAGTCATGCATTGGTATGTACATGCATTTTAATAATGTAATATGTTTGTTTGATGTTTGATTTTATGTCTAGAATTTTGGAATGCATGTGATGATCTATGTTTGTTTGCCATGCTTATCTTGCTGCCTTGTTTTGTTGTTGCCTTGGATGATGTAATGTGTTATGAGATGCCATGTTAGATGAATGCTAGGTTGATATGACATGTATGCTATGTTTGGGTTGGGATATGCCATGCTAGATGAATGTTAGGCTTTGGTTGACAAGCATGATGGATGTATGGTTAAGGATGATTGATGCCATGTTGTGTGTTTAGATGTATGCTAGTGTGTGTGTGAGTATAGATACAATATTGATTATGCCTTTAATAGGGTTAAGACCTAAGACACAATGAAAGGAAGCTAACCTTAAGGTTGGGCAGTTTTGGGTGCTAACACCTTCCCAAGACCATACCTTAACTCTGAACTCATATCTCTAGTAGTAAGATCAGAAGGTTCTTTTTCGAGAGGACACTATATATATGGTTCTTAGACCATTACAAAAACTAGATGGCGAGTCCCAGTTGTGTCCACAATCTTGTTGGTGGATGAGATGGACAACAAAATCCTTTTGGCAACCTTTAACAATGGAGTTACCTCTAATTTGTTCATTCATAAGCTCTATGCCCGAGAGTCACAAACAATGGCCGAGTTGATACACCCAACCCAAATTTTCATAAATGCTAAGGATGTAATCATCGCTAAGAAGAAGAAGAAGGCTGAACGGGTGGAGACGAGATACACACATCATTCAGAGCAAGGGTCTTGTCCAAAGAAGGCTAAGACGGGAGAAAAAAGAGATCGAGATGGCAAGAAGGTAGGATCTTCCTTAGGACAACACTCCAACTACATGCATTTAACCACTTCACTTGACCAAGTGTTAATGCAAATCAAGGACAATCCGTCCTTGAAATGGCCAAAAAAGCTGAAGGGAGATCCTAGCAAGCAAAATAGGAGCAAGTACTGTTGTTTCCACTGAGATCATGGGCATGACATTGACAAATGTTATGATCTAAAACAACAAATCGAAGTCCTTATCAAACAAGGGAAATTGAAAATTTTTATTGGTTGAGAGAACAAGGACAAAAGACCACCGTCACCAAAAGGCAATGTAAAAGAGCCAATCCGTCCACCCCTTAGAGAAATAAGGGTTATTGTTGGAGGAACATTAGCTGCCAACTCGTCCAGATCCAAGAAGACCTACCTTCGAGTCATTCAAAATGTTCAACTTACTGGTCATCCACCAATAGTACCAAGGATGGACGAACCAACCATAACCTTCACTGAAGAAGATGCGAGGAGGCTACACTATCCTTATGACGATGCAATTGTCATCACTTTAATGATTGCAAACTGCACAATAAAAAGAGTGCTAGTAGATAACCAGAGCTTAGTAGATTTCCTCTACTACCCGGCCTTCTAGTAGATGACGATTGATAGAGAGTTGCTCCATCCAACAAATATCCCCCTAATTGGATTTGGAGGGACGAAGGTTCTACCAGTAAGCACTATCTCTCTACCAATTGTGGTTGGTTCTTATCCACAACAAATTACTAAAGAAGTGAATTTTCTTGTCGTTGATTGTTCACCCTCATACAATGCCATCATATGATGACCAACCCTGAATAACTAGAGAGCTGCGACGTCCACCTATCACCTATCCGTTAAGTTCTTGATGGAGTATGGCATAGGAGAGGTACAAGGTGATCAGTTAGCGGCTAGAGAATGTTATTTGGCCATGCTGCATTTGGACAAGCAATTGTCGACAATGAATATTGAGGAAAGAAGGATAATCGTCAAGCCAATTGAAGTACTGGAAGATGTTCCTTTGGATGAATCCAACCCGAAGAAGTTCATAACGATCGGAACAAGAATGGGGGAAAAGGCGAAGCAAGACCTCACGCAATTCCTTAAGAAAAGTAACAATGTGTTTGCTTGGAGCCATGAAGACATGCCTAGGATTGACCCAAGTGTGATTACTTATTGTCTGAATGTATCATCGTCCTACAAGCCCGTCCATCAAAAGAGAAGAGTGTTTTCCCCAAAAAGAGACAACGCCATTAGGGAAAAGGTCCAAAAGTTAGTAACAACGGAGTTTGTTCAACAAGTATACTACCTTGATTGGCTAGCAAATGTAGTAATAGTCAAGAAGGCTAATGGCAAGTGGAGGATGTGCATGGACTTCACGGATTTGAACAATACATGCCTTAAGGATAGCTATCCCCTTCCATGCATTGACCAGTTGGTGGGCTCAACAGCTAGGCATCAATTGCTAAGCTTCATGGATGCATTCTCAGGGTACAATCAGATCAAGATGGATGAAATGTTGAGGTATATATGGACAACATGCTGGTTAAAAGCACAAAGGAGACATTGCATCTGGTCGACCTCCAGGAGACTTTCGATATGCTTAGACGATACAATATAAAGTTGAACCCAAGCAAGTGTGCCTTCAGAGTATCATCGGGGAAGTTCCTTGGAGTCATGGTCTCGTAGAGGGGGATTGAGGCAAACCCTGACAAAATCCAAGCAATACTAGGTATGGAGCCACCAAAGAATGTCAAAGAAGTGCAAAGCCTCACTCATTGGACGAGTAGCAACTCTCAACAGGTTTATCTTAAAAGCTACTAACAAGTGTTTGTCATTCTTCAAGGTGTTAAGGAAAAGCATTTGAATGGACAGATGAGTGTCAGTAAGTATTTGAAGAACTCAAGATGTATCTCACAACATCTCCCTTATTAAGTCTGTCCAAGCCAAGTGAAGAACTATACCTCTATCTAGAAGTCTCTCCTCACGCAGTGAGCTAAGCCTTAGTCAAAGAAGAAGGGAAGGCACAGAAGCCCATCTATTACACTAGCAAGGTGTTAAGAGGAGTTAAAGGATGATATCCCCCAATTGAAAAGTTAGCTTTTTTCGTTGGTAACAGCAATAAGGAAGCTTTGACCTTACTTCCAAGTTTATGGCATCAACGTCCTAATAGATCACCCGTTCAAGAAGGCCATGAATAAGCTAGAGGTAGCTGGACGACTGATCCAGTGGGCAGTTGAACTCAGTGAGTTTGATGTAAGGTATCGACCAAGAAAAGCAATAAAAGCCCAAACACTTGCGGATTTCATTGCAAAGTTTACTCTAGTTCATGACCAACAGAATGAAGACTAGAGGGCAAAAGAATGGATCGTCCACCCAACATGCAAGAGGAGTCAGAGTAATCTTGCAGTCGCCCGAAGGAGATCATCTAGAATATGCCGTTCGTCTAAAATTCCATACGACAAATAATGAAGCTGAGTATAAAGCTCTCATCAAAGGCTTGGATTTGGCTAAGGTATTGGGAGCCGAATCAGTGGCCGTCCAAGGAAATTCACAATTGATCATAGGCCAAGTGAATGGAACATGCAAAGCCAAGGAAGAACGAATAAAGAGATATTTGAGCAAAGTCAAGCATTGCATCAAAGGCTTTTCAACAACAAAGTTCCATCAATCTCAAGAGAAGAAAACACGGAAGCTAACAGCCTAGTTAGGGTAGCCTCTGCGGATGAATTGATTGACGATCAAATTAAAGTCCAGTATATTCCGAGCATAGACGCTCTCGAGGTGCAACAGATAGACGGGGAAGCTAACTAGACTACACTAATTGTGTCCTATCTCAAGGATAGACTCCTCCCCGAGGATAAGGAAGAAGCTTGGAAGCTAAGGTTTAGAGTAGAAAAATTTGTTCTTATGGACGATGTGTTATGGTTCAAAAATGCCCATACATCCCTATGTTTAAGTAAAGATAAAAGTAAATGACAATTCGGTAAAAATACAACTCTAATTCCCATTAAAACATTACCTAAAAAATAGGCTACTCTCTTGTTGATTTTCGAAATTTTTTATCCACTTATAAATTAGATTCTCAAAATAAAAATTATATATATAAAATAAAAAACACTAAATTTTTTTTTTTTTGCTACAAAATAGGACCACTAAAAAAAAAGCCTTATCGCACATGCGAAGCGCATGTGACAAGGCTAGTAAATATATATATATATATATGTGTGTGTGTGTGTGTGTGTGTGTGTTTGAATACTACTATTTAAGAGGCTTCCCCTGTTTGGATTCCTTATTTTTTGGTTCAAAAATGCCTTTACACCCTTATGTTTAAGTCAAGACAAAATTAAAGGAGAATTCGGTAAAAATACAACTTTAACTCCCATTAAAACATTGCCTAAAAAATAAATAGGGCCACTCTTCCATTGATTTTCAAATTGCTTTATCTATTTATAAATTAGATTCTTAAAATAAAAATTATATATATAAAATAAAAATACAAAATTTTTTTGCTATGAAAAAAGTCTCATCGTAAGCGTGAAGCGCGCGTGATAAGGCTAGTGTGTGTGTGTGTCTATATATATATATATACACACTATTAATAATAGAATTCTCTTATTGGGTTTCAATATTTTGCATACTAAAATACCCTCACACGAATTCTCAAACTCTCTAAGATACCCCTATCTTTTAGTTAAATAATTTTAAATTAAAAAACACAAACGGGTTAAAAGCGTAATTTACTGTTCCTAAGTTTTAGGGTTTTTTTTTTTTTTTTTTTCCTTCTCCATTCAGCCTAAAATTTAGGACAATATATTTATCTCATTTTTAAACATTATTCCATGTTACCTTACCCTTTTTTTTTTTTTTTAATTTTAAATACAAATGGTTATTTAATATATTACTTTTAAACATTATAACACTAAACCAAAAAAACAAATAAATAAAAAAGAGTATTATTGTATGCATAAAAAGCATGTGTAATCAGTTTAGTATATATATATATATATATTTTATAGGAACGTGGGATAGATAGTTAGTTAGTTTTTATTTATTTATTTTTATGACAAACGTTGGGTAGGAGCTTTGTATTTATCTACTATCTAGTATCTATGAGGTGTTTTTACCAATAGAATTTTTTTTTTGTCAATTTGCGATTTTAACCTCATTTCTCATGTTTTAAGAATAAAATAAGTTAATTAAATTATGAGTGTTTTTGGAAGAAAAAAAAAGTAATAACTAATTTTCAGAATCCTTTTCATATAGAGAAATGTTATGTCCACAACACTTTCAAAACAAATCCTACATGACAGATTGTTACTTGCTATTATTAGTGGACAAAAAAGTAATTTCAAATATAAAAAAAATCTGTACTAGCCTAATAACTAGAATTTGTTGTGAAAGTGTTGTAAAAATATAGTGAAAGTGCTTTTCTTCAAAATGATACTATTACAGCAAATCTTAGGGCCCATTTGGTAAGATATTTCTAATAACATTGTTTAAATTTTGTAAAAATACATATAAATAAAAAAAAATGTGCAAAAAATACATGTTGCAATATTTAAACAATAATTTTCGTTGTTTAAACACAGTTACCAAATGCCTTAATGGGTTTAGTAACTTGGTTTCTCTGTGCCTAGAAGTGGGATTCATCTCTGACTTCTTTACACAATAGAATTAGTGTGTCCCTTCAACGAAGGTGCATTAGGTTCCTAGGAATAACACTGTTATTCTTAGGTTTATTGGGTTCTTTTCAGGGGTTTGGGAAACAGTTTTGAGTGGGTGTGAGGATGGATGATCTGGCTCAATCATGGAATCGGCTTACTCTTTCAGATAAAGAGGGACCGGGTTGCTGTTTACTTGATGGAGATAGCTGTGAGACTTTCTCCATTGCTGCAAAGTTTCTAACTAAGCGAGCCATTGGCAAAGATGTTATTGCTAAGACTTTTACTCCACTGTGGAGAGCCATAGATGGTTTCAAGATGCAGAGTTTCGGAGACCACAAAATTCTTTTCACTTTTGAGAAGAAGGAAGATGTCGAAAGAATTTTAGATGGAGAACCATGGAGTTTTGACAAACACCTGGTGGTAATGAGTCAATATGAGAAAAGTCACCGCTGCAAGATATAAAATTTGAGAAAACTAAGCTATGGGTTCAGATTCATGGACTCCCAATTAAATATATGACAATTGAAACAGCGAAGAAAATTGGTAGTGTATTGGGGGAGGTTTTTGCGCCGACTAACCCAAAGGTTTTTGATGGTGGTCACTTCATTAGTATTCAGGCTTCAATTGATCTTTCTATGCCTTTGTGCCGTGGAAGATTGATATCTATTGGGGAAGGTGGAAAGCAGGTGTGGGTCTCCTTCAAGTATGAGAGGTTGCCAAACCTATGCTACTGGTGCGGATGACTTACACACGATGATAGAGATTATGAGTTATGGATTGGCAGTGAGGGCACACTTACTCCAGAGCAACGTGAGTTTGGACCATACTTGAGTGCTCCACCGTTCGTTGTTGCAAGGAAAAGCTCAATTGTGGTTCTTGGTTTCTATGCCGCAAAAAAGAAAGTGAATTCAGGGGTATCGGAGGGTGGAGATTCAGGCCGGAATCCAGTTTCTGGCGGAGGAAGAACACCGGAGCTGTCAAAGGAAGTAACGGACAGCAATGAAGAGAGCATTAATGTCAGGCATAATTCCTCTTTAAACCGTAATGATGGTGAGGGAGTTATTAGGGAAGATACGGTTGACAATAGGAATCCTAACAGGACAATCACTGAGGAAATAAAGTTTCCTAGTGAAACTAAAACTCCGTTGGAAGCTAATAATGACGAGATTTGCCTGGCTCAATTATTTGGGGCGGCTAAAATAGTGGGATCAGGTTTGACAGCTCCCAAAAACCCTAAAGCACGTGACAAGTTGAGTGGTAAAACACAACTAAACAAATCACGTGCTACTACTGAGGATAGGGCGCAAAAAAAACCAGCAAGCCGTGCAATCCCTACCTGGACTCGCAGAGATAGACACCAGCACAGGGACAAAACGACAAAGAATTTTCAACTCCATGGAAAAAGAGAGAAGCAGATTTAGCAGTGGACAACTTTGGTTTGTCAGCAAAAAGGTTTCAGATGGATTGCAGTGAAGACAACACACCTTATGCAGTGGCGGGAGCTGAGGGTCAGCCCCGCCAGGAGCAATGAGTTGTTTAGCATGGAACTGTCGTGGGCTTGGAAACCTGCGTACAGGGAGAGAGTTCGTCGAAATCATACGGGCAAAAGATCTCGCTGTAGTGTTTTTAGCCGAGACACTTACAGACGATGCAAGGCTAGAGGTTACTCAAAGAAGTATTGGTTTTGATCTTAGATGGGTCGTTCCAAGAGTGGGAAGGAGTGGTGGATTAGTTCTTTATTGGAAAGATTCGATAAACTTAACAGTGGAAGATTCAGATAGATACTATATTGATGCAGTGATCGATAAAAATTTGGAGAATGAATGGAGATTAACCAGTTTTTATGGGGAACCCGATACAGCTAGGAGACATGAAGCGTGGGATAAGCTTAGGGCTTTAAACTCGCAGCCAGAGAAGCCGTGGCTTTGTTATGGAGATTTTAATGAAATTATCAGACAAGATGAGAAACTAGGGGGTTCAAGGAGGCCTTATAATTAGATGCAGCAGTTTAGGGAGGTGATTGATGAATGTGGTTTTATGGACATGGGATTTGAAGGTCTAAAATACACTAGGAGCAAGCACTTTGAAAACGGAATTTCAATTTGGGAGAGGCTTGATAGATGCTTGGTCACTAATAGCTGGTTCATGAAGTTTGGGGGCTCAAAAGTGTACCATTTGAATTGCACATCATCTGATCATATTCCAATCCTCATCTCCCTTTCGGGTTTGATTCCACCTATTCGGAAAAAAAAATTTCGTTTCGAACAAATGTGGCTATCAAACCCGGGTTGTGAGGAGGTGGTTTGTGCGGCTTGGGATAGTAGGAGTGGTGTTGGGAATGAGGATAATATTTTGAGTAAGGTGGAGAAGTGTGGGAAAGAGTTGGGTAATTGGGAAAAAAATGTTTTTGGTAATGTAAGGATGGAGATGAATTGTTTAAAAAAAGCTTTAGCTAGAGAGGAGAGGGTAGCCATGGTTAGTGGAAACAATATTCGGGTAAGACAGATTAAAAAAGAGATAGAGGTGATGCAGGAAAGGGAAGCAACAATGTGGGCTCAACGATCGAGAGTTCTATAGGCAAATGAAGGTGACAAAAATACTAAATATTTCCATAGTTGTGCCTCCAAGAGATTAAGGAAAAATTCGATGGAAGGAATTAGAGATGAGGAGGGGGTGTGGAGAACTAGTCAAGAGGAGATGGGTGAAGTTATGGTCAACTATTACAAAACTCTCTTTGCCTCAATGGAGGGTAATGTTTCCACAAGCATGTTAGATTGTGTGCCCACAATGATAGATGAGGAGATGAATGCAAGTCTATGCCGTGAGTTCGAAGCATGTGAAGTAGCCACTGCCTTGCAACAAATGGCACCCCTCAAAGCACCTGGACCGGATGGTATGCCGCCGCTCTTTTATCAACATTTTTGGAGCACAGTAAATCATGATGTCACTTCCTCCATATTGTCTTGGTTAAACTCAGGTACCATACCAACTCCCCTAAATCATACTTTTATTACACTTGTCCCAAAAATAAACTCTCCTGATATGCTCACCAATTTCGCCCCATTAGCCTATGTAATGTGCTTTACAAAATATATTCCAAAGTCCTTGCAAACCGCCTTAAAAAATTACTCCCATCCATTATCACAGAACACCAATCTGCCTTCACTCAGGATAGATTAATTTCAGACAACATTTTGGTGGCTTTTGAGACCTTACATAGTATGCAGAATTATAAGGGGGGTTCCTGTGGATATATGGCTTTAAAATTGGATATGAGTAAGGCGTATGACCGGGTGGAGTGGTATTATTTAGAGGAGATAATGAGAAAGATGGGTTTTAGAGAGAGGTGGATAACTCTTGTAATGAGTTGTGTGAAAACAGTTTCATATTCTGTTTTGGTAAATGGAGAACCATGTGGGATGATTTTCCCTACAAGGGGGATTAGGCAGGGAGATCCACTTTCCCCTTTCCTATTCCTCCTTTGTAAGGAAGGGTTGAATGGTTTAATTAAAAAAGCAAATTTACAAGGTGACATCCATGGTTATTCCCTTTGTAGGAGAGGCCCAAAACTAACGCATCTGCTTTTTGCAGATAATAGTCTTATTTTTTACAGGGCAACTTTGAAGGAGTGCAATAAGGTGATGGACATACTTAAAGTGTATGAAGAAGCATTGGGACAAAAGATAAATAGAAGTAAAACCTCCTTGTTCTTTAGCAAGTCTATACCAGAAGATGTGAAGCATGGAATTAAGGTGACCCTTGGTGTTCCAGAAATTATGCAATATGAGAAGTATCTTGGGCTGCCTTCTCTTGTGGGCAAGAGGAAAAAAGAAAGCTTCAATTACATAAAGGAGAAGGTATGGCGGAAACTTCAAGGATGGGAAGCCAAATTACTTTCTCAAGCCGGAAGGGAAGTGCTCTTAAAGGCAGTTATACAAGCTATCCCAACTTACACCATGGGATGCTTCAAATTGCCGGTAGGTTTGTGTAATGAGATTGAGTCCCTAATTAAGAAGTTTTGGTGGGGGCAAAGGGGTGACCGTAGGAAAATTCATTGGGTTAAATGGGAGGAGATGACAAAATCCAAGACTATTGGAGGTATGGGTTTTAGAGATCTTGCTATGTTCAACGATACTCTCCTAGCAAAGCAAGCATGGTGACTTTTGCATAATACATCCTCACTCTTCTATAAAGTTTTTAAAGCACGTTTCTTTCCAAATTCTTCACTTATGGAGGTTGCCGATTCAAGGATAGGGTCTTATGCATGGAAGAGTATCCTTAGAGGGAGAGACATTATTCAAAGGGGAGCAATATGGAGGATTGGAAGTGGAGAAAAGATTAACATTTGGCAGCAACGATGGCTGCCAAGAAAACACCCTCCATGGTTGCCAAATTGTCCTATAGAAAGTTATGAGAATCACACCGTGGATTCACTTATTGATCCGGTCACAAGAAGTTGGAATGAGGAGTTGGTAGATGGCTTATTTGGGGTTGAGGATGCAGAGATGATTAAGAAAATTCCCCTTAGTCGAAGTGTAGCGGAAGACACCCTTTATTGGCCTTTTTCCACCTCCAGCCACTACACGTGTAGGTCTGGTTATAGATTCCTTAAAGAGGAATCAGAGTTGCTAGCTCATCCATATGCCCCACTAATCTGTGATAAGAAGGTTTGGAAAGCGATATGGAAGATGCAAGTCCCACCGAAGATTAAAAATTTTATTTGGCGAGCTTGTCGAAATGTATTGCCGACCAAACAAGCTCTGATGAGGAGGAAGGTAGTTGCTGACCCAATTTGTGAAAGATGTAAGTTGGACGTGGAAGATGCTGAGCATGCTTTGTGGTCATGTCCGGAATTGGATGTGGTGTGGGTGAATCAGGTACCATGGAGCTTCAGGCATGACGTTGGTTTCTCAAGAGTGAAAGAGTTGCTGTCATGGATAGTTGAGAGAGGAATGCCCCTGGAGCTGTTTGCATTTACTGCTTGGAGTGTTTGGAGTCAGAGGAATAAAGCCCGTTTGAACCTTCAGTCCAGTCCGCTTCAGCAGGTGGCAGAACAAGCAAGAACCATGCTTGCGCAATACCAGGTGACCACACGGACTGCAGAATTGCAGATTGGGAGCAGTGGCATCGAAGGTACAAGGTGGAGACCTCCGCAAGCTGGTTTTGTCAAGATTAATTTCGACGGCGCTGTGTTCTGTAATTCAAACTCATCGGGTGTTGGAGCTGTAATACGGAACCATGATGGAGCTGTGATGGCCTCTTATGCAGAAAAATTAAACCAAGCTTACAAGGCAGAGGAGATAGAAGCGTTGGCAGCACTCAAAGCAGAACAGTTTGCATACGACCTGGGCTTCCAAAAAGCCATACTCGAAGGGGATTCGCTTGGTCTCATTAAAGTTCTGAAGGCAGAAGAACATAATCTGTCCCCACTGGGTTTATTGGTAGAGGATGTCAAGTTGGTTGCAAATAATTTTCTAAGTTTATCGTATTCTCACATTAAGAGAAACGGAAATAGTGTAGCTCATAATTTGGCGAAACATGCAATACGCATACCAGATTTTCAAGTTTGGATGGAAGATGTCCCATCACATATTGTTTCATTTTTACATTCAGATGTAGTTCATTTACCTTAATAAAATTACACAAGTTTCATTCTCAAAAAAAAAAAAAAAAAAAAAAAAAAAAAAAAAAAGCCTTAATTTTCCAATTCGATTGTTTTGGGTCAAACCAAAACCGTCCGAGTCGGCCCTATTGTGAGGCCTACTCATTTATCTATACCAAAAGTTCTGGCAAAACAAAACAGGTGTCTTCAGAAGCTGAAAAGTTTGGAAAGCGTATCACAAATTCACCGTCGTCGGCGACACTGAGAAGTCGAGAGCGTTTGCCTAGATTGGTATGCCTCTTTTTAATTTGTTCAAAGCATCCTTCAACAATTCGAATCATTTTAATCGCAAATTTGTATAGTAAACTTCTTATTCTGATTCTATTCCATGGATTCGAGTAAATTTAGGGACTATTCGATTGAGTTAATGTATTCTATACAATCCGAATGATCTATTGAACATTTGAACACCCTTTTGGCTATTTATAATTGTTTATTCTCATTTTTTTTTGGGACAAAATAGTTTTGTCATTTATTAGACATATGTAGATTAGTTTATCTTAGCGTAGACGAACTCTACCTTAGCTTTGAATCGTCAAAGCAAGTCTTGCTGTGCTGATAACTGTTTTTGTTTGTGTGGGGTTGTTGCATTTTTATAGGATTTGGCTGAGACTGGCTGTTCTTGATTTTTTTGTTAACTGGGGTCTTCATTAAATACAATCCATGGAAGATGGGAACTGTGATACTCGATGCAAGAGTCCGATATTATCAACAGATGGTGAAGAATGTAATGGTAATATCATAGAACTATGTTAATCTTAATCATTAAATTTAAAATCATAAACAAGATTTAGACAATCTTCATTTGCTTTAACTCCTATGATTTCCTTGGCTGATTGCCACAATTTACAAGTCTAATTGCATTTACATTGCCATATATTTAGTTCGAACCTGTTAATCGTGTATTGTCTTGTTTTGATTTTTTCTTTTCTTTTTAATAAGTAACAATTTTAATGACAAGGACTTATTGAAATTTCTTTAATATGATTTCAAATGAATAGTTATAGGTGGAATGTCAACTATGGCATCCTTATTACTTAATACCATTTTGATTAGAACCGTTTAAACTTTAAAACTATTACTCTTTATTTCTTAAGAGTGACAGAAATACTGCAAGAACTAGTTTTTTCTATAGTGGAGCTGATATATTGCAAATTAGAAGATAATACATGTATGGAGTTTTTTAAGTCTATAGGCAGCTCATGAAAGAATTCTCACTTTAGACTTGTGAGTTATGAATTTGTTTATAATTCTTGATGCAGAAGATAAAATTAAGGAGAGGTGCTGGGACCAGAGAGAAGCTGTACTAGGGGAGCCTAAATGTGTCATATGTGGCCGCTATGGTGAGTATATATGTGACCGGACAGATGATGATATTTGCAGCTTGGAATGTAAAAACACTCTACTATGCAGGGTTGCCAACTCACAGAAGCCAGTTCGTCTCCCACCTGCTAAAAAATTACCTGCAACTGATGAGTGCTTTTATGTTAGAGATTCTGATGATAAATTGGGATCTCTATCTTTACCTATGGATCAAGCTGAACTTCTCAGAAAGAAACTTGAAATTCATGTGAAGGGTGAATTAACTGCAGCACCCATTATATCATTCTCTTCATCTAATCTTCCTAAGAAGCTTCTGCAAAATATAGAAGCTGCAGGATATGAAATGCCCACACCTGTGCAGATGCAAGCAATCCCCGCTGCTTTGACAGGCAAAAGCCTGCTTGTTTCAGCTGACACAGGCTCAGGGAAAACTGCTTCCTTTCTGGTTCCAATTGTTTCTCGTTGTGCAAGTGTTCGCCTTGAGAGCTCCACAAACCAGAAAAAGCCATTGGCAATAATTTTAACACCAACTAGAGAGCTCTGTATACAGGTTGAGGAACATGCTAAGTTACTTGCAAAGGGTTTGCCATTTAAAACTGCACTTGTTGTTGGTGGTGATCCCATGGCTGGACAACGACATCGCATTGAGGGAGGAGTGGAATTAATTGTCGGAACTCCAGGCAGGCTTATTGATCTTTTAACCAAGCACGATATTGAACTAGATGATGTGATCTTTTTTGTTCTGGATGAGGTCGACTCGATGCTCCAAAGGGGTTTCCGAGATCAGGTAATGCAGATCTTTAGGGCTCTATCACAACCACAGGTCTTAATGTATTCAGCAACAATCTCACCTGAGGTAGAGAAGATGGCTAGCTCTATGGCAAAAGGTATTGTTGTCATCTCTGTTGGCAAGCCTAATAGGCCAAGTAAGTCTGTGAAGCAGCTGGCTATCTGGGTTGAATCAAAGCACAAAAAGCAAAAGCTTTTTGATATTTTAATGAGTAAGCAGCATTTTATGCCCCCTGTGTTGGTGTACGTGGGTTCAAGACTTGGGGCAGATCTACTATCTAATGCAATTACAGTCACCACTGGGATGAAAACTTTATCAATCCATGGGGAGAAGTCCATGAAGGAGAGGAGAGAAATCATGAGGTCATTTTTGGTGGGAGAGATTCCCGTTGTTGTGGCCACTGGAGTTTTGGGTCGGGGTGTTGATCTTTTGGGTGTGAGACAGGTGATAGTGTTTGACATGCCCAATTCCATTAAAGAGTACATCCATCAGATTGGGAGGGCATCCAGATTGGGAGATGAGGGTACAGCAATTGTGTTTTTGAATGAGGAAAACAAGAATATGTTTCCAGAGCTGATTGAAATTTTAAAATCCTCTGGAGCAGCTGTACCTCGGGAGCTTGTTAATTCACGGTATGCAGTTGGTTCTTTCTCTGTTGGCAAGGGCCAGAAAAAGAGAAAGCACGGTCACTGAAGTCTCAAATGCTTTATAGAATTTTTGGCTTCAATTCGGTACCGTGGACATGTTCCATGACCCAAATGGACATTTTGCTACTAGAAGGCAAAATTATGTTTTGCTCTGCTGAACTCCCTGTGTAGCTGCATTAGTCATGATTATTACAACAAGTGAACTCACTGGATATCTGCATGGAGCCAGAGATAATGCTGATAGCACTTTCTACACACATTGACAACTTTCATGTTTGGGGTTGATAAACTTATTTCACTTCTACATCCCGTGGTCTGGAAAACTTGGAGTTAAAATAATTTTGCTGGGCAGTTGTGGGCACACAGTGTAGAGTTCAATGTATAGCCAAAAAATACTTTGATGAGAAAGATTCTTCAGTTTGTAAATTTGCTGTTCTGGGGCTGTTTCAAATGCATAGTGAAGCAAATAGAGTGCACAATGGGGTGGCTTTATTTCAAGTTGCTCAGTGCAGTTAGCAATTCTGTTGGATTTGGACATTGATACAAAATTGAGGCATATCCTTCTGCAATTGCAAGTAAGGTATGCTGAATAATTTTGTCTACACCGGGTTGATGGATTTGTTATGTGGTAAAGCATTAGATAGACAAATTTCATGGCGAATTTCTTGCTGTCTAGAGCACGTAAAACCTATGTCAAGGCTTTTTGTTTGGGCTTGTAAGTTAATATTTATAGGCATTAGTACGTAAATTTCTCATCGACCTTCTAGAGCTTTGTATGCCAAACAATGAGCCGCTTCAGATGATTGGTTGTTTCCAATCTGTCTGTGTGAATCCACTAATTAATCTATTTACTTGTGTAGTTTTAAATGCACCCATTTTCTTTCTCTGTATCACTTTCAGAGTTTACGAAATGCTGGATTGTCATGTTGAAATTCTGTCCCTGCATTGTAATGTGGTACATAGTTGGAATGCAGGTTACTATTTTTGTTTGAAAATTTTCTGAATAGTAAGTAGTCTAAAAGAATTCAGACCTAGCATTGGGTGATCAAAGTACTGCATTTTTTTTTTCTTGTTATCCTTTCTTGTGCCTAGACCAAGGGGAGAAAACGAGGAGCATATTTGGTGGGTTGTTGAGCTTGGGAAGTTGATTGTTTGAGGTTAATGGACAGATGCTATGTACCAAACGCTCTTGACTGTACCACACATACTGATTTTAAGTGAGGACTTTATAAATTTGTTAATTTGGACTGATGATACTTCCTAGCACTAAATCTTTTGCAATATGAAGGGAAAGTACTTATGGTGGTAGTAGTGGATTTGAAGCTAAGCAACAATATCAATCTAAATTCCCAAATTTTTTAATCTGCTCAACAACGTGTTGACTAAGAGCTTTGCTTAAGATTGGGTGGATGATATGGTCTGATTTGAAAGTCACAGACTGTACAATAGAGTCAGACTGTACAATAGTCTTCCATTATAGGCTGATTTGATGATGAATTTGTTAGAGCATTTGATGACCTTGTCTTTGCTGTATTACTCTATATATAAATTTTATGTTGTTTTCCAAATGGTGAAATCGTTTTTTGAACATACCAAGTTTCTTCTCAAAAACAAGATGCTTGTTCAAAGGAAAAGAAGCAAATAATTTTCTTTTGTCTCTTATTTAGTTGCGGCTTCCAAAATTTGGATTATGTCAAATGCCTTTTAAGGTCAAATTAACGAATCTGTTCAAATTATTACCAAGTCATGGCATATTCTGCATCTTAGAACATTCGTCATGTTATTAACAAATAGGCGAATAGCTATTACAGTTTGACCCCTTTTTTTCAACTAATTTTCTAACTCCCTCCCGTTTCAAAATAGTAATCAAATCACTAAAACGTTTGTAAATTCTATTTTCCAATTTAGCAATAAAATAATTGTCCCATTTTATATCCTTATCTTTTCAACATTTTCTCATAAGCCTAATGTGGAATATAGAATTATTTAGCAAATTTAAGCTTAGACTAAGTGTAAAATTTTATTTCTTTTATTCCAGTGGCACAATAAGAAAGTGAGCCATCATGGCGGTCACGTAATACTTTTTAAAATTACCTAAACTACACTACTTGGGTACATTTTTAAGCTAGATGATATAGTTTTCTTTTAATCATTACAAATGTGCACAATTTCATGATACACCATGATGATTACCTAAACTACACTACTTGGGTAGATATTCAAGCTAGATGATATATTTTTCTTTTAATCATTACAAATGTGCACAATCACATGATAAACTAGTATCATGATTAGGATATGGATCAAATTGGATCACATGGTTGTACTGATTAGAAAATGTTAGGGACACAAAAAAAGTCCACAATTTTTGCCACAACTTGTCACATGGAGTTGTGCAAAATTTGTGGACTTTTTTTTTGGACAAAACTTAGGTACAATAACGTGATAAGTTGTGACAAAAGTTGTGAACTTTTTTTTTGGACAAAGCTTAAGTACGGTATCTTAGGTGTTGTTCCTTAGATTTCTCTTTTAAAATTCATTCATTTGGCTACTTAACTAAAAAAATACACTTATATCCTATAAGAAAAAATTCATGTGACAGAATCTTAGGAGAGGAACTTAAGGAACAACACCTAAGTATTGTTTTTTTTTTTTTTTTAATATCCTTGGCATTGCTCAATATTGGTCACAACAATAAGAACCATGTTATTTGTTCTAAGGAATAAACACAATTAAATTCAAGGATGTGATTAATTGATAATATAATTATATGGTCGAATTTAATTTGGAAATTGAAGATACACCCACATATAGAAGTGTATCTAAGTTTTACCCATGACTAAGTGACATTTATCAAACAAGAAATGAAGTGATATTAACTTTTTATTAACTTTTTTTTTTTGTTGATAATTTAATAGTTAAAAGATAGAAAGAATTTGAATTCTAGATGATCCTGTTAAAAATACTACAAATTACTAACTAGTTGAGTTAAAAGACTCATAGCCATTATTCAAACACATGGATTCATTTAAAATTAAACACAATTTTTATTATAAAAATATAAATAATAGTCAAATTATTTATAAAAAAAAAAAAAAAAAAAAAGCATATAACACATGCATATGTATAGATACATTTAAAATTAAACCCAATTTTTATCATAAAAATATAAATAATTAGTCAATTTTTTTTTAGGTAAACATAATTAATCACATATTAAAATTCTTTCCTAAATTTAATACTACTTATGATAATTTTTTTTTCTAATTTTTAATAAGATAAAATGTGTAGTGATCTTTGTTGTGTGGTAATTTTTATTGAGTATATGTGATTAGTTTTTTTTTTATTTTTTTATAATTTTATAATTCATTAATAGTAGATTTTTAGATTTTGCACTAATTAGCTCACTTAGTACAAAGATTAAAAAAACTTAAGTGGACACATGGTACAAACTTAAGTCGATAATTATGCTATAGTTCTCACATAAATTTATACACATAACGCAAAATTGAATTCTAATTAAACTTACTCTAAACTTTGCCTATATATATATATATTTTTTAATGGTATACTCCTTTAAAAAATTATATTCTTCAAATCAAAAATTTTTTTTGGGCAGCAATCAACTTATCATGTTAACAAATAAAATTTTTTTTTTTTAATGGAATTTGACATTATTCTTTAAAAAAAAAAAAAATTGAAAGGGCAAGAATGTTGTGGGTCCTCTACCAAAAAAAAAGAATGTTGTGGGTCCACCAAATGCTCGCAAAAGGTGGGATATGATATGAAGCGAGGGTAGTACCAAAACATCCGCGACCGCGTGTCCTGTTTCTTCCGGGAAACTGAAAGCTAACCAACCGCCCAATATTTTTATTAATAATTAATTAATAAATTAAATAAATAGGTGTTTTTACGAATTGGTCTAATCTATCTACCTATCTATCTATCTATAAACTAGAATCTATCCTCCTTTTTTTCCATTCATGATTTCATGATTTGGTTATGAAATCATCACCCCCTTCTCTTCTTCTTCCTCTTTTCTCTTAAACCTTTTTGCTCTACCAACCCAAAACAACCCATCATCTCATCATATATATCTATCTCCAGTCCACACACACACACACACACACACACACACACACAAAGAAAAGTCAATACGAATCTCTCGTGTTACAAAAAGTGTCTCTCTTTGTCCAAAAAAAAAAAAAAAAAAATCTTACAATACAATCAAAACAAACCTTTTTTCAGGATTGTCCATCGCATTCTCAGGTATTTCATGTTCTTTTTGCCTTTTTCTTTTCTGATTGCTATTACTGCACCGACCCAGATTCAGGATCAAACTTGTTTGCATATGTAACTCGTTGGTTCTGTTTTTTTTTTTTTAAACCTTTTTTTAGCTTTTTTTTTTTTTTTGGTTTCCCATCTCTCTCTTGCTGTGCTTTATTGTAGTTTATAGATGATTGATTGGATTGAATTTGGATGATGCTCTTCCTCAGATGTATGCATTTTTTTGTGTATATTATATTTATAATTTTTATTTGGTGCGGTCTTTGTTTTTGTGATTTTATTTAAGATATGGGTCCTGGATATATTTTATATTTGCATCTTTTTTATTTATATTAGATGTTAGAGCTGTATAAATCCAAATCAATCATATCTAATCGTCTTAAAAATTAAAAATTAAATAAAAAAGGTTGTACCCAGTTCACAAAGCTTCCGTTTTTTTTGGTGTAGTGTGATTGATAGGCAACCTTAAACTTTTTATTTATTTATTTATTCGGGTACAGAGGCATTGTCCTTAAATTTGTATCACCTGTTGAATAGGATTAGTGTATATGATTGGTCATCCATATTTACACCTTATTCAACAACGCGCTTATGATATGAATAGGCTTGGTGTTATATGAAATGTTAGTAATTAACTTCACTTACATAATTTGTTATATCAATTTGTAACAATAGCCGGTTAAACATGCCTTGGTTTCTCTATTTTTGTACAAACCTTATAAATTCTGGGAAAATATCTTTGTCAAAACTTGTACTTTGTGTTCCGATATGGTATTTGACTATTTGCCAAGTTAGATGGTGCAGTTGGAAACCTTGTACTTGGTTTCTGTTGTACTTTGCATTTGATTATGGTGTTTGAAGTGTTTGTAACAGTGATAAGCTTTTAACTCTGGCAGTTCAGCAGCAGAGGATTCTTTTAGTCTCTGATTTCACGTGAAGAAGTTTTTAGTAGTTTCTGAGATACATTATGTGGAATGGAGCTCAGAATGGAACTCACAGTGTGGGTGAAAGTTCTAGTTCAACTTCAATGAGCAGTCAGCAGGATATTGAGGATGACCGGATGATTGCTGCTGTGCTATCTGAAGAGTATGCTAAGTTAGATGGTGCAGTGGGTAGACGCCTTTCCAGTTTGGCATCTATTCCTGTAAGAATACTTTAACATTTTTTCTTTTTGTGTTATATTGTAACTAGGCTTTTAATTTTAGTTGTTTAAGAATAAATTATATTCAGTTATCTTTTTGTGGATATGTATCTAGAACTTTAGTTCAGTATTGAATTCAAAATCTTTATCATAATTCCTATAGAAAAAAAAAAAAGAAGAAGAAGAAGATTATGATTGAGAAGATTTATTTCTTATGTTTTATCATTTTCAATTCAATGTTCTCTCTATCTTTTTCTGCTTAATTCCCCCCTCCCTTCTAATCTTATGGACTTTGGTCAGATATAATAATTTATTCTCAGAAAATTATCATCCTGCATCTTGTTTTACATGATCTGATTGTTGTAGAATAAATCCTCGACTTCTCTGATTATTCATTGCTTCTTTGATGTGGAGCACTTCTTATTCAATGAAAGAAAATTCCCTTACAGATTTTTCTTTGCTTTTAACTTCTTGAAATTCCAGCATGTCCCACGAATAAATACTTTCATCCCTGACTTTAATGATGCAAGTTTGGATCACCAACGGCTTCTCCAGAGGTATTTTTTTACACTTGATAGTTAAAAAAATTTGTCTACAGATATCTTGAGGGGGAATCTTGTCGAAGTATTGAATAGATTTTATTGCTGGAAAATAGTACTAGTAGTACGTAAGTAAAATGACACTTTAATATTTATAGGCATGCTTGTTCACTCACATGAATGAGCATTGATTTAAGTGCTTAAACATTAATTAAGTTGCTTTTAAGTCATAACTCATAACTCATAACTCATAACTCATACAGTGTATAAAAAGATTTCAACTTTGCCATATACATTTACAAATTAATGCCTGAAAAGGATTTATAATCTTCCAAAACTCTAATAAATATACATAATTGTCTAGTTTGCTATATATATGTGAATTTAATATCCAAAAAAGAAGGTTAACATCTCCTTTAAAAGTTGTGCTTAACAATGATTTGTCGTATCATAAAATTTACCTGTTATCATCTTTGTAGTGAAAGCAATTTCCTTTTCAATATAATTACTAAATTTTCAATAAAAATTTTACTGGCTCTTTGGCACCACAGGTGTTAGTTGATTTAGTGAGAAAAAAAGAAGAGAGGAAAAAATCCCTCTTTTTCTGTAATAGTGTAGCTGCATCTCTCTTTTTCTGAGAGCATAGTTTCAATTTTAACTTTATAAAAAATCCCTAAATATTTGTTGTGACCTTGGGGGGCCAATTCTTTTGGAATGGGGAAGGTGCAGTTCTTTTTTTTTGGCCAAACCTCTAAAAATTTCAATTTTTGTGTGTGTGTGTGTGTAGCTCTAAGTCATGTTAGTTTTTATTTTAATATTAGCGAGTATGAATTTATATCTCTAAATTTCATATCATGGTATTTTTCAAGATGGGTTAGATGTTATTATCTGGGTGGGAATTTCATTAAGTTCATCTTTGAAATTGTTCATATACAGAAACATACATTGTGATTTGTTTTCCCTTTTTAAGTATTCATATTGAGTCAACCAATTAATATATTCTTGATACTGGGTCTTTTTTGTTGTGTGAACACGAAGATATGGCCTTTGGAGTATCTAAGCTTATGCTAGAAATTATTGATGCTATAAATTATTGATAGGGAGGTCTTGTGAGATGCTGTGCAATCTTGGCTTAGTATTAAGTAAAATTCTTCTCATTTTCTCTCAGGCTGAACATCTATGGTTTATATGAAGTGAAGGTTTCTGGGGATGGAAACTGTCAGGCATGTGCAATGATACTCAAGAAATGCCATTTTTTTCTTTTCTGTTTTTATGTTTTTATTATTTTTTTATTTTTTTATTATTATTATTGATGTTTTCCTTATATTGCAGTTTCGTGCACTTTCAGACCAGCTGTACAAGTCACCTGAGTATCACAAGCATGTTCGGAAGGATATTGTGAAACAGGTAGGGTGGATTTGAAAGGCCAAATGCATGGGAGATTGATTGACAGATGAATAACTTTCGATGAGATTTTAATTCGTTACCTTATAACAAGACTTCTAGAGAAGGGAGAATGAACAACTAAAAAGAAAAAACTTAATATTACTGACATGGTCACCACCATTACTTTATTGTTGATTTTAATACCTCTGCCACCATTGCTGTCAATACCATTACTCTTGCTGTTATCCTAGAACAATACCAAAATTGCTGTGGTTGATATCAGTGCTACCACTTCCTTCCTTCCTCATTTCCTATCCGTAGGCCATCACCACCACACTATACCACAATCTCCAGTGACCTTCATTACCGCCATCTCCATTTTCCTTTGTCAACATTCTGTCACTATTACCACTGGCATTGCTTATCACCACCTCCTGCCATGACTTGTCATTACCACCATATAACCATCGGCAATCTACCATGGCCACCACAATCAGCATTCATCCCTAATTACCTCTACCTCTGACAATGGAAAGTACACTGGTCTCAACTAATAGGAAACACCACCACCTCTACACAAACTTGGAGAAGGATGTATTATGATTAGCACACAAAACAACAAAGTAGAAACATTACAAGCCACATATTTTTAACAAGGTTCTGCCTATTGCTTACGTCCTTGGTAAATCCACCATCAATGATAAGGATTACAAAATTTCAACTCTAAAACTCATAAACTAACATTCTCAGACTGAAGACCTAAATACGTTCGATGGTGCTCTCACTCTAGCTCATACACTAGACAAACTTTTGTTTTTCAGTTCTCAAACACTAACAAAAAAAGTTATACTGCCACTCTTATTTATAGGGATTGTCACACCTCCCTAGTTTTTGTATGGATTTGGGTTTACCACTTTTATATGGGATCTATTGCACTCATTTACTTTTTCCTTATCAATTTTAGATTCCAAAATGTGTAAGAAAATATTTAAATTTACCAACTCATGGGCAGGTCCCAACCAGATGGGAATCAAAATGATCCATCCAAAGAACAATTTTTTTATAATGCCAATGAACTTTAACTCAAGTTGCGCATCTCCATCCCCTTTTAAAAACAAGGTGAGGAGGTGATTTCAAAACCCATTGGGTGTGTGTTACTTTCCTATTCTGAGATTTCAAACTTTTTGGATTAAATTTGTAAAGACCTTTGATAATTTTTGGAACTAAACATAGTGGTTGCTTTCACAATTTTTAATAGATACTTGTTGAAGTCACACCACCTTTTTTATGCTGTTTTGGTATAGTGGGACTGTAGTTGTCACAAAGGCACCATGTGAAAAATTAATAAGATGTGAATGGTTACAAATCCCTCTATCTGTCTTAACAGTGCTCGTTTCATTGAAATAGATTGTCAGGAGTGGCTAATTTAAGTTTGCTTATGTTGCACTACTTTTTCCTGTTACAGCTCAAAGACTACCGTACTTTATATGAAGGCTATGTCCCAATGAAGTATAAACGTTATTACAAGAAAATGGCAAAGTAAGTTTATTTATTTTGGATACATATGGAAAAGTATGTTGGTTAAAGGTCATTTCTTCCATTGTTTGGTGTAGTAAGCATTTAAATTTATGGATGCATTTATGCGGTGGTCTGGTAGTACTTCATCAAGTTGCTGGTGGAAAAGATTTGTATCTTCATTTTCTGATATATTGAATTATGCAGATCTGGTGAGTGGGGGGACCATATTACCTTACAAGCAGCAGCTGATAAGGTCTGGTATTTTTTCCTAAAGCATCATAAGTTGTATTTTGTTTGTAGAAGATTTAGTTAGTAATACTATTTCATGGCTGCATCATAATATATACCTTTAGTTGGGGGGGGGGGGGGGGGGGGTGGTGGGGTTGGGGTGTTGTGTTTGTGTTTGTAGAGTTATTATGTGTTGCAAATTTTAGCATGTAAAATAAAAATGTGTCATTTGGGAGTGCCATATTGAAAAATTGTGTGACATTGAGGAGGCTATTTATATAATTTCATGAAAGTATCCTTATAGATTATGGGGTTCACCTAGGACTGCCCCTGGTTTCAACAGAATTGACACAACGCACTGTCAAGCTTCTCTTCTTCTTCTTTTTGGTGCAATGGTGTTAACTTTTATTGTGTACTGTCATTTCATGTACTTCAACATCAGCAGGTAATAAACAGTTGCCTATTAATATGCAGTTTGCAGCCAAGATATGCCTTTTGACATCATTCAGAGATACTTGTTTTATTGAGATCATACCTCGATCCCAGGCACCTAAACGAGGTAAGACATAAATATACTGCCATCACCATATGATTTTATTCTGTTGCTTAAAAATTACATCTTATGAAAACTGTGTGTGCACACGCGCATTGTATTTAAGATTCCTAAAATTGCTGGCCACCACACAGCCTCCAATATCTCCAAATAAATCCTGTTTGTCTAACTCTTCTATAGCCATTACTTTTTCTGAACTATTCGCCATGTGGGTCACTAAACTTGCATGTTTTAGATTTTTTATTTTAATTAAGTTCCAAGTGCTCTCTATGTGTTGGGTGTAGTAGTTCCTTTGTTTTTCTGAGTTAGAACTTTAACAATTGACTTCTTTCTCTAAATTACTCCTGGAATCAACATTATTAGGTAGTTACTTTTTTATTAGTATTTGAGCAAGAAAATTTGTCTTGAATGAGTTATAATAGCAGACCTATTTTATGGACATGCACTTCTGGCAAAGATTTTTTATGTACCTGGGCATTAGGTGGAAAGGAAAAATGTAACTCAATATGTTAGGGTATGGGGACAAGCTTTATCTCTAGAAATGGTCATTTATAGACTAACTTTCAGTATTCCTTACAAATTTCTTTTCTTTTTATTTTTTATTTTAGAAGTATTATTCCTTACAAATTTTATATTCTAACAGTTTCCATTTTCTTTAAACAAAATGGTGCAGAGTTGTGGTTAAGTTTCTGGTCTGAGGTTCATTACAATTCACTATATGAGATTCGAGGTGTGTATTGCCTTTAAGACCTGAATTTCTAGCAGTGAACTTCAAAGTTATTGGGTTATCAAGGAATATCGAATAGTTTAATAATTTTTTGAATTACTCGTTGCTTTGCAGATGCTCCACCTCACCCAAAGCCTAAGAAGAAACACTGGTTGTTCTAGGTGAAGCAGATTGTTCATTTTGGTATAGCATTCAGGATTTTGAGAGATTATTGTGCATATTTTCCAACATCACACCCCTCCTCCTTTTTTTCCCATAATTTTATACTCTTTCTTTATTCTTTTTTTTTTTTCATCCCATTTAATTTTTTTAATTTTTTGGGTGTAGTTATGTTAATAACAGTTTTACTACTATAAATTTTATACAGTGCGTATTGTTATCTTGATGTAATTTTTAACTCATTTTTTTCGTTTAATTGTGTTTTTTTTTTTGGGTAATTATGTCTGTTAACAGTTTTACTATAAATCTTAAACAGCGAGTTTTGTAATTTTTTTTTTCTAAGATGGATTCTTTTATTTATTTCAACGAAATCAGATTGATTTATCCTAAAGAAATGTGCAGTTAATCTATGTTGACTATGACAATGAAAAAATCTTTTTCATAATATCTTTTATTGCTATCTCAGCTTAAAAGATATAAAGAAAACAGAGGAAAGTTATTACAAGGTGAAAGAATTTCAAATCCGTTCTGTGGCACTGCCCTTAAACCTTTCAGTCTTCTTGAGCTTTTCAAACTGGGTTTGGCTGTCTTTATGGTGGATTATACATGGAATTATGGCTTTTAGGTATTAACATCAATTAATCTTTGTATAAATCATAGGAGTCTTGTTAAGCTGATGACTTCATTGATCTGATGAACCTTGTGGACCGTATGGTTGCTCATTTTCTTTTGAAGATAAACCATACCATTTTCCTATTATGACAGCCAATTCTACATATATTTTCTAAGTGTATGGTCAGTTTACACTACACTTAGAAATAGCAAGTCTTCGAATCAAATGAATGAGGAAATGCTATAGCCATAAACTTTTTTGCAAACTGAGTTGGAAAATTCTTACTGGTTTTCGATCTCATATGAACCTATCACATCAACCATTTGTAAAAATTTTTTTAATAGAAAAAGTTTATATTTTTAACATTTTCCAAAATCAATTTTTGAGTTGGAATGCTTGGGGATTTGTTGACGATTAATATATGAAGGATATTATTGTCATGGTCTATACTTAAATAATATATATAAATACATTTTTATACATTTTTAAGTTCAGAAGTTCATTTAGTAGGGTTCACTCTAAACACACATGTTTGCATACTCTCATAGTGGTCATGAATGATAGATAGTGTCTTGAGATTCAGTGAATGAGTCAAGAAGATCAGAATGAGACCAAGAGCAAAATTGGGTAGTAAGTTCGCCAACTGAGTTGAAAAGCATCACAAAGACTAAAAGATCGATTCATTTAGAAATTAGCCAATCTACTATGTGTTTGTGTCCGTACTTTTTTCATTTATCTAGGGGGGGTGGTTGTCTTCTCTCTGTGTTGTTGCAAGATTTAACAATTCTGATAAGAAAAGGAAAACAAGAATAGAAAAATCTTGTCATGCATGTCGAGGTGATCATCTGTGTTGGGACAAGCAATCTGCAGCGTTTACTTTACTCTATGGTGTTACGGTTGTTATCTGTCCTGAGTCTGTGAATCACTCTCAGTTATTATTGTGAAAATGTCAGAAAATCCTAGAGATCTCCATTATTAAAACTCGAATGCGTGGATTGGCAACATTTTTTGACAGTTACATCTTATTTTTTAGTTGTCTGCATTACAATTTTTTGCATTGATATTATTTTGGATTTATTTATTTATTGTTTAGTAAAAAGTTTGGTGCTTCTTACAATCACACAACAGAGTCATAACATAAAGAGCTTATTTTGTGTGACCTTGTTTCTTCATCTCAACTATTTTGGGTGCTTGTACGAAAAAATATATAATCATTTTTGTTAGAGAATGGAGATGACAACAAATTTATTTATAAGGAAAGTGTTTGTTACACACTAGTGTTTTGCAATTGAAAATGTGGGTTGAACCCACTATTTTTTAATAAATTCAGATTTAAAATAGGTATTCTTAACTTTTTTTTTTTTTGGGAGAAACCGGCCAAAGTAGAGCTGACTATTTAATTGCTGAAACATTAGAAACATACAACTTAAAAATGCCGGGAGGGACATGACCCTTCCAGACTAAAATGGGAAAAGATCTTTTTGCTCTTTGGACTAGGGCATGTGCTAGAGCGTTGCCTTGCCGACATTTATGAGAGAAAGAAAAAGATTGTAAGGAGTAAACTGAAGACATAATGTCTATAACCAAATGACCCACAGAAGGGTGGTGAAAGGACTGGTTTTTGATTGCCAGAATTGATTCCTCCGAGTCACCTTCAAAGATCGAACTATGCAAGCCATTTTCTTGGAGGAAACTTACTGCTCTTCGGGCAGCCAGTGTTTCTAGAGCAACAATGGAGGATGGCAGGGGAATGATCTCAGACATCGCTGCCAACACTTCACCCAAAGAGTTTCGGATCACTACACCTATGCCGGCTGCTCCTAATTCGTCAAAAACGGCTCTGTTGAAATTTGTTTTCACCTTGCTCGGATCAGGTGGCTTCTAGATGGCCTTCTATTGTCGGATTTTGTTCCGCCTACACCAAATAAACTAGCAGATTGTGATAAACGCCTCTGTTCCCTGGGGATTCTATAGAGTTAACCTGAAAACATCAGCAAACATTAGGAAAGAGGTTGTTGCAGCCCGTAATTCCGTGAAGAGTGTTCCCCAAGCCGGCCCAATTTTTTCACAACCCCACAGTGCATGAATCACCGTTTCAGGCTCCTTGTTGCAACTGGAGCAGATTGGTGTCTGCACTTCCCTATGCCTCGCCAAGTTTTCCGTTGTAGGAAGAGAATCCGTACAAGCTCTCCACACAAAGGTTTTGATTTTGTTTGGCACCTTCAACCTCCACAAGCCAACCCAGAATTTTTTATTCTCCCTAAGTTCTGAAGCCGAAACAGCATCCACCTTCTCCATATCGCAAATAAGGTGATACTCGGACTTAACTGAGTATTTTCCATCCTTTGTTTTTGGCCAAATGAGTATATCTTCCTGAGGAGTTAAGCAGATTGGGATTAACTTGATTCTCTGTGCTTCAAAAGGTAGGAAGCAAAAATCTATGAGCTGCACATTCCACCAACTCGAATTACAGTCAATGAGGTTAGCCACTAGTGCATCAGTAGGTAGGACCGAAACAGAGGAGATGACCTTTCCCGGTCCATCTCCAGGCAGCCAGCTATCTTGGTAAACTCAGATATTAATTCCATTGCCTAATCTCCATTTTGCACCAGCAAGAATTACTTTGCGAGCACTAAGGATGCTATGCCAAGCATAGGAACTGGACTTCAATTGAGCGGAAAAGATATCACCATTTGGAAAGAATTTTGCCTTGAAGAATTTGTAGAAAAGGGACTCTTTATCATGGATTAACCTCCATACTTGTTTGGCTAGCATTGCTTCATCAAATTTTCTTTGGTCTTTGAAGTTCATACCACCTTCATTTTTTGGTAAACATAGGGTCTCCCACTTCTTCCAATGTATCTTCCTCTTATTGCCCCTCTAGCCCCAATAAAATTTCTTTATCATCATGGCACAATCCCAAAGGTAGTTTAAAGCAACTCATTGCAAAAGTTGGAATGGCCTGAACAATGGCCTTTAGTAAGACTTCCCTTCCCGCTTGCGACAAAAGTTTTTCCTTCCACCCCTGTAATTTGCCCTAAATCCTCTCCTTGATGTAATTCAAACTTTCCTTTTTTTTCCTTCCCACCACTACTGGAAGACCCAAATATTTTTCATACTGTTTGATTTCTGGCACCCCAAGGAAATTTTTCAAAGCAAGTTTGGTGTCATCGGTAACTGACTTGCCAAAAAATAAAGTTGTCTTCAAGCCATTGATTTGCTGCCCTGAAGCTAATTCATACTGGGACAAAACAGTTTGAAGTGCCTTCACATCCCCCATCTTCGCCCTACAAAAAATCAGGCTATAATCGGCGAAAAAAAGATGAGAGATTTATGGGCCATTCTTGCAGAGAGAAAAACCTCTAAGCTCACCCATAGCCACAATTTTTTTGATAAGTCCATTAAAACCTTCAGAACAAATCAAGAAGAGGTAGGGTGATAAAGGATCCCCTTGTCGGATCCCCCTTGTTGGTTGGATATTGCCACGTGGTTCACCATTTATAAGGATTGAATAAGAAACTGTTTTAACGGTCTCCATCACTAATCCTACCAATTTAACATGAAAACCCATCTTCAACATCAATTGCTCAAGGAAGAGCCACTCCACCCTATCATAGGCCTTACTCATATCCAACTTCATCGCCATAAATCCCTCCTTGCCCTTTTTTATTGTTTTCATGTGATGTAAAGTCTCAAAAGCCACTAAAATATTATCCGAGATAGCTTTTTCAGGTTGGAAGGCACTCTGGGATTCTGAGATAACATGTGGTAGAAGACTTTTCAGCCTATTAGCTAAAACTTTGGAAATAAGCTTATAAAGAACATTACATAGAGCAATAGGCCTAAATTCAGAAACTCTTTCAGGACTTTTAACTTTTGGAATAAGAGTAATATAAGTATGACTGATACTGGCTGGGATAGTACCTGCATTTAGATAAGATAACACTGCATATGCAACATCGTCACCAATGGAACTCCAATAGTGTTGATAAAAGATGGGAGGCATACCATTCGGGATTGGAGCTTTCAGAGGGGCCATTTGTTTTAGGGCTATGTCAACTTCTTGTCTCGTAAAAACTTTGACTAAACCCGAATTCATTGTATCAGTCACTGTTCGTGGGATTGTATCAAGGACAACCTCAACCTGGCTCGGATTTAAGGATGAGAAAAGCGTTCCGAAATGCTCCGTAAACAGTCCACCTATTTGATCATCACCTTCACACCATTCCCCATTTGAATTCCTTAACCGTTTGACACTGTTTCTTCTAAATCTTTGGGAGGCTTTTCCATGAAAAAAGCTTGTATTTTGGTCGCCTTCCTTCAACCAATGTTGTTTTGAGCATTGTTGCCATAGCTTTTCTTCTCTAGACAAAAGGTCTCTTAATTCAGCCCTTAGATAGTGCACTCGGTCTGCATAAGCCCCACGGATAGCCTGCTTTTCAGCTTTCTCAATTTCCTTTTTCTTATCCCTTACGGCCCGAGTGATATTACAAAAAGACTCCTTACTCCAACGTCTTAACTTTGTTTGACAGGTTATCAAATTTGACTCCACAACCGACACAGGAGAGAATGAAAAAAGAGAGGGAGTCCAAGCCGATTCAAGCATTGTGTGGCAAGCATCTTCCTTTAACCAAAGTTTCTTGATTGTGATGCCTTCGGGGTGAATGATTAATAGCTTGTGATCGGAGAAAGTTGAGTCGAGATGGATAACAGATGAGCCTTGGAAGAGTGAGAGCCATTGGGTGTTCGCTACAGCCCTATCTAAACGCTCCCAAACTGTGATTCCTCCTGCCAAACGTTTACTCCAAGTGTATTTCTATCCTACGTAACCCAAATTAGCAAAACTACACTCATCTAGTACGTCTCGAAAGTCTCGCATCTGATTTTTCGGTTGGCTCGCCTACCTAGTTTCTCATGAGACTTAATAATCTCATTGAAATCGCTAGCACATAACCACGGTAGAGGGGAGTTATGGTTTAGAGTTCTCAGGACATTCCAAGATTCAGAGTGCTTGTGGGTTTCCGGGTATCCATAATAACTCGTAAAACGCCATGGGTTCTCCTTGCTGGCGTTGATCACGACGTCAATGTAGTTTAGAGAGGAGTTAACAACCGTTAAATCAAAATCAAATCTCCATAGCAATACCAAACCGCCTCCTTGCGTAACCTTTGATATGCTTCTGTCCAAGGTTGAAATTTTTCAAAAGTAACCGTAGCCTTGCTTCATCCAGCCATGTCATAGCTATAAACACAACTGCGGGATCTTGTGCCCGGACCAAATTACCGAGCTCTATAATTGTCTGTGGGTTCCCAAGCCCATGACAATTCCAAACTAGAAAACTCATTGCTTATGGCAGGGCTGTTGAACAGCCTCTGCCAAGTTTTCATTGAGAACAATGACCAAAGAAGAAACCAGACGGCGTTTGTTTGGTACCTCAATTAGGTCGGTTAGGGTGCTGGAGGTCTTTTATGTTGAGAAGACTTCTTTAAGCATGGAACTACTCTTGGTATGGGTTGAACTAATCTCTTCCAGGAGCCAACTTGCACTGGGGGTTCAGTAGAGATTGCGATAGGGACTTCAGTGAGAGTAGTGTTTTTACTTTTTGGGTGTGTAGAGGAGTAAATGAAATCACGTGCATAGGGGGTGGGTGATATTGAAAGATTATTTGTGGGGGTCGAAGGGCCTATTGATGATGGGGTTGGTGTACAATCCAGATTTTGTTTCCCTCTAACAACATCAGATGGCAAATCAAAATTTGCTATTTCCTTATCAATCTCTTGGAGTGTTATCGAGAAAATGTCACTATCATGGTTTGGTTCCCCTTTTGCCTCAAGTACCTGTGATTGTGACAAGTCCTTTGTACTAGCCGGACTTTTTGCATGCCTATTTGCAGGCTTTGGGGTAGGTGCATCAACTTTTTTAGTTGTCAAAAGGGCCTTAGTTCCCCCATTTTCTCCTTCTAGGTTGTCTCCTGCATTCACGCCCCTCACCTTGTCAAAACTATCCGTTTCTATGTCAATCACCTTTAGTCATTCCTTGGCTTTCTCCCCCGAGTCTTGACCCGCCAACTTCACCAAATCAGCTGCCATATCCTCTGCTTCAAACTCAGCAGATAACACATTAAATGCTTCCTGGAAACTCGTAATTGCCTCGATTTGTGTATGCACTACAATGGGAGGTTGGTCACCGTTCCTCTTTATCGGCGAGTTCACCCCACGCACCTCGACACTCTGTTTTTGTTGAGCTTTTTTTGCAGTGTAGAAGGCCGGTACCTTGCCCACCGAATTTCTTCCCTTCACGAACGGAGAGGCACGTATCCAAGCCCCATAAGCTTGACTCTCCTTCGTGAGTGTACCTTCACTCTCTATCCAAAGGTGATAGTCTCTATCCCCATGGTTCAGACAGCCACACCAGTAGCAAAAATTGGGCAGTCTTTCATACTTGAAAGACACCCAACTTTGCTTACCGTGAGGCAGAGATATAAGCCTCCCCCTACACAGTGGTTTATTTGTATCAATGGTGACCTTCATCCTCAAAAAACTGCCCCCATCCATCTCTCCCCCATCGATCTCTTGACAGACCATTCCAACTATTGCACATAGTTTTTCGGCTACTGTTTTATTCATAAATCGTATTAGAACATCGTGAAACTGAACCCATAACGAAGTTTTTTCAAACTCTAAATCCTTGATAGGGATTTCCTTGTCATACCACTGTAGAACAACGAGGTGTTTGTTGAAGCTCCAAGGGGCGTTGTCCATTATCCGCTCCACCTCTTCCTTCTTTTCAAGCGTGAATGGTAGGATGTGGTCACTACTTCTCCTAACTTCAAACCCCTTCACAGACCTCCATAGAGGGTTGAAAGTTCTTATCACTGCCTCAACATTTAGTGCCCTCCTTGTAAAAAACTTTGCTACCATGGTAAAGTTTTTGGTTGATGACTCATCGTCCAAACCCAGCTCTTCACCTTCCCTAGCATTCAAAGTCATTCTTTGCCAATGTTTTGTAAGGTTATCCATTTTATTCTGATACTCTCACCTCTCGTGTTTCCTAACCCCCAGTAAAATAGGAACCCAACGTCTAATCCTCTCCAAGCACTAAAATGCTTGTGATACATAGAGTCCTCCTAGCAAGAGTGTCAGATTTTACAGCCCAAGGAAGGTCTACTTTTGCCCTGGAGACCCCCCCTTAGAGACAAAGAAAAAAAACTTTTCCAAGCTTGTTTAGGAAAAGATAAAGACACTCATTTTGGTCTACCTGATAGTGATTTTTGCCTTAATTTGAAGGGCATTAATCAGCTTTAGCTCGGTTGGGTTCCAAATTTCCAAGCCGATTTCTTAACTTAAACCTATCTTAACTTGACTATCAGCTTTAGGTATTCTTAACTTAAACCTATCTTTTCCTATTCTTAAGTATGTTTATCAAAATAGAACAAAGTGGACCAAATAGACCAAATTAGACCGATTAGACTGAAATGGACTGCATGGACTGAATTGGACCGGAGTGGACTGAAATGAACCAAAATGGACTTTAATGGTGAACCAAAAATTGGACTATCTCCAGTTCATCCATAGTGTCGTCCAAATCCAGAAAGGTTATCCCAATACAAGAAGGTCGTCTAGCATAGAAGCACCTGAATGACCTTCCAACACTTAGAAATTCTCAGAGGAAATCTCTATCATAAAGTTTACGATTTGGACCACGTTCTACTATTTTGAAGTATGAGCAAAATCATATTCATCGCTCTAACTTCTCACTAAGTTCTTAACTTCTGATAGCAGTTGTGAAAGTTAAGTCTGAACCTTTTAACTTCCATCCATGTTGAGAGGAAGTTACTAAACAAGTAACCACTCCAAAGCTCACTATAAAAGGACTCAGCCATATCAAATGAAAGTAAGTTTTTACACTCTTAAAGTTGGAATTCCTAAGTTCTAGAGAGAAAACTAACTTCAGCATCGGAGGGTTCTTGACCGGTTCACCCCAGTCACCTTTGATCTTATGCTTCTTTGTTTTAGGTCTTCCAAACAACCACAAGCCGATTGAAACCCGGAGCATTTAGCCTATTGATTTTCTGTGCATCATTAGACTTAATGGACTGAAGTAAACTGAATTGGACCAAATCATCGGCCACATCACTAATTTTATATATTTATTGATTTGTTCTTCTAATTTTTTGATAATATTAAATATATTAACCGGTTGACTTTACACATTCATCTTGGACAATATTTTCCTCTTTTTTAATAATATCTTGGAGGATTTAATATATTTAATAGGATAAACTACATATTTGGTCTCTATCTTTTATACCATATTTCAATTTAGTCCCTAACTTTTCAATTGTATTAATTTGGTCTCTAACCTTTCAGTGCCATGTTAATTTAGTTCATGCCATTATCTCTTGGATGGAAAAGTCCAACGTGTCAAACGGCCTAAATAAATTTAAAAAAAAAAAAAATTCCTCATCAACTAATGGGTCATTGGGTTTGTTCACTTTTTTAAACTCCGTTTCATCGTCTTCTTCATTTTGTATTTTTCATTGATATGAAAAGTTATGGCACTACTAAGAATTACGGACGCGCGTCTTAATCTTCACAAATTAGTTATAACTTATATCCATCAACCCTTGTGCTCTGGTTTCACTTCCTTTCACCAAGAACTACTCTCCCACATCAAATTCTCACTGACCCATTTGCACCAAAACTCACAATGACTGATCTTTTCTTTCAAATCTCACCAACATTACAAATGGCCTCATTTCCCCCATTCACCAAGCAACCCTTTCCCCACACAAAACCTTCATCTTCCTCGTCATTTAATAGTGTCAAAAGATGACGATTTTTATGGAAGATAGTTAATTTTGTATAAAAGTTTTTAAAAGCAAAAGTTTTCGAGCAATTGAAAGGATCACTGGCAGTTTTATTGGTTCTAATTTAATATATGGATCCAAAATGTAAAGTGTGGCCACATTCCCAGCAATATGCTATCCTTTGACTTTATTTATGAAGAGTTTGTTTGTATAAAAACAAGAATATAAAAAGAGTAGTACCTTAAGCAGAGAGAGAGAGAGAGAGAGAGAGAGAGAGAGAGAGAGAGAAACGTGAAGGTGGGTTGTGGTCTAGTGAACCCTGTGGTGTGGGTTGTACATACTTGTAATAAATTAAGATCCATTTCTATTAGGGATTTTGATCCGAAATAGCCCCTCGCGTACATGTGAGTCTAACGATTTTTATTTTTTAATGTAATCTGACATGGCAGTACGGGTTTCAGTCCATGTGGCAAGCAAATGATTTTTATTTAGGCTGTTAGCTACGTTGGCATTTTCCATCTATCATTTAACATCAGAGACCATTTTGACACAACTCCAAAATGTTAAGGACTAAATTGACATATTAAAAGGTTAATGACCAAATTAAAATTAGTTGTAAAGGTTAAGGACCAAATATGTAGTTTATCCTATTTAATATTATCAAAATATTTTGAGGAATAAATCATTAAAAAAATGGTGAAGTGGTTGATAAAGTGGTTCAGTAGGAGTATAGCAACAATACAACATTAGATGCTACATTTTAACTTTTAAATACTAATAGATAGATGTTAGTTTGGTTGACTTTCTTGTGAACTCTGCGATTTGGGGTGGTTTTTCGTCCAGATTATCATACAAATGATTGGCAAACTTCATGCATTTTCAAATCCAATGCCACTTACCAAAGATACTTTCAAATACAATAAAACAAACAAGAGTTAACAGGTCATCTTGCAGATAAAAGGAGTTTCTTTTGTTGGCTGGGCCTGGGATGATCAATTTAATAAGTTTTTACTAACTATGAGATGACTATGCATACCAGTACCACATCGGAAGAAGTCACTGGATTTTGATAGATTTACACATCTGGTACATCTGGTTTGGCAATAAGAAGTGCCAGAGATTCTATTGTTATTTGATGGAACTTATTACTGTTTTAATGCAACAGGCCACACAACATTGGATGCTTAAAAAACAAACTTTGGTGTCATCATCAATTGGGTATATAACCTTATCATTACGAAATGGAGTTTTCGGAAACTTTATGCGATCGACAATGGAAAAGTTTCACATGATCTCTGTTGCTGATAATTTAAAAAAGAATAGAACAAAGGAGCTCACGTGGGGATCCAAATTGCATGCCAGGCAAAGCACATGTCATGACAGCATGACGCCCCATAATCCATCTTGCATTGGCTAACACATCACCGCCTATACTAGTAGAAGAATTCTAGTCACAATTTTCGACAGTTCTTAATCAATTAGACAATTAAAGCTTGTCCAATTGTCTCTGCACTCAGCGCTCAGCACATTAAGCTTGTTAGATGAGTTAACATTAGGTGATGATAGCCCTCATGGCCTTTCCATGACTCCATTTACTAAGCCTGAAACTAGAACCATAATATACCGACAGCTTGGTACTAACTTTTTTTTTGGCGAAAAGCACATTTTAGTCCCTACATTTTCAGGCTATTCTCATTTTAGTCCTTACATTTTATTTTTACCGCTTTTAGTCCCTGCCGTTACATCAGAAACAGAAAAAGCTAACGTGGCAAACGGCAGAATAAACAATACTAAATTAATGTCCACATGGCCTAAATTAATAATAAAAAATGCCACGTCAGCATTTAAATTAAAAAAAAAATTATTAATTTTAACTAAATAAAAAAATTAAAAACAGAATTAAAAACTAAAAATAATAGGAATTGAGATCTAATTGTGTCTTGAACAAGAACAACAAGAACACAATCTTAGATTCAAGAATACAAACCCAGAAATTTTTTTTTTTAAAAAAAAAGGCAAATTCCATTACTTGAATCTGAGAGTGCCAAATTACAAAAATACAACCTAAAAACAAGAAACGAAATCCAGATCTAGAGGCAAGATCTACAACAACCACAACTAACTAAGTACACAAATCTAATCACAATCTCAAATTCTTAAGCTGTCAACATGCTTGAAGGTGACGAAGTCGTAACCCTTGGATTTTCCAGTCTGCTTGTCGAGAATTACTACGGCTTCCTCGAGTTCTCCGTAGGAAGAGAAGAGGCTGCGGAGGCCTTCGATGGTGGTATCCCAACCCAGCCCACGGATAAAGAGCTTGCGCTGGGAAGAGTCGGAGTCGGCGAGAGATCGGACGACGTCAAAGACGTCCACGTGGTGAGAGGCGGCGTTGGCTATGATGTCGATGAGTTTACCCTTGTCGACGATGTTGTCCACGATCTTACGCATGTCTTTAGGTGTGAGTTTCGGGACGAAGGGGTCCATGTCCGAGACGGTCAGACCGAACCCATGAGTTTACCCAGGATTTTTTGCTTCAGCTCCACCATTGCTAGGTGGGTTGATATGGAGGGAGATCTTGTGTTTTGTTTTGTGGCTTTTGGATTGGATTTGGGTTCTTTGCTTCTGTTGCTGTTGTTGGGATGACATTTTTGAGAGAGAGAGAGAGAGTGTGGCGTTGTTGGTGTTGTTACATTTGAGATCTGGGTGTTGGTTTTTTGAATGAGTTTGAGCGAAGGAAAGAAAGTGTGTGTATGTGGGTGTTTTTTTCTTTCTTTCTTGTATCGGAATTGTGTTCTTGGTTTTTTTTTTTTTTTTTTTTTTTTTTTAATTTCTGGGTTTGTGTTCTTGAATCTAAGATTGTGTTCTTGTTATTCTTGTTCAAGACACAATTAGATCTCAATTCCTATTATTTTTAGTTTTTAATTCTGTTTTTAATTTTTTTATTTAGTTAAAATTAATAAATTAATTTTTTTTAATTTAAATGCTGACGTGGCATTTTTTATTATTAATTTAGGCCACGTGGAAATTAATTTAGTATTGTTTATTTTGCCGTTTGTCACGTCAGCTTTTTCCGTTTTTGATTTAACGGCAGGGACCAAAACGAAAAGCGTTTTTCAGGATAGGGACTAAAAGCGGTAAAAATAAAATGTAGGACTAAAATGAGAATAGTCTAAAAATGTAGGGACTAAAATGTGTTTTTCGCCCTTTTTTTTTTTTTTTGGAATATATATTTTACTAGAGGATTCAGTCTTGTCTTTATCCGAATTTAGAAATATGGATAGGAGAAGACCATCTCATCCCTTTTAGTAGATGTCCTCATGTGTGTAGATGGTCATGGATAAACCCAAAACCTGTTCATGTTATGCATGTATTAGAAAAAAAATAATGTTCAAATAGATTGTTGTACCCGAAGTTTATGTAACTAGGTAAGGGGACTTCTAATTTACTTCTTATTTTTTAATTATAAAAGATTCTATCATTGGAAAGATAGTGGACATGAGACTCATTCTTAAGATTAAAGATTTTTCTCATATGAACCACGTACATGATTAGAGCTTGATATAAGGACTTCCAAATTGATATTGATGCTTCACAGAATCAGTAGGCTGAACACTTCGGATTCGATAGGCTAATAGTTGTAGTGAAGGCCTGTAAAAATAAAAACGCTGTCAAAGAAGACCGGGGTGGACCGGCCAAATATCCTCCGATGGCTAAGTTAGTTTCTCACAAGAATGAAGTTCCAACTTTTTAGGAGTAAAATCTCAGAATGTGCTTACCTTGGGTTGATTCAGACCAGTCCTTATATAGGGAACTTTGGGGCGGTTATTGGCTTAATAACTTCCCTAAGATTCGTGGAATTCGGACATAACTTCCTCAACGGCTATAGAAGTTACAACCGCTGGTTGAAATTACATACTTAGGAGGAATTTGGGGCGATAAGCACGGGTTGGGTAACCGTTTTTCAGGATCTTGTGGTTCGAGCCTTCCGTACGCAAATGAGTACACGTGAGGATTTCCTAAGTGTTCTGTGGTCGTCCATGTGCTTTGCTCATGGATGACCCTTTTTCATGGTCGTGTGATCATCCATGTGCTTTGCCCATGGACGACTCCCTTCCCCATGGTCTAATTGAACTCAGCGATTTCCCTGGACGACCACTATGGACGAACCAGAGATGGTCATTTTGGCTATCCCATCAAATATTATTAATGATGAAGTGAGATTATTGTTACATTTTTTTTTCCCCCACAGTGTTACCTCAAAACTTTCAACCAAAAACTAATCATTGTTCGTGATGGATTGACCCATACAAGATAAATTGCTGACTCAGAGAATTTTTTCAAAGCAATGATGATGAAGATGAAGTGGACTGCAATCTCTGTGACAGATTGCCTCTTACACTAATAAAGAAATACAATTTCGAGACACGCTTCCTCTGTGTGTGAATGCACACACGCGCGCGTGTTTTATGTTAGTACTACGGTTATATAATATAAGGACTATTTGCTTATACATAACTTTTACCTGGTGAAAGTGAAACTAGAAAAGATCACCTCTCGCTGCAACGGAAACAAAGATATTATCATGGCTTCTAATTTGTGGACTCTATGCCTAAGTTTCTTGCTTTTGGCCTCGGGGGCAATGAGTGCAACGCCTAGGAAAGCCATAGCTGTACCATTCGGCCGAAACTATGTACCAACGTGGGCTTTGGACCACATCAAGTACTTCAATGGCGGTTCAGAGATTCAGCTCTCACTGGACAAATTCACAGGTAAGGCAATTACCATTGCTCATTGAAATCTCAGCATTTTAATAAGTTCTTATGTTTTAAACTTTGTTCCGCAATATTGAATAGGAACTGGCTTTCAATCCAAAGGATCTTACTTGTTCGGTCACTTCAGCATGCAAATAAAAATGGTTCCAGGAGATTCAGCTGGAACAGTTACTGCTTTCTATGTAAAATCTGGTTCTCTATTCTTTAGTATAGGAGCATACATACACATAGTAGATAAAGCTATTGGGTGATTTTTGTTGGTCTGGTCACAGTTATCTTCACAAAATTCGGAGCACGATGAGATGGACTTTGAGTTCTTGGGGAACAGAACAGGGCAACCTTATATTTTGCAAACAAATGTGTACAGTGGAGGGAAGGGAAATCGAGAGCAGCGAATTTATCTTTGGTTTGATCCAACCAAAGCCTACCACACTTATTCTGTCCTATGGAACTTGTATCAGATTGTGTAAGCCTTCCGTTTTGTCCTTTGACCACTTTCTCTTTCCTTGAAATTACAAGTATTTGAGAGAATTCTTATGTTGCACTTTTTGTCTTCTTTATACTGCACCAATTATAGTTTGATTATGTAAATTTGATTGGATAAGCATGCTTGTATGGAGTGTTTATTAAGTCATACTCGCATATAAACTAATTATAACTTGGTAATTAGTTCTTTTAGATATAAGAACACGTGACTAGCACTTTCCTTGGTCAAGTACAAACTTTGGTAATTTACAAACTAACTAGAATGAATGTATATGAATATGATACAGGTTCTTTGTGGATGATGTGCCAATAAGGGTGTTCAAGAACAACAAAGACTTGGGGGTAAGATTCCCATTTAACCAACCCATGAAAATATATTCAAGCCTCTGGAACGCAGACGACTGGGCCACAAGGGGTGGCTTGGAGAAGACAGACTGGTCCAAGGCTCCCTTTGTAGCCTCTTACAAGAGCTTCCACATTGATGCATGTGAGGTATCAGTGAATGCAAGGTTCTGCCAGACTCAAGGGAAGAGATGGTGGGACCAGAAGGAGTTTCAGGATCTTGATGCCTTCCAATACAGAAGGCTCAGTTGGGTCCGCCATAGATACACCATCTACAACTACTGTACAGATCGTGTTCGCTTCCCTAGCCTCCCACCCGAGTGCAAACGAGACCGCGATGTTTAGAACTAAAAGTTTTTTTTTTTTTTTTAATTAAGTTTTACTACTACTGCTATTTATTAATGATGTTCTTTTGTGCTACTACTACATTTTATATCATTATCTGTTTTCACATACATCTGATTCCTCTGTCAGTGTCTCAGAGGTACAAACTCCGTAGGTTACATTGATTTACATACACGCTCTGCATATAGGATGTGGCTGCACTAGACAACAACCTCCTAGTTTCAAGATTTGCGTCCACAACACCAACTTGCTAGTTCCAAGTCAAATTTCAAGGTTTGTCTCTGGTGAATATTTCACCGGTTCTTGCATCAAGCACATGGAGGGCGTTTATTTGGTGGGTAATTATTGGGTACTCTCGGAATACCATAAATGCATACTCTCTCATTTTACATAATTGTGGGTCTCGCTAATTAAATTTATGATTGGATCTACAATTCATGTGAGCGGGAGGAGTACGCATTTAAGATACTCTCAAAGTATTAAATAATTTTCCTGACTTAATTCTGACGCTCTTTTGCCAAATTAAATCCATTAACAAAGTAGAAAACATGAGTCACACATCGTAATTTTTTATATTTTTTATTTTATAATTTCAGTAGTTATAACAATAAAGAAAATAATTTGTACCATGGTTTTTCTATTAAAGGGGAGTAAGTAATGTCTCTAAGTTATAAGGCTCTTGATGTAATCATAATTTTTTTTTTTATGATTTATTTATTTATTATTCGATAGCTAAAACTATGGGAGATGGGATCCGCACCCCTGGTTCTCATGGTAAAATAAAACAAATAGTGCCAATATATTACAAAACTCTTGGCACAATCATAGTTAACTACAATTCCAATTTGGAGCAATAAATCTTCATAGATGATGGTTTCAACCATGCAAATTTTTGGAAAGGACTTTGATTCTTATAGTGCCTTGGCTAAAAAAAATTATTGCTTATCTATTTGACTTTTCTTTGAATGAAATGAAAGTCCTTTCTTTATCAAAAAAAGTAATTGGTTACTAATTATAATTAGCGTTGTTGATGATACTTAGCCAAGATGGGTGTGATGTGTGATCATAAAGAAATCTGAATATGTAGAAAAGATGCACATGCCCATTGAAAATGGTTGGAATTACCAAGATCAACTTGTAATAAAATATTTATATTTGAGAAAACGTGTATGTGGTTATCAAGATGTTGTACATTATTATATAGGGAATAAATCAAGATGAGCTTGATTACATAGTGGCTTACATAGTGACCGGTAGCATTGGCGAGTTAGCACCTTAATGTTGTCATGATAGGGAATAGATTAGGATAATCTTGCAAGCAAAAATATGGATTATTGGAGATCATAGAAGTTCGAATTTGATAATTAATGGAGCTCACAAAAGTCTAACATTAATACCATATTATATTAGTAAAATATAGCTTTGATACCATGTTAGAAAATGTGACACATAGCTTGGACACATGTTAATGTGCATGAGAGATATAAAGAAAGCTATGAGAGAGAGAGAGAGAGAGAGAGAGCATGATTTGGCTTTAAAGGTCCACAGCAAAAAGTGTTTGATTATTACACTTTACTATTAATCTTTATGTTTTAAAGTGATATTGAAGGATATTTATAGTTGGATCATAGACTGACCATAGATTAACACAAGATTCTAATACTTCTATAAGTATAATTATGATTACTTGCAGTCCAAATAAAATTATAATTACTTTAATTTCACTTGAAGTAGAATTAGATACATTAGACTTGGATGAGAGTTATATAACTGACTTGAACCTTAACTAGGATTGGGCCTTGATATCTCTTATTAGGTGGATCAATCACTAGGTCCAACAAGATTTGATTTGTAGCTAATTACATTTGAAACTGCAAACTTAGCCATTTCAAAAACGTTTGATGTACTAGGAAAATGATCAAAATATTTATATTTCCATTCTGCTCACCTTGTGTTTATTGCTTAATTACATTAGCACAAGTGCACAACTAGGAAAATAATTATTTGATGTATACATTATTCTTTTCACAGTTTGTGAATTTCACAATCATGTGAGACTCATACAATGTGAGGAAGAGAATACATATATTGGATACATGAGATACCTTTTTCGTAAGACGATTCTTTGAGGTAATTAAATGTAACCCTCATTAGACAATAGCTTTAGCCACTCTGTTTCCAACAAGAAGAATGAAGAAAAGACATTCAAAATTATTGAGGGTCAAAGATACATCCCTAGGACCTAAATCAATATTTGGTGGTATTGCTTAAATGAAAAGGGTAAAAAAGAAATGAAATTCAGAAAGCAAAACATAAAATGAGAGGGGCAAAAATAGAGACAATAATGCAGTTGACAACTAGTTTTTATCACTTCCAGTTGTTGGCAACAATGTGAGCCAAATCCACAACCCTTTGAGAGTAACCCCATTCGTTATCGTACCAAGCAATTACCTTCACCATGTCATCTCCCATGACCAATGTCAATGATGAGTCAACAGTTGAGGATACATCAGTGCACCTGAAATCCACTGAAACAAGGGGCTCATCGCAAACAGAAAGAATACCATTGAGCTCCTTCTCAGCACTTTCTCTGAAAGCAGCATTCACCTCTTCAGCAAAGGTCTTCTTAGATACCTGGACAACAAGGTCGACCACAGACACATTTGGAGTAGGCACACGCAGGGCGATCCCATTGAGTTTGCCTTTAAGAGATGGTAGGACAAGGGCCACAGCCTTTGCTGCACCTGTTGAAGTGGGAACAATGTTTAGAGCTGCAGCTCGTGCACGCCTGAGATCGCGGTGGCTGGCGTCTAGTAGCCTCTGGTCACCGGTGTACGAGTGAGTGGTAGTCATGGTGCCCTTGATGATGCCTGTCACATATTTGCATTTTTATTATTTATAAACAATGAGAGACTAAAATTTTCAAATTTGAGCATGAAATTTTCTGTTGTACAATTTGAAAATTAGCTTCAAAAATCATAATAGACCCAGGTAAATTCACCTTTTAAGTTTTAACAACAAAATACTCTAAAGCTAAAAGGGAACAAAATACTGACATGACTTTTTAATGTGATTGAAGTAACATTACTTTTATTTTGATCCATCATTAATAATTTAATACCACTTTTATTATGAATCAATTATAACAAATTATGTTAATAAATTGTGAAAAATGTACGTCTTTAGACTTGTTGAAAATCTACAGGTTAGGGGAATGGGATGAAATATGAATTACCAAACTTCTGGTCAAGGACCTTGACAAAGGGAGCAAGGCAATTAGTGGTGCAAGAAGCATTGCTGATGATGGCCTCGGCTGGGTTGTAGGCGTCTGCATTGACTCCTACCACGTAGGTAGGGATGTCACCCTTCCCAGGGGCAGTAATGAGCACCTTCTTAGCCCCAGCCTGAATGTGCTTCCCTGCACCCTCTCTATCAACAAACACCCCGGTCCCTTCGATTACCAGGTCGATCTCCAAGTCCCTGCACTTGTGGTGGCAAGTTCTTTTTCATTAATTCAGTCTCTAAAAAATGTCAAAGATCTCAATGCCAAAGCCATTCATTCACTACTTACTGAACAAATTAAGAAGTGAACTTACTTCCAGGGTAGGTTGACGGGGTTACGGTTTGATACGACCTTGATGATCTTGCCATCAACGGAGATGGCTTCGTCGCCAGAAGGCTTGACATCAGCGTCGAAGATGCCGAGGGTGGAGTCGTACTTGAGGAGGTGGGATGCCTGCTTCACACCTCCAGTGTCATTGATGGCAATGACATCCAAAGGGGAGTCCTTGCGGCCATGCCAGCACCTCAAGAAATTTCTGCCTATTCTACCGAACCCATTTATGGCCACCTTTAGCTTCGCTTCCACTACCCCTCTCCTGTATCCTTCACTTGCAGCCTAATTCATCATGTTAGAATAATAATTGAAATGATTAACTTCATTTATAATTGTTTTTGAGATAAACGATAGTTTATCATGGCATCAAAATGTGTTCTTGAGTTTAAACATTATATTCACTCTGCACAGTGCTAATTGACCAATTCACGCGCGACATATACACACTGAAGCTCCGGCGCCCAATTAAGTTATTTAAACGAACATTGTCACACATGTTCAAGTTAAAGGCCATTCACTTTAATTTTATCATGTGCCTGCTCGTCTGTCTAGGTTAGAGTGCTGTATGGAATTTTAGAATCGTAATTCACATGCTGCAATTTTAAAGAATATTTTGTTTTCAAGCAAATGTAACTTGACTACTTAATGATATCAATATTCTATATATGATAAAGAATTTTAAATCGGAACCTTTTGTTAGTTGTATTAGCTACTCAAGACCCTCCTAGATTTTCATAAATTCCAATGATTTACGTACAAGAGCATATATTTCTTTTAGGTGATGATTGTCATTTGTCACCCTTCAAATCTCTGTTTATTAAAAATATTTAAAACAGTGTTGATTAGTACACACTCGTGTGTACAAAGTGTATATGTCATATCAATTAAAATCGTATCTTCAAAACACAATTTAACTTGTAAAATCTTATTTTCAAAAAACAACTTTATAATTTCAAAATTATCATTGTTAAAACACAATTTCTAAAAATATGTGTACGAATGTATGCAACAAACATTAATAATATTTAAATGTCCATTGTATATTAGTTAAAAGTATTCATTACACATTCTTCACTAGCATATATTATTGGATAAATAACAATTATCATGGAACTGAATGTCATAAATTCCAAATCATATTGTATTTATAAAAAAATTAAAAATTAAAAAAATTCAAACCGGTATGGTTAATAATTTTACCAAACCATTGTGATATAATGGTGGAACATAAAATATGAGAGGATTGTACGATTAACTGTATGCTATGGACAAGAGAAGTTCGACTGGAAGTGGAACAGTAATGATCAATTATGCATTTGGCGAGTAACTCACAGCATGTGTCTGGATAGCGACGATTGCAAAGATGTCATCTGAGCTTTTCCTCCCAAAGGAAAGGCAAGCTGATGAGTTGCGTAGGCCTGAGAATTCTGCAAATCCTTTCCCATTTGCCTGAATAAGAAAAGAAAAGAGCATATAGTATTGGTTTAACAATTCGATCATAATCAAAACAAGCTACAACATGAACAAAGAAGCATTTTTTTTTTTGGATTAACGAACAAGTATATTGTATTCCTTCTTATATATTTGAAGAGAGAGAGAGGTGCATGAACCTGAAGAGATGGTTTGGCTACAGAAAGAGTAGCCGAAGCCATGGTTGGCAGCCAAAGCGAGAATTAATGTATAGTAGTAAATTAAAAAAGCGTGGCTGCTGCAGCGCAAGTAGTAGTACTACTACAAGTAGCAAAAACCATGACCATCAACGTTGCATTATCTTATTAGTAAGTAGCAGAAGAGGTTACGGTGTGGACGCTTGGGAAACAATGAGAGGATGAGATTTTGGATAGCCCTCTCATTCAACGAATGGTTGTGGTTGCTGATTTCTTGTGTACCTGCTCTCTCCTCTCCACCACTATCTCTTTTTCTTTTCTTTCTTTTTTGTTTTTGTTTTTTTGTTTCGGTTTAGGAGAGTGTTGTGGACTGGACAGAAACTCTCCAATTTCCATCATCTGGCTATCTTTTGGTTCCCTGTTTTTGGACTTTTGGGCCTAAGCCCTCATTCTTCATTAAGTGGGCCAAATCAGGGCTCTGCAATTTTTATTGTGTGTTAAGCAGTTCTTTTCCCCTCTATACATGGTCTTTGCTACTTGTAGAAGTACTACTTGTGGCTGTGGGTTTAATTGTGGCATTTAACAAGTTACGCCCCTCAAGTATTTGTATATGAAGAGATTGGCCCAAGGTTTATATGCCTTTAAAGCTATGCACCAACCTATTTTGGAGATGAATGCCTTGTTTAGATCGTGAGCTCTTCTGAATCCAAGACCTCCTGAGGTTTTTGGTTTGCATATAGATTCCCGAGCCTTGGGATAAAGATGGTGCTTTTGAGTCCATTAAACCCCAAAAGAAGTCACACATTTTTGCATTAATTTGGGAACAAGTGGATGTTAGCAATTGAAAGGAGGACATCCAATAAGCTGGAATGGATGTAAGGACAAATCGTATTAGAGTGGATCAAGCTGCCTGTGAAAGTAATTTAGGCCATGTTTGGTTTACTGGTTTTCATCACTCATTTTCCAAATTTTGTGGATCCCACAAGAACTTGTTTTATCTTTTCCTAACTCAATTTCCAAAACTCAATACTCAAAAAATTGAGTTTGAGTTGTAAAAACTGAGAACAATGTTTTGATGTTTTCTAGTGATGAGAATTGAGTTTCAGTGAAATTTTTGTAAAATTAAGCAAATGAGTGGGACCCACTCACATGACTAGTCTCATCACAATCTGTCTTTATGCAAAAATTAGTTGGCCTCAATCACTCTCTCTAACCTATGCGCTCTCTCCTTTCCTTCTTCATTTTTTTCTTCTACACAACTCTCTCTCCTCATCAAACCTCCACTACTCCTCCACAAACCTCCAGTCACCACTACCACAAGCCACCACCACGAGCTACTGCGAGATGGCTCTCACTCTCAGGCCCCACTGTCTCAAGTCTCTCAATTCAAGCTTAACCCAAGTGAATCAAAACTCATACACACACACACACACACACAAAGGAGAAGGAAAGAGGTTCTAACACAAATGCACACCACAACTCCATCAAAAACCATGATAATATTTAAACATGAGAATTAATATTTTATTAAGATTTAAAAAAAAAAAACAAAAAAACAAAAAACAAGCCCCAAACCATTGAGATGGATGGTACTTCGGTTGGAATTCATGACCGGAAGGGAAGCAACGTTAAATTAGTGTAAAGTGAGTCTGAACACACTTCATAAGTCTTGCTTGGTTGCTTGAATTTATTTACTGTTTTTTTTTTTTAAGTCAAAAGGTATGAAATTTATTTTTACTATATGTTGTTATATGAGTATATAGTATTATTCATCAAAAGTATGAGAAATTGAGAACTTCTTTCATTAGTCTCTCTGCCGCTAAGAAAGTAGGTTTCCCTGCTTCTCTTAGGCTGTAGAAGTTTTGTCCCTTCATTGAAGGAGAGTTTGTTCGTGTGTTGTTTCTTTGTACTCTAAGAGTATCACGCATACTCTTAGAGCTTATGGGGTTTTTTTCTAGGGGTTTGGGAAATAGTTTTCTTATACTTTCCTTACATTTTTGCGTGGTCCTATTATCTGGGGAGAATGGAACAACTAACCAGGAGGTGGGAAAATATGTCACTTTTAGACAAGGAGAGAAAGGATTTCACACTTCCTGAGGATCATCGAAAGGGAGAATTTGTAATTGCTGCTAAGTTCTTAACTTCGCGCTTTCTCCAAATGGAAGCGGTAGCAAGAACTTTTAAGTAGATATGGCGTTTCAACAATGGGTTCAGAATACGTAATCAAGGAAATAACATCATCCTGTTTGTCTTTGATAACCTGGCTGATGTTGATAAGATCCTGAATAGTCAACCTTGGAGTTTTGATAAACACTTGATCCTCATGCAAAGGTACGCGAATGATGTTCCCGTCAATGAGTTAGCGTTTAACAAAGTTCCATTTTGGGTGCAAGTCCATGATATCCCATGCAGTTTTTTAACGAGGAAGGTGGCTGAGAAGTTGTGTGATACTGTGGGCGAGGTCCAGAAATCAATTGGCGCAGTTGACGACGACGGAAGTAGTTTTTTCCGAGTTCGGGTTATGGTGGATATCACTCTTCCTTTGTGCAGAGGAAGGGTCATCTCTCTAACCAATGGAAGCAAGAGCTGGGTAAATTTTAAGTACGAACGGTTACCAAATGTGTGCTACTGGTGTGGGCATTTGGATCATGATGACAGGGATTGCGAGCTTTGGATTGAAAGCAAGGGCACGCTGACCACTGATTAGTAACAATTTGGTCCGAATCTAAGAGCACCACCGTATAAGACAACAGGTAGAGATGTCATCTATGTCCCGGGGTATTTTGAGGGAAGAGCTCGGCGCCCTCAAGGCAGAACGGTGGTGGCGCAACCAGTGGATGTAGTTCCGGACATGGAAGTGGAGTGGACAGGTGGAGTAATGAATGCTGAAACCGTTACTAGCAATGAATCACCTATTAATTCAGGAGAAGAGTCTGTTACAGAGAAAAGCCTTAAGCACGCCAACTCCAATCCGGTTTTCTCGCAGTCTGTGAAGCACAATTTAGGGTGCATTGATTTGGTTTGTCCTGTAACATCCAACGTGATTGAAGGCGTAATAAATGTGACCAACTCAGCAAGATCCGTTGAGAAAAACATTACGCTGAGTGAATTAAATAAGGGCAATAATCTCGGAGATACAAATTTAAATCCCAAGATTATCGAGTCAGCCACCACTAGTAGGGTTCCGGAGTTAATGCAAAAAACCCTAGTTGACTCTAACAATGCCAATCATACGCCTAACCCTACCATTAATGAGCTTGTGATCCAAGCCGTTGATGGGGACGTGTCATAACTTGCCAATCTCAGAACGTGGAAACGGATCATGCGCCAATCTAAACCTAGTGGGGCAGAGGCCAAAGTTGAGCAAGGGAAAAAAAGAAAATTAAGTACTGAATTATCAGGTCAGCACGTTGTACCTAGCAAGTGCATGCAGGTTATTCATGTTGATCAGAGTTCATCCAATGTATTGGCGGAGGCTGTGGAGCAGCCCTGCCAAGAGCCATGAGTCTAATAGTGTGGAACTATCGCGGGCTTGGGAACCTAGTGACAGAGAAAGAGCTTGGTGAGATTGCCCGGGCAAAAGATCCTTCCGTCATGTTCATAACCGAAACATGGGCGGATGAAGATAGGCTAAAAACAATAAAACACAGGTTACAGTTCGATCACATGTTCATGGTCCCTCGGATTCATCGAGGTGGGGGACTTGTGCTATTTTGGAAGGATTCTATCAAGTTGAATGTGGAGACTTCATCAAAAAACCACATTGATTGCATCATCGAAAAGGGAAGTGAAGATGCGTGGAGGTTCACGGGATTCTATGGCGAACCTATCACCCATAAAAGGTTTGAGTCATGGGATTTACTGAGACATCTGAATAGTCAATTTGGATTACCATGGCTGTGTAGCAGTGACTTTAATGAGATTTTGAGAGGATCGGAGAAGATGGGTGGGAGTACTAGAAGTTACACACAAATGCAACTTTTTAGAGACACCATTGATGAATGTGGCTTCCTAGACATGGGTTATAAGGGTCATCCGTTCACGTGGAAGAAGTTTTTCAGTGATGGGAGAACAATTGTAGAGAGGTTGGATAGGTGTTTGGCTAACAATGAATGGTTGGTTCAATTTGGGGGCTCTATGGTGCACCATCTGACATGTAGTACCTCGGATCACTCACCCCTGTGGATCATACCCGAAAATTTGGTGGTGGTTACTTTAGAAAAGCCATTCCGTTTTAAAGAAATGTGGCTTGCCGAGAAAGGGTGCTCAAATACTGTCAAGGCCGAATGGAGGAAGGGCAGAAACAACAACAGTCCATCGGGTATTGTCAGAAAAATTGAGGAATGTGGTCAAGCTTTAACAAAGTGGAGCCGCAATTGCTTTGGTAGTGTCCGCAGAGAATTGAAACACAAATAGAAACTGTTGGCTCAAGCAGAGCTGGAAGCTCTTACCACAGGGGTGAACTTTAAAGCCAGAATGCTCAAAACCGAGGTGAATGATCTCCTTGATAAGGAAACAAGGATGTGGTTCCAGCGGTCTAGATCTCTTTGGGTTGTACATGGAGATGAGAACTCTAAATATTTTCACCGGAGGGCAACCCAAAGATTGAGGAGAAACCGGATTGATGGGATCATGGATTCACAAGGAAGGTGGTGCTCGAATCCAAGGGAGGTAGCTTCGGCAATACTAGATTTTTACGGTAACTTGTTCTCCTTACCCCATACTTGCCAACCTGATGTGGTATTGGATTCAATTCAGTGCATTGTGACTAATGATATGAATAGGCATCTCTTGGAGGGATTTTCGGAGAATGAAGTGCATATGGCTCTTAATCAAATGGCCCCTCTGAAAGCTCCAGGCCTGGATGGGATGCCCCCCATTTTCTATCAGCACTACTGGGATTTGGTGGGTAAGGATATCACTCAATCTATTCTTTCCTTTTTAAATTCAGCCTCCCTTCCGGAACACATAAACCACACCTTTATCACTTTAATTCCAAAAGTCAAAAACCCTGAGTTAGTATCTGAATTTCGCCCTATAAGTTTATGCAATGTTTTGTATAAAATATTTTCCAAGGTGTTGGCAAATCGTTTGAAAAAAATCCTCCCTCATATAATCACTGAAAACCAAAGTGCCTTTACAAAAAACCGGTTGATTACAGATAATATCCTTTTAGCTTTTGAGTCGCTTCATAGCATGCAAATCCATAATTCTTCAAAGGGGGGTTACATGGCTCTTAAGCTTGATATGAGTAAGGCGTATGATCAGGTGGAGTGGGCTTTTTTAGAAGCCATTATGAGGAAATTGGGGTTCCATGAGCAATGGATTTCACTTATGATGCTTTGTATATCAACTGTATCATATTCCATCCTAATTAATGGTGCACCAACGGGGTTCATTAAACCTACTAGGGGAATAAGGCAAGGAGACCCCCTCTCCCCGTTCTTGTTCTTATTATGCACCAAAGGCCTCCATGGCTTACTCTCTCAAGTAGCATCGAGGGGTGACATACATGGTTTCTCTCTTAGTAGGAGGAGCCCTTCACTAACCCATCTACTTTTTGCAGATGGTAGCTTGTTATTTTGCAAATCAAATGTTGAGGAATGTCAGAAAGTTATGGAAGTGTTGCAAGTTTATGAGATGGGGTCAGGGCAACAACTCAACAAAGCAAAAACCACAGTTTTCTTTAGCAAATCCACCAATGATGATAGTAGGCACTTGATTAAAGATCGTTTGGGTGTGGAAGAGATTCGGAGTTATGAGAAGTACTTGGGGCTACCATCCTTAGTGGGTAGAAATAAAAAAAGTAGTTTCAACTACATAAAGGAGCGTGTGTGGCGGAAGCTTCAAGGTTGGGAAGAAAAATTACTCTCTCAAGCCGGTAGAGAAATCTTGATAAAGGCGGTGGCCTAAGCAATTCCCACCTACTCAATGAATTGTTTCAAGTTTCCAATTGGTTTGTGCAATGAGATTGAGGGGCTCATTAGGAAGTTTTGGTGGGGTCAAAGGGGAGATAGGAGGAAAATACATTGGGTTAGATGGGAGGAGCTTTGTAAACCTAAGAATGAGGGTGGCATGGGTTTCAAGGACCTTGCATTATACAATGATGCCCTCTTAGCAAAACAAGCTTGGAGATTACTACATAATACAAATTCCCTCTTCTATAAGGTCTTCAAATCTAAGTTCTTTCCAAGTTGTTCCATCATGGAGGCAACGGAGGGTCATTCGGGTTCATACGCATGGAGGAGTATTTTAATTGGTAGAGAGGTGCTAAAGGAAGGGATGAGATGGAGGGTGGGCTCGGGTGCAACAATTAAGGCCTGGTTTGACCCCTGGCTTCCATCAGAATTCCATTCTTTTATCGCTTCCCCACTAGTCAGGGGCTTTGAAGATGTTACTGTAGCAAGCCTTATCAGTCCGGATTTAGTTTCTTGGAACATTCCTCTGCTAAATGATCTTTTCCTCCCACGAGATATTGCTTTGATCAAGTCTATTCCACTGAGCAACATAGCAGTTGAAGACAAGCTCCTTTGGCCCTTTACTCCCTCGAGCATTTATTCTGTTAAGTCGGGGTACCAGTTTCTTTGCAAAATCCAAAGTTTGGATGACCATTCTTACCAACCGGACACTAATAATATTTGGAAGAAGGTGTGGGGACTCGCAGTACAGCCAAAGATAAGGAATTTTTTGTGGCGTGCAATTAAAGACACCATTCCGACGAAAGCGAATCTCAAACGGCGAAGAGTAATTCCATCCGACTGCTGTGATCACTGCCATAACACCTCGGAGAATACCTTACATGCGTTGTGGTCTTGCCCTTCTCTGTCTCAGGTGTGGTCACTTGATCAATGCTGGAGGAACTGCTATACCAGGACGTTTCAGAGTTTCAGGGACCTAATTGAGCACATTATTGATGAAGGTTTGAATTTGGATTACTTTGCTACTATCGTGTGGATGGTGTGGCGTAGGAGGAATACTTTGAGAACCACCAACAAGCCCTTTCCGATTCAGAAAGTGCTTCTTGAGGTGCGAGCAGTCCGTTCAGCTTTTGTTCGCTCTATTCCTCCTAAACCCCCTCACCCTCCCTCTCGAGGTTCAGAACGGGTTATCTAGAAACCTCCACCCTGGCCGAGACACAAAGTGAACTTTGACGGGGCTGTGTATAGGGAGGACGACTCAGCTGGTGTTGGTGTTGTGATTAGGGATGAGAAGGGTCTTATGGTGGCTGCAATGACGTAAAAGATCCCACTCCCCTACTCTGTCACTGCTGTGGAGGTTCTTGCAGCAATAAAGGCTCTGAGATTTGCTGGTGACATTGGTCTTGAGTCTTTCATCCTTGAGGGGGACTCCAAGATCACCATTGATGCTCTGGTAGGGGAAAACATGGAGCATGCGGAGTTTGGAAACCTGATAGAGGAAGCTAAGTGGCTGTCAAGATAGTTTGGTGATGTTAGTTATAGTCATGTTAGAAGACAGGGCAATTGTGCCGCACATAACAATGCTAGACATGCAAGACATGTTAGCGAGTATACGGTGTGGATGGAGGATGTTCCTTCACATCTTTCTGCTGTAATTCAAGCCGATTTGGCATCTTTTGAATAAAGTTACAGTGTTCTTTCTCAAAAAAAAAAAAAAAAAAAAAAAAGTAATTGCTTAGGAACTTGGTAGATCTCGATTCTGTCAGTCTTATAGTCTTTTAATTACAACCACAAAAGAATTGATTTCTTAAATTTTCAATGGCTAATATTTAATAGGCTGAATAATTTTTAATGTTAAAGACAGTATTGAGCCCTAGTATTTCCAACAAAGACATCTACAACTCAAATCCCTCCTCCTTTAACTATTATAAAAAATAAATAATAAATTAAAAAAGTGCAATAACAAAGTTGTAATATGATTTACCTTTGTTTGCAGAAAACACATAGGCAAAAATGATAACAAAGATAATAGTAGAATTGAAAACTTTATGCATATTTCTCCTCAATTAATCTGCCCAATAGAATTGCAAAAAAGAAAAGAGTACGTATTTATGGCACAAATAACTTTGTTATATTTCAAAATGATGCTAATGCCAACCATGGAGTAGTCCAAAGGGTTACGTCCAAAAAATAAAAAATTGAAGGGTTAATTAGATTTGCGTTTGAAAAATAGTAAGAACAGCTTTATTTTGAACCACTACATCGATATTAAAATACTCTAAAATATTCCTTCATCTATAAAAGTTTATTCTTGATTATAAAAAAAAAGTTCAGCAATTAAGCTAAACTAGACCAAAACAACACATTGAGGAAATTTATAATATATATATATATATATATATATATTGGAATAATATAAGGGTTTAATGAAAAATGAATGATGCTTTCATTAAATTTTCCTTTTCAAGGTAATATTGAAAATAATAATAATAAATTCCGAAGGTGTAAGCTTGACAGGATGGAGACATACTACACACCCGAATTCACAATAAATTAGACGTGTCATATTAAGACCCGTGTATAGTGTTCTGTAACTTAATTACCATTTTGTTCATTGGCAGTTGAGGGTAGATTACGGCTCCGCTTAGGAGTTCATAAGGGAAGGGAAGGGAATGGAATGGAATAGAATGATCATAAGGGAATGGAAAGGAATGGAATGGAATGGAATGTATTTAAGTAAGGAAAAAGAATGGAAAAGAATGGAATGAAATGGAATTAAGTAATCTTGATTGGATGTTTTAAAATAAAGGAATGGAAAGGAATGAAAATTAATGGAATGTAAGTAATTTTGATTAGGAGCAGCATGGAGGGAATGGAATGGAATCATTTTATGGCAATATTACTATTAGACCCCTATTTTAAAATAAAGAGTTGAATATATAGGGGTATTTTGAGAGTTTTAGTAAAAAAATCATTAAATCTAATTTCATTCCCTTCCATTCCTCCCAATTTCGAGGGGAATAAAAATTTGAGGTTTTAAGGGAATAGAGAGGAATGAGTGTTCCCTCCTACCTATTCCATTTCCTCCCACTTAAACTCTCAAACAAGAAAATGGATTTTCCATTTCCTCTATTAAAACTCCCAAACAAAGGAATGGAAGAATATTCTAAAATGATTCTTTTCATTCCTTTCCATTCCATTCCATTCCCTCCTCCCAAGCAAGGCCTACCTCTCTACTTATCATTTGTTATAAAATTTATCCATTAAAATAACTTTATAATTTTTCTAACTTTAATATATAAAAAATAGAAGTTTATAATTTTAAAATTTGACCTTTTCTTTTTTAGTTGAAAATTTAATCACCAAATTCACCACAGTATGTGCAAACAATAGTTATACTCCATACATTTTTGTTAGCGTCATGTGTCCATGTGTATTGGCAAACTGTATCCAAAACGTATACAAATTATGTCTTGAGTTGTAGGTTTTGATTACTCTTTTTAAAGAAACTAATTTTAAAGAAATGACATTAATTTGGGACAAAATTGCCAAATGCCTTTTTCGGGCAAAAATAGTAGCTCTTTGCTCCATTTTCCAAACTAATTAGGAAAATGTCCATTTTTTGTAATTCGATTTGTGATAAATCGAGTTTAAAAAAAAAAAAAAAAAATTCTGAAGCCCTATAACGGCGTTTTTAATGACTTATAGTGATGTTTTAAAAACTTATAGTGGCATTTTGTAACTCGACCTCCATGAAATCGAGTTATAGGCAATTTTTTTTAATTTTTTTAACCTATAACTCGATTTCATAGAGGTCGAGTTACAAAACGCCACTATAGGTCCTTAAAACGTCACTATAGGCTCCTTAAAAACGCCGCTATAGGGTCTAACTCAATTGATCACAAATCGAGTTTCAAAAGAAGGGCATTTCCCTAATTAGTTTGGAAAATGGGGCAAAGAGCTGCTATTTTTGCCTGAAAATGGCATTTGGCATTTTTTCCCATTAATTTGTGCTAAAACTCATTTTAATTTTAAAAAAACAACAATATTTGCTTACTCTTTTGTAAATATCACTTAACCAACTGCAGATTTTGTAATTAGGTTTTTTTTTTTCATTGAAAAGTATACATTTGGGGCTTAAATTTGAGCACATGAATGTCCTATTTTGGATGGGAAACAAATGAAATATGATTTTTGAAGTTGGCTCTAATTTTAGTTACGGGAAGCTATAGGATTTTCTTGGCCCCCTTCATTTTCCTTTGTTTTCTCTTCACTTAAATCAACTCTGAATTAATTCACCAAACACTCTTCAGGAACCTTCTCATTCACTATAAAAATGGTGAATTCTCATTCGAAAGCACCCATTTCCCTAGAACTCTAGAGGTAGCAAAGAGTGCTTGTCATACATTTGGTCTTCCTAAGATTTAGAGTGTGAGAATGTCCTTGCCTCTCCTCTAGGATTTTGGAGTAAATCCCCTAATGGTCCATTTGGATTGAGAAAATTTTGGGAGGAGTGGGGGGGTGAGTAGAGTAGATTTGACCCAAAATTAGTTTATTTTCAGCTAACTCTATTCTATTCCCCTCGATTTCCCCTCCTTCTCCTCTCTATCCAAATGGGCCCTAAGTCTCTAGAGAAAGCAAGAAATATCATTGTGAATCCAGCCTTCTTGAGTCTTAAAGTTCGATTTTATTTCAATGCCACCCTCTAGGATTTTGAAGGAATTTTGCCCCATTTTTTTCTTTGTTAGATTTATGTGTAGGTTAGGTTCGTTATAATGCTAGAAATATTTTTGTTTGTATTGTTATGGAAATTGGGATCTAAGAATGCTAATTGTTATGCTTTTCACATGTTCTTGATTGATCTTTGCATGTTTTTGGTTGTTCTTCACTTTTAAACTGAAGGAAGAGAACACTCTCTTAGGCAATCTTGTGGATATTGAGGTGAAGATCAATGACATCTCAAAATCAAAGTTGCTTAAATCTAATTTTCTTTGGAGTTTCTTGCATCAAGGTAAGTATTCTTTGATCCTAAATCTAAAAAGAAAATAGAAAAGAGCATGTGTTCTAGCATTTTAAAAGTAGATCTTGGTTTTGTTTTTCTGTTGCACATAATATGTATGAGATGCATATGATTTTTCAACACTGTAATGTCTGTTTCATGACAATTGTTTTTTATTATTATGCTAGTACGCTAATTGGTCTTTTTGCTGTAGGCGAGGTTCGTAAATCATACTCTCAAATCTCTTATTCGTTAAAAGATTTTATTATTTGAACTAATTGGCCAGTTGCAGTGTTTTCCAAACACCGTAATAGAACCTATGTTTGAAAATGCGGCAAAATACCCTTAAAAACGTGGCTATTGACCTCCCTACTGCAGCGCTTTTAAAGCGCTGCTATAGATCAGAATTTTAAGTGGCATTTGTTAAAAATGCTGTTATAGGTTGCCTATAGTAGCATTTTTTGAAAACGTGCCACAAAAATGCAAGTGTAGACCTGTTTTCCTTGTAGTTCTTTTACAAATAATTTCAAACTTCAGAATAGTATACAACTTATTTATTTTATTTGGTTCTTCTTTTCAATCACGAAATACAATCAATAACAAACAAACCATAGGTACAAACTATTTTCACAGGACACTGATCTTCATCATCCTTTATTTTATATATCTCATTATCTCTCTCTTTACCCGTAAGTTCAATGAAGCTTTAGTTCATCTATATAATACTAAAAGCTAAAGTATAGTATTTATTGTTGTTATGCTCACATTAAGCCATATCAACGGCCATGTCATTACCTTTTTTTTTAGTAATAAACTAAATTATTTTATTTCCATTCTTTTTCTATTAGTCTTTTAACGATTCCACAATTTTCACTTCAGCTTCCATGACAGCCCTAACTCCCCCTCTCTCCATTCCTTTCAACTTCCCATGCTCTTTAATGCCTTAGACTCTCCCTCTCCTCCTATCTTGGCTCTTCATCTTCTCATTGAATCCAACCAATTTATACATGTTCAATTGCCACCACCATCCCTATAAAATCAAAGAGATAAAATCAAAGAGATGATATATAAACCATTAGATGCCCTCAATCTCTCTTAACCGGAAGATGAATGGTTTAAAATTGAGCTCCTGCCAAAAAAGAGCTCATTTCAAAATCGTAATCCTATATTCTTGAGTGGGTATATTGCTTTATTCCTTAAAATCATATGGTATGTCAAGTCTGATTTATATATTGACTGTTATGTGTGTGTGTGTGTGTTTTATTATTATTATTATTATTATTATTATTATGTCTCTTTTACTATGATTTGTTGTCAAGCAAATAATAATAATAATAATAATATTCCTATCTAAAACGGTTTATCGAATATAGAAGTCATCAAACACGATAAGAATGACTCTTTGTTGGCCTAGGTAATACAAACGTATGAATATATGAGTATGTTCTCTATTTTTTTAATTACTTTAAATTACAATCAATTAATAGTCTTCTCCTCCATTATATTAGAAAAAAGAATTTAGGTTTTAATTATTTTTTTATTACTTAGTATCAATAAATCACAATAATCATTCAAATAATAGTTACATTCTTACTCATCTAGATATATATGAACAAATCAACATACTATAACATGGAGTACACAAGTATAGGAGTAATATTCAAGTCTGATTTTATATACTAGAGTATTATGTGTTTTTATTTTTTGTTTTTATGTCTCTTTTACTATGATTTGCTGTCAAGCAAAATAGTTTGCTCTCTATTTCAATGCTAAATGAAACGTAAGATTTGCAATTCTATGTTTCCACGTGTTTGATAAAATGACTATAAAAGTTATTCAAAAAAAAAAAAAACAAAGATGGTCATGTAGAAGAATAAATAGGAAGAACAAATGTTGAAGATTACTATTATGTTAAGTAAACTTCATTCATAAATGGGTTCTCAATGCTATGAAAAATTACTAAGGTGTGTTTTATTGGATTTATTGTAGCAATGAATATAGTAAAAAGAATATTAGGCAACAATAATTTTGATTCATTAACATGTTCTAGCTGTTGTTAGTTTTTTTTTTTTTTTCCTCCTTTACCACCTAGATTTCAGAATTTGAAATAAAGAATAAAGATTTGCATAATATATACTTCACATTGGGGTGCGTCACACCAAAAAAATGACAAGGCAAATAATATACTTATATTACAAATAATCTTTATTTTCATTATCCACATCATCTTTGTCTAAACAGAATAAACTATCTAAAAATTTTGTGACTCTAACGCATAATAATCATCAAATTCCTATCTAAAACGGTTCACCGAATATAAAAGTCATCAAACACTATAAGAATTACTCTTTGTTTGCCTAGGTAATGCAAACATATGAATATATGAGTATGTTCTCTATTTTTTTAATTACTTTAAATTACAATCAATTGTCTTCTACTCCATTATATCAGGAAAAAAAATTTAGGTTTTAATTATTTTTTTTATTACTTAGTATCAATAAATCACAATAATCATTCAAATAATAGTTACATTCTTACTCATCTAGATATATATATGAAAAAATCAACATACCATAACATGGAGTCCACAATTATAGGAGTAATATTCAACTGTACAAAAATTTACACTAATATTTGTCTTCTTTTCATTTTCTACATTTTTTTTATGTCAATTTAAATTCATTGTTTTTGTAAAACCATGTTTACTCTACATTATTTAATTATGAAGTTTCTAGGGCATGTCATAGATATGATGGCTGATTTAAATGATTTCTTGACAAATCTTTTTTGAATAATTTAATAAGTTAACGTTATATATCTTTGGGTTTTTTTTTTTTTTTTTTGGTAATGGTATTTTATTAACTTATTTGATAAGAATTTTCTTTTGGTGATTCACAAAATGACCCTTAACGAATTATTATTATAAATTTTTTACTTTAAAATAACTTTAACCATAAAATAATCATTAAAAATATTCCCACGTATTGCCGTGAGTTTGCGACTAATACAAATAAAAACAAATTGACCTTCTTGATAGGAATTTCCCCAATATTGCGTTGTTCTCTTCGATACAAGATAAAGTACAACGTATGATATCATAAGTGCTCCGACATCTCCCCGTGAATTTCTCATTAATTCGAAAATGTTCTTGATGGACTCCTCTTGCGAGTCCTACAATATCTAAATAATTAGACAATTAGAGAAAGAGAAGTACATCTGAAGCCATGCTTTTTATCAAAGTAAGATATTACTCATTAACATTTTAGTGTCTAGTTTTTAACAAGTTGAAGAATTTTGTAATATTAACAAAATAATTCCCCATATACTGATATGCATCTCTACTATATGTAATAACAGAGACTACAATTAAATGTCCACGGATCATTTTTTTTTTTCTATTAGATTTTCAATTTCTCTCTTTGTCTTCTCACATTTTCCATTCATTGAATCAATTGTTCATTTATTTTGTATACTTCAAATTGATAAAGTCTCTTGTCATATGTTCGTATATCTATCCAAAAAAAAATTCTCTTATTCGATCATAAGAGATTTTACCACTTAAGCTAACTGGAACCCACGAGAAAGAGAATTTAATTAAACTAAATTTAGTCTAGTCAAACTTTATTATAAAAATATTAAGGTAAAGAAAAACAAAAGGTAGACAAACCTTATCCGTAGGGAGACATTGAAACTAATTCCACAATTTATCTTCTAAAAAAAATTTCCTCAATTTATACGATTGATTGTTAAAATTTAAAGTTTAAGGTGACAATACTTTAAGTAACATCATGGTTTTACAAAGAAAAAAAAAAGGTATTTTTCCCAAAAAGGAATTTCAAAAACTTTAATTCCTATACCATTACTCTTCGTACTAATTCTCTTTTAGAGAAAATTTTATGATCTTTCAAATATTTGAGCTAAATTTGATTGGAGATCACTGAAACATTGACTGTTTAAATTCAATGTTGCAGGTGAATCATAGAGTGAAAAAAATTAAGAACTCCAAGTTGAAATAAAATCATTAAGTTTGTCCAAAAAAAAAAACCATCGAGTTAGTAATGTGCCCAATAATAATATGAACAAATTTTAGCTAGGGAATTATTTATATTTTTTACGAAAGTTACATATTATATTGGAAGGCTAAATATAGATATAAATATAAATAAATAAATATATATATATATATATATAAAATGCCGTTGTTTTCATAACCGGACCAACCGCGGTTCAACCGGAATTGAAGGTTAGGTGGGTTTCATTAAAAGTTGTTTGACACTTTAACCATTAAGGCATGTGGGCTTGTTGATTCTTAATGTCACAAACTATGTATTATAACCATATATATAATTGAATTAATTTTTTTTTTTATTAATCATAGTTTGACCTCAGTTAAATCTCAGTTCAATCTCAAAAACCTTAAACTTCTCACTTTTTATAGTTTTTTAAATGGTCCAAGTTTCAAAACTATGTTGTACCTTTCTCTGCAAATGCCACATAGATAAAGAGGGCAGCAAACATAAAAGTAGCATAGGTAATTTTACCCATACTTCTCATTTATGCCAAATAGAACTGCAAAAAGGGGTATTTATAGCACAAGTTACTTTGTTTGGAGCCTAGATTATGCTAAGGCTGGCCAACCAATGGATATTTCGAAGGGTTAATTCGATTTGAGTTTGGAAAATATTTGTTTTCAAAAAAAAAAAAAAAAAAGTTTGGAAAATGTATATTAAGAAAAAACACTTTATTAGCTTTTTTGAATTACTACATTGACATTAAACGACTCTAAAATGTTTCTTCTTAGATCACATTTCATTCTTTGTTATAAGAAATTCAATTCTACGCTTAAGCTAAACCTGGCCAAAACAATATATCAAGGGAGAAAATTAAAACTAAAAATCCACACATAGATAAGAAATTGGAATATAATAGGCCAATAAAGTAATGCTTAATTGGATGAAAAATGAATTATGTTTTAATTAAAAAAAATTCAAAGTAATAAAAAAACCTAATAGCTCAAATATGTTTGAAATACCTCATCCTCATTCCTCATGCATACAAATTCACAATGAGAGGTTTTGGCGGGGTGGTAGGCATGAAAGTGCCACTTGTCAAGCCATGAAAGAGCCATTTGGCTGCACGAGATATTGGCTTTACTTACCACACCATATTAATTTTTTTCTTAATCGGAAAAAATCACCATATTAATTTTATTATTTATATGGTGATTAATATGGTGATTTTATTATTTCTTTCTCAAAAAAAAATTATTATTTATTATTATTATTTTACAAATTTTCAAATAGTAAAAATTTGTATTCACTGAAAAGAAAAGACGTAGGATTTCGAACACTCGTACCAACATTCTCATGGTACGAAACTAATGCATTAAAGGCGAGGGTTCAAAACTTCGACCCTCCCTTTGGACCCAGAAAGATACAAGTCAAGCAGTGTTTGTGGCGCAGGGTGAGAGAGATAGTTTTGACAATTTCCTAAACTAAAAATAATCAGCCATATATGGTAGTAGAAAAGCTAAGTATCTTTTGAAACTTTTTAATTTAGAAGCAAATAGTTCTTCTTCTTTTGTAATCAGAAGTAAAAAAAGGTACATGTATGTGGAGGATCCGAACAAGGGCAAAGGAGAGGTGCGCAACCCCAGATGGATATATGGAAAGCATGTAATATCTATTCCACTTTTATATATTTTCTGGTCTTTTGTTCCAATTCTAGTGCATATTGTTGAACATAGTGGGCTTAGCTATTCCTACACATAGCTGTAACATTGCGGTTCAAAGCTATACCAATCTTAGTCATTGGGAGCAGAGCCATGTTCATTGCTTAATAATATGGAATCAATATATGCTTTGCAATCATAATAGTTTATTCACTGTTGCGAGAGTGCAAGTTCAAGGAGATTGGATCTGTTCTTTAATTTCTTTATTAGTATTATATTTATAACTTAACATTATACATCCATAAATCTAATGTACTATCATTCTCTCTCACAGTTTATCAAAAAATATCATTCTCTCTCACAAGTCACGAACATAGGACTACAGCATATTCCCTTCCTTCTTTTACAGGAAGGTGTTTGATTGATTGAGATGTACAATTTGGTGATTATAAAATAAATAAAGCTAAAGGAAGGAATGATTGTTGTTTCAATGCTAGCAAAAGAAGGGAGCAAAAAAAAAAGATTATGGAATCGTTGTTGTCATTTCTTAGGCCTCAATCAATTAGAATAAAGAAACAGAGCAAGCTGGTACAATATTATATGAATATATTTACCACTTTCATTCATTACGTACTAATATATATAAGACAAACTATTTCATTTTTATTCAGGTTTATGCAAGGACAGAACCTGGACTTGGAATTAGGGGGTAAAAGTATTAAAAAAAAATTGAAATTCCAAATAAACATTCATCTAATAAACCATCAACAAAAAAAAATACACAAAATTATTGTTTTTTAAGATATTACAATGCAATTATTTATGAAAATGGAACTTGCCATTCTTTTAAATCTTTGACAAGCACTATGCACACAAGCACTCAACAACTAACCAATAAATTACAAAGTTGCATTTAATCTCTTTAATTATTTACCAAAAAAAAAAAAAACTCTTTAATTTTTTAAAAGACACTAATAGACAAAAACACTAACAAACAAAACTACAATAAAATGCACAGAACATCACATGGGCATGGGTGTTATGTTACACATGTGTTCTTTTTCCCTTTAATTATATGTGTGTCTTGTCATAAGTTGGGTGTTCTCCTACTCTAGGCTAGTTAGATCTCTAGTTAGAATCGGCTTCGATTTTGATTTTTTTTTTTTTTTTTTTTGGCGTGTGGTTGTTTTGGGGGTGATATTTGGGCTTAATTTTTGTTGTTAGCCTAATATTTTTTTTTAATAACTTTTAAAAATATCAATAATACTGTTGAGGAGGCAAAATGCAATTTTATTGAAACAAATTGCTAAAAATAATATATTATATATATACTATTTTTTTTTTAAATCTGGGGGGGCCACTGCCCCACCACCCCCCCCCCCCCCCCGGCGCGGTCCAACTATAGCTCTGTTCCTTGGTTTATGGGATAGTTCAATGGTAATGATATTATTTGTTGTGGTCTATATTTGTAATTCAAACCTCCCTCCCTTCAATGAGATTGGTTAGAGATACTCAGATGTTTAAGTTAATGAAGAGATTCAACTTCTTTTTGGGTTGGAGGATGAAAAACTAAGAGGATATAAAATATTGGTAGAATAGAAAATATTTGTATTTTCTACTATGTGTGTTTCACAAAGGGATAGAAAAGTAAAATAATAGATAAGAAATTACTATTATGCCTTTATTATTAAAAGTAAAATAATGAAAAGGTGAGAATAATTTTATACTTTTTCTTCACAATGTCATTTTCTTTTTCTTCTTATTCTTCTTAGAAGGAAAGGGAAATGGTGGACCTAGGTGGAAACTGGAAACAATATTTACCGTACTTTCTTTCTTCTCCATTTTCAGTCTAACTAAATAATAGAGAATTGCATTTTCTAAATTTTAATTTCTTCCTTCATTTTCCATCCTCTCCCTTTTCATCCCAACCAAACATAGTATTAACAAGTAAGTTGAAAGAAAAATAACAGAGATACAAGTTGATGGAGTCCCTTTCTTCTTGATTATGTAGGGTATTTATAAAGATTCTACTAGTGACGGCCGGTGGATGCTTCACAATGCAGTCAAGATGGGATTCTAACATCAAGTCACCCTCTTAGGATGGTTGATGATGTAGCCTTAGGGCACCTTCTCTGCTATAGTAAGGGGTGGACTATTGTTGCATTACATTAAATACAAACAATGATATGTGAACTATAATAAATGTTAATGTGAAGGGAGATGGTCATTTGAATACCCTCCTTTTTAGGCTGATAAGGCCGGCCGTTGACATCTGTGTAGGGTTTTATGGATGTGTAGGGTTTTATGGATTTGACCCGATGTAGATTGCCTCAATTTGGGGGTTTAGTTGAATGCCTTCAAGTTGGCCAAGGGTTGTAGTTTTGACCATACTTGTTGGGCTGGTTCAACGAGGCTAGGTTTGCTCAAATCGAGTGCCCTGCGCTTGCTCGTGGGCCTACCCATCCTGAGCCTGTGTGATCTTAATTACCCCCTCATGGAAGTAATGACAACAGTTACGGGGAACATTGCACAAAGGGCCAAAGGAAATGGGAGCACTTGTGGACACCCTAAGGGTGTAATTGCATATTTCTTTTGCTTAAGGAGAAAGCTGTCTCTAAAAAAATGCTTTTGCGTTGGAACAACATAATCAGTATATTATAATACAGAAAAAAGCAAAGGCCATTAAACAACATAATCAGTATATTATAATACATAATCAGTTCCTACGTTCTTTTTGTGCTTATAAATAGAGCTTGCAGATCCAACAGCTAATTGCAAAAGCACCTTTCACATTCTTGTTTTCACTTCTACACCTCTGTCTCCTCCAGAAATCAGGGCAGCGAGGAAACATGGCTAAGGAAGTAGACTTAAAGGTGCTGAAGCACGTTCATGCTCGATATTTATTACAAGTTCTTTGAGTCTCTTAGTTCTTTATTTTTGTTCACTTCTTTTTCTATTCATAACTCTAAATTAGTAAGGTCTTAAACCAAATTACGTTGAATTATTTCAGAAAGTTGAGTTGAAGGTTTCTGTCAACTGCTGTGATGGTTGCAAGAAGAAAGTAAAGAAGGTTTTACAAGGCATTGAGGGTAATAAATTCAAGGCCTTTACATTTCTCTTATTCTTTACACTACCTTGCTTTTCTCCTCCTGCTAATCATGAAAGAAAAACACATATTATCAGGTGTGTTAAAGACAGAAATCGACCCTTTGCAGCCGAAAGTGACAGTCCTAGGGAATGTGGATCCAAAAGTTTTAATCAAGAAGCTTCTGAAAGTTGGAAAACAAGCAGAAATGTGGAATTCCGGGAATCAGAACGCTGGAAAGGCAAAAAAAGAAGCAGAAGAGGCAGTGACAAAAAATGAGTGTCAAAAAGACAAGTGCCTAGATTCACATGCCACAATAACTGATGAAACTAAGGAGCGTATAGATAGTGGGGATGGAAACAAGAACAAAACATTAAAGAATGATCAGAAGGAAATGGAGAGTGCTGCAAAAATTTCTAGTATTGAAGTCATTAAGAATGAAATTCCTCCGAATCCTCAACCATACATGAATAGCACCGATCATCCAACCCTGATGAATGATGGTGGTAATGTCAAGACTCAGACTCAATGTTTTTACATGGTCGGGCCTTCTGCTGTCACCACCATGCCCTATTATGTAATACCTTCTTATATGGCTCCTCCTTTCCCACCAACTTATAATGGTCAAGAATTCTACAACTCATACTCAATATCTCAACCACCATTCCAGACACCAGCAACGGAAGTCGGGGATTATTTCAGTGATGATAATACTGTGGGATGCTCCGTGATGTGACTTGTGAGACCTCCAGCACAATCAATCACTATGGCTCAAAAGAGTTGGAAAGGAGAGGGTTTAACTTTTTTGATTCAGGTATTCATTTTAAGTGGGAAGTTCGCTAGTCATTTTGTAGTCTATAACAATACATTATGAGACATATAAGAGAGAGAGAGAGAGGGTGGCAAGTCATTTTTGTGGTCTACTTGATGAGATTTTGCTCCTTCCTTTCATGGGTAATTAGAACCATATAATTATGCAGATTAGTCTATTGGTGTACTGAATTCTTGACTAACTAATTCCTTCTTTTCACTGCATTTCTACACTTAAGAAAAACAATTTTGGAAGAGGGCCTGATTTGGAAAAGAACTAAACTTCAATTTATATGCCCCCTGAATCAGAGAGAGAGAGAGAGATGGTAGTATGTGAAAGGGCCTACTAGGCCAGGACCAAAGTCAATGCCATTGGATGCAATTACAACTGTTATGCTACAAGTGATAAGACAAACTGACCTAAAATATATGTAGGATAAAGAAAGGGGAACCGTGCATAATTGTAACATGACCAAAATAAAGTGGATTTCTTGATTCACTGGGGTTCAAGTATGCAATACGAATACTTTTAGAAGGCACAAGTAAATTGCCACTATCCCCACTTTCAAAAAAAAAATTTGCCACTATCCATTCAACCTGCAGTTGCGTGGCAGATGCCAATACCATTGACAAGCTGATTAGATAAGAGCACTAACTATGACGTGTAAGCATATCGTTCAATGCATGTTTGGTTAGCTAATATATAATTACCTTAAACCTATGCCGTTAATTTCATAATAGTTGCTCTTATCATCAAGGAAGACTGATTTTTTTTTTTTTTTTTTTGTATGTGGAGTTTGAACCTCAAATCTCTCATTGGATGAAAAGAAACTTTACTAATTAAATCAGCTTATTTGTTTAAGAGAAAAGTTCACAGATGCCTTAAAAGTATTAATTTAAAAAATATTTTTAGAAACTTTTTATAGGAAAAAAAAAATAACTAATTTTTTTGGCGACATTTTACATTTCCTGTGAAAGTTATGTCGAAACTTTTTTTAAATAGTTTATTAATAATTGTCTTAAGAGTATCCATTCACAGGATCTCTTATCAAATACATACACATTAACTTCACTCTTAAGCACCAATTTTTATTGAGATAGTGTCTAGTTCCGGGGCTTATTTAATATATTCAATGGCACTGAGCATCTTCGTTCTGAATTATTATTTAATTACACAAAGCCTAAACTTCTTTTGGCTTGAACACAAAGCCTAAACTATTTTTTTGAGATACACAAAGCCTAAACTTATTGCGGAAAAAGTTGCACCCGAATATTTCATCTTCGCATTACCTCCCAATTTGGCGCTTTATTAGAAAAGAATATGGAAATCTATATAAAAGCAAATGTGTGGAATAATGCATATGCAGTGCTTTCGTTGGGGTTGAACTCAAAATATTGACCGAGCCTTTCGATTCCCAACGGTATAACTGCTTTTGACTATATATTAAATAAAGATTTTTGGATTGATATATTCTTAATAAGCACCATTGGATTAGGTAGGTATTGGTAAGCAAGGTTGCAAAAACACAGAACATTCGCAATGATGATGATTACCATTTGCCCTTTAATAAAGCAGTATAGGACTAGAAGAGGGCACATGGACCAACTGCATTTGGGAAAGCCACGTTTTACCATAGCCTATTCTAGTTTAATTCAAAAAGTTAAAAATAATCCATAATATCACTGTCTTCCCAGATATTTTGTTATTTTTTTAGTTTTAAGAAACAAATTCAAACTTTCTAATATTAAAAGCACAGAGAATTCCAAAAGTACTAATATAACATGTGATTTTTTACCAATGTCTGAGTTAAGCGGGAACTGAGTCAAGCGAGCAGTGTGTTCAAGTATAGAGTAATAAAGTGGGAATCACATAAAATTTGAGATATTGTATCAACATTAGCAGCCAATATAATGATTGCCCTCTACCAATTGAGGTTTTGTTTTTAATAAATAAGAAGAGTATTGACAGAACATAATAATGATTATGCAAGAATAATGACAGAACATAAAATTAAGTCATTATGCGAGAATCATATTAATCATTAAATACTCTCATCAGATACTGAAAGGTTATGAGGAACATGATAAATAAACACAAGAAACTCAAAGACAGCTTGTTTTTTAAGACAAATGATAGTTGAATGTGATACAGACAAACATGGCAAACATGATTGTATGACATGAAGAGAGACGCTGCCGAGTTCAGAAAGAGGAAGGAACAAATCCCCTCCCTTTTTCTTTTATATATTTAAGAGACCAGAAATCTAAAGAAATAGTGCCATCCGCACCCACAAGGAAGTACAGGTAGCAACATCATTACTCAAAAGCCTGAAGATCCTTGATTGTTTTCATTATCCCCATAGTGGTTTCATAATTGAGAATGCATGTAATTTTTAGAATGAAAATCCAGAGTGAGTGATATCCAACAAAAAATCTAACAGACTGCAGAGTCAGGTCCATTTTGGAGCATTTAGATCACAGGGTGAGCATTGATATTTACCCATGTTACCACTTATCAGGTTCACGTGAATTACAAACCACCCCTAGAAAAGCAGGAGAGTTGAAGGGCATTGTGATAGGTCCAGCCAACCAATATAGCTGAAAACAATGCCTTGGCTCAAAACTGTGATGAGCCCATCCAGACCTCCTTGCTATTTTGCTCTATTGGTCACGATATTATATACATAAGCAAATTTATCAACATAAATCCTTTTTATCCATATGGGCCCTTCCGGCCTCCAACTTTCCCTAGACTGCCTTAAAGGTTATTGCTCACTCATACTGCCACAGTAATTAATCTTCACTTCATATGACAAAACCATTTTGAATTTTCGATTGACTCTACTTTTCAGCAATTCCTGTTATTTAATCAGTTACTAAAGACATTGTTCCTTCCTGAATTTCATTAGGTTATTTTCATCTTCCAAGTTTTTCTAGAATTGCCCTGAGGTTACCCCATCATAAACCTTCACTTCATACAATAAAACCATCATAATTGACTCTCATGTAGTCAGCTAATGACACTATCTCTATGTTTTCTGAAATTTACATTCTTCTTCATATGCATACAACCAACCCAATACTAGATTCTTTCCTTACTGCTCATCTATTCTAATACCACCTCAGCAGTGTCACCAAGTGCTAGAAAAAGATAACGCTTCGGATTATAAGGAGTAAACACCCAAGAGGAAAAGAAATAAATAGATCCTAATTCCTAAAACATATAACATTGCAAAAGCCTTCCACGTCCTTATAAGTCCTAAAATTCTTCTAATCCTTGCATCTGAAATAATCCCAATGATAATCTTCAAAGCAACATTCAAACAAAAGTATAGCTATTTATGAGATACAGGAATGTAGAGATTCTTCCGTTGAAAGTTTTCAATTGATGTAAGCTCCTGATTATGTTTTGTTTGGATGTATGTCCAGTGACCAACAGACAGAAACTTACATTTGGAAGCTTGAAAGACATCATCAAAAAAAAACATTGGAATAGACAAACTACAATTATCATTGATGTTGAATCTAAAAACGACAAACAGAGACATTTTTCCAGACAACGCAGAGATGGTTTCATTGCAAACTCACCTCACAATATTATAAATATTATTAAAAAAAGAGTAGACAGACATCATACCCTAAGTATTTGAACTCTGAAGCTTGGTAGAGAAAGTAATGGCAACCCAATCGAGCTGAGATGACAACCACTAATGCTGCTTGATCTCAGCCCCGGTCGTGTAAGCAAGAATGGGGTCCAAGGCACCCTCGACAGGCTGTCCCATAAAGGACAAGTCCCAAATCAAAGCCTGTGAATCTTCCCCAGCTGTACAGATATGGCAGGAACTATGCGGAGCCCAAGCAATCACATTGATAGAAGCTTGGTGTACGACAGGTAAAGTAGGAAAACGAATGTCAAGGACAACAACCTTGGCACTGTCCATGATGATAGTGGCCATGTACCTAGGATCCAGCCTGTTCCATCCGAGTCAAACCAAAGGTGTGTCCAGTTATGCGACTTATTTAAGATATGCAATGGCACTGAGCATCTTCTTGTAGTTCTTAATTATTATTTAATTACACAGCCTAAGCTTTTTTTGCTTGAACACAAAGTCTAAAGTTATTGTGGAAAATTTGCACCCAAGTATTTCATCTTTGCATTACCTCTCAATTTGGTGCTTTATTACAGAAGAATATGGAAATCTAATTAAAAGCACAAATATAAGATGTGATTTATTACCAATGTCTGAGTTAAGTGGGTGTAGAGGTGCAGCAGTATTGAACTGAGTCAAACGAGCAGTGTGTTGGAGTAATAGAGTGGGAATGCCATAGAATTTGAGATCTTGTGTCAACATTAGCAGTTGCCAATATAGTTATTGCCCTCTACGAATAGGGTAGTGACAAAACAAGTCATTATGTGAGAATCATATTATCCATTAAATACTCTAATTAGACACTGAAACGTGATGAGGAGCATGATAAATAAACACAATAAACTCTAAGACAGCTTGTTTTGTAAGACAAGTGATGGTTGAACATGATACAGACAAACATGGCAAACATGACGGTTCAACATGAAGAGAGCCGCTGCCGAGTAAGGAACAAATCCCCTCCCTTCTTATTTTACATACTTAATTTTAAGAGACCAGAAATCTAAAGAAATATTGTCATCAGCACTCACAAGGAAGTATGGTTACCCATTATAGTTTTTTAGGTAAAAATATCATTACTCAAAAAACTGAAGATCCTTGATTGTTTTCACGATATTATATATAAGCAAATTGATCAACATAATCAGGCCCTTTTCAGCCTCCACCTTTCCCTTGCTCACTCATATCACCACATAAATCAATCTTCACTTCATATGACCACCATTTTGAATTTTTAATTGAATCCCCATTTCAGCAACTCCTGTTATCGAATCAGTTGCTTAAAACATTGTTTCTTCCTTTACTTCCCTTACTGCACATCTATCTAAAATCATCTCAGGAATGTCACACAGTGCTAGAAAAGGAAAAAGTTTCAGATTCTAAGAAGTAAAAACCCAAGAGGAAAACATGCAAATTGATAATGATTCCTAAAACATAAAACATTCCAAAAAACCCATCCATGTCTTAAAAAGTCCCAAAATTCCTCCAATCCTTGCCTTGAAAATATATTTTTTTTGATAATTCGGGGTGGGGGATTTGAACCCTAGAACCAGTTGAGCTACAAGGAACTAGCTCCTTGCATCCGAAATAATCCCAATGCTAATCTTCGAAGCAAACATTTAAACAAGAGTGTAGCTATTTATGAGTTACGAGAATGTAGAGATTCTTGCTAAGTTTTGAATTGGTGTAAGCTCCTCGTTGTGTTTTGTTTGGATAAATGTCCAGTAACCATCAGGCAGAAACTCACATTTGGAAACTTAAAAGACAAACTACACTCATCATTAATGTTGAATCTAAAAAAGACGAACAGAGACAGTTTTTAAGACAAGGCCAGAGATAGTTTCATTCGAAACTCACCTCACCTCACCTCACAATTATCATAAACATCATACCCTAAGTATCTGAAGCTTGGTGGAGAAAGCAATGGCAACCCAATCAGGCTGAGACGACGACCACTGAAGCTGCTCAATCTCGGCCCCGGCAGTGTAAGCAAGAATGGGATCCAATCCACCCTCGACAGGCTGACCCATAGAGGACAAGTCCCAAATCAAAGCCTGAGAATCATCCCCAGCCGTACAGATGTGGCAAGAACTATGTGGAGCCCAAGCAATCGCATTGACAGAAGCTTGGTGTCTCTGCAATTCCACAACAGGCAACGTAGGAAAGCGAATGTCAAGCACAACAACCTTAGCACTGTCCATGATAATAGTCGCCATGTACCTAGGATCCTGCTTGTTCCATCCTAGTCGAACCAAAGGCGTGTCGGGCTCAGAGCTTTCATAGATGATAGTCGAGTGTTCCTTGTCGCGAAGATCGAAAACTCGAACAGACCCATCGGCTGAAACAGAAGCAAAAACCCCAACACCGCCCCAAGCAATATCGTACACCTCTTTGTCGTGGGCGATGAGTTGGGTGTCCACGACTTCACGCTCGATGTCCCAGATGGTACACGTGGTGTCAATGCTGGAAGTCCCGATTCGCTTCGGCTCAGCCTCGTTCCAATCGAACGAGGTCAGAGGCCCGCAGAAATCGCTGTTCTTGTTCCCGTTAAGGAGGCTCTTGAGCTCGACGCGGTCGTCGGAGATCCGCCAAACGCGAAGGAAGTCGCTGGAGGTGGCGAGGAGGTCGGGCTTGGTGCACTCCTTGTCGGGGATGAAGATGGTTTTGGTCGGCGGGTAGGGGTGCTCGAAAGAGAGGTTCGGGTCGGACCGGATCTCGCCGTTGGAGTCGTCGAGCTGGACTATCTCGACCCGGTTGGGGAACTGCTCGAGGAGGCTCGCGATGGCTAGACGGTACTTCTTGTCGCGGCGGACGCTCCAGTTCATGGCGTAGACGTGCCACGGCGCCTCGTACGTGTATATTTCTGACCGCTTTTGTTGCTCGTCGGAGCCGTCTTGGGTCGGATCGCTACTCGCACCCATTTTTGTTTTGCGACAACTTTGAGTGTTTTTTGGGTAGATAGATATAGGAGAGATGGATGGATGGAAGGGTTAAAAGAATCGAAAATTCAACAAGGTGGGAAAGAATGAAGTTGGGTGGTCTGAGCTGAGAATTACCAGTGGGGGGTTTCACACCTTCCTTCCTTCCTTCTTCCCCGAATTTGCGACTTTACGATTCCAGTCTACTACTGTCTACTGGAATGTCCGCTTCAATCTGGGCCGTCCATTTTAACCCATCCCCGTCCACAACATACAAGTGGATCAATCAACATCCTCCCTCAATTAATGTTATGTTATCCAAAAGAGATGTACAAAATAAAAATGAAATAAATTTCAAATATTTATTACCAAATAAATAAAATGGATAATTCATAAATGACTCAAGTTAACGGGTGCATTTATCACTATTTTTATGAAAAATTAATTATTTTATTATTTTTTATAAAAATATTTTTAAAAATAGTTCATAAGTCAATGCCTTTAAAATATTTGTTAAAATTTCTCTTCATAAATATTTTCCCAATCAATTTTTCTTAATTTAACACTAAAATTTTCACCATTTACCATGATAATCATTCACAAGTACTAAGTTCTTATGAGTGGAGGGTAAAGATCAGCATTTAAGTTTTTGAGAAAATTTTTTAAATACGTATACACTTAAAATATGTTTAACAAATAATAATAAACACAATAATGTAATTATATACTCAATTTCTATATAGTATAAAAAAAATAGAATAAAAGGAAACAATAGATTTCCCTATTATATATATATACACAAGGAAACAATAGATTCCCCTATTATATATATGTGTGTGTATATATATATATATATATATATTTTGTTGGGTCATGGATGGTTAGGATTAGGCCGTTTAAGACTGTACTTGCTTTTCAAGCCCGAACCCTTATCTTTCTTTTTTAGCTTTATTTTCCCTTTTCTTTATTTCATTACCAAAGCAGAAGCAGAATTTGAAGAAGAAGCGGAGGAATTAGGGGGGGTTCATAAGCAAATCTCAAAACAGCAACACAAACAGAGAATTAAGCAGAGTTTGGAGGGCTAGCTCAGCTGCCCAATACTTTCATTATAGGGGCTTGAACTTTTCACTCAATCCCATCCCTGTACACCTTACTCTTCAATTCAAGTTATTCCTCTCTTATCTCTCACTCTCCTCAGTGGCTGTGGGTATGCTGGTAGTGTCAACAGACTAAGTCCGAGGTAAAACCCTTTTCTTTCTTTCTTTTTCGTTTTTTTTAATTCGCAGCATCTATCTAAAAAAAGGCGTGGCAGTGACTGTATCTCGTCATTTCCATAACAACTAGTGCTAGTAATAAAACAATTATGTGAAGGTTGCCACTTGCTCACAAAGTTCTTTACTTAATATATGAATGTGTTCCTTTCTAGATGCAAAGAGTGGAAAAGTGTTAAGATTAGTTCCATTTCTTCTTGTTTATTATTGTTGATAGGCCTTTTTCCGCTAAAATTAGCACAGTTCTTTAGGTGTTGTACCTTAGTATTTTCTTGTGTTATTACTTATTAACATGGCATTGGCGATACTGTGGTTAGTTGTTGAAGAACACGCTCAACTTGGTGGAAGCCTGGTTATATATATAATGGTTGCATGCCTTTCATGCACTCCTGATGCATTTCCCAGAACAAACCCATTCCCGTTTTCTAAACCACAATTTGGCTCACAAGAAGCTCTTCTATCACTCCACAAGTGCACCAATTTCAAACATCTTAAGCGAGTCTATGCAAAGATAATTCGCCACGGTCTCTCTCATGATCAGTTACTTATTAGGAGACTTCTTAGTCTTTGCTCTTCTTATGGGAAAATGGACTTTGCTACTCTTGTATTCCATCAAATTCAGGGCCCTCTTACCTTTACTTGGAACCTAATGATTAGATCTTATACCATCAATGATTGTTCAAAACAAGCCCTTCTTCTATTTAACCTTATGATATCCCAAGGCTTTCCACCCGATAAGTTTACCTTTCCATTTGTTATCAAAGCTTGCAGTGCTGCTTCTGCAATTGAGATGGGAAAAGTGGCTCATGGGCTAGCTATCAAAACTGGTTTTGTAGGAGATTTGTTTGTGCTGAACACTTTAATGGATCTTTACTTCAAGTGTGGGAAGGTAGATTTTGGGTGTAAGATATTTGAAAAAATGCGTGTCCGCAGTGTGGTTTCATGGACTACCATGATTTCTGGACTTGTTAGTTGTGATGAATTGGATGCTGCCCGAGGGGTTTTTGAGAAAATGCCCGGCAAAAATGTTGTTTCATGGACAGCATTGATTAATGGATACGCTAGAAATCAACCCGAAGAAGCATTTGAATTATTCTGGAGAATGCAGCTTGATAATGTGAGGCCCAATGAATTTACTTTGGTTAGCTTGTTAAAAGCTTGCACTGAGATGGGGAGCCTCAAGTTGGGTAGATGGATTCATGACTTTGCTCTCAAGAATGGGTTCAAACTTGGTATTTTTCTTGGGACGGCTCTTATTGACATGTATAGCAAATGTGGTAGTCTAGAGGATGCAAGAAAAGTATTTGATAAGATGCAAGTAAAGAGTTTGGCTACTTGGAATTCTATGATCACTAGCTTGGGTGTGCATGGGTGCGGAGAGGAAGCTATTTCTGTTTTTGCAGAGATGGAGAGGGGCAATGTACAGCCAGATGCTATCACTTTTGTAGGTCTTCTATGTGCTTGTGTACAGACAAATAACTTGGAAGAGGGTCAGAGGTACCTCAAATATATGGGTGAATATTATGGCATCACACCTATTCCAGAACATTTAATCTGCATGACTGAACTCTATAGCCGTGCTGGTATGTTAGATGAGGACTGCAAATTAGTAAATGCCATGCCATCAGAGCCAAATGACAATATACTGCCAGCATTGTTGCACTCAAGTGAAGTCTATGGCATTGTTAATATGGAGAAATTCTTATATGGGAAGTTAGATTTCTCAACAGTAGATGCAAACTCTTTGCGGCGAAATTGGCTTCAATTCTCCAAGTGGGATGCAGGTTGATTTTGTGCTAGGCAGATAAAAGGTATCTGCATGACCATACTTTAAGCCACAAAAAGGGCAAGCTTCATGCCAAGGTGGTTCCATTCTCACTCAAAAGGGTTATATATTTCAATGTATGTATATTCAATTTATTACCTCTCAATGAGTTTATAATTTTTTTTAACCGGTACATGTGTGTATAGCTCTAGCTTCCTCTGGTATTAGATCATGGATAGGGTTGAAAGAATGAAGTTTTGGCTATTCAAATCTCTAACCATGTGGGTAAAAAAAAAGCTGGTAATAAACTGAAACAAAATATCCTACCTTCCTCTGGTATTAGATCATGGATAGGGTTGAAAGAATCAAGTTTTGGCTATTCAAATCTCTAACCGAGTGGGTAAAAAAAAAAAAGCTGGTAATAAACTGAAACAAAATATCCTACGCCATTGTACCCCATATCCATGTTAGTTTTAAATGCAGTAACTTTAAAATAATATAGGGTGAGACTTTTTTTTTTTTTTTATTGAAATGAAATGATCTAGTTCTTATTTAAGCGTATTATTGTTATCCGCAAAGAACTCAAGCTCAGTTCTTCTTCAAACTCTGTTCATAGTTGTACCCAGTATGCTTTCACATTATTCATGTATAAGCATTAACCATGGATCTCACTTTGCTTCTACCTTTTTAACTACTTTTAATCTCTTGTAAAAGATAGTTTCTATCGCTAAACAAATTGGAGCCTAATGAGGAGCTAGAATGGGAAAAAGAATGGAAGAGAACTTTTGGAGTAAATAGGAAATGGAAAGAACAAGGTTTCTCTGCAAACTAGTTTAGACATAAATTCTTTAAACACCTCTTATATCTTTTTACTGAATGCGAATGAAAGAGAACTTTTGGAGTAAACAGGAAATGGAAAGAACAAGGTTTCTCTGCAAACTAGTTTGGACATAAATTCTTTAAACACCTCTTATATCTTTTTACTGAATGCGAATTTTAAAAATATAACCGTTGGATTGCAGTTTCTCTATGTTCTTAACATGCATGTCAAATTCAGTTCAAATCGGATGTTATTTACTATTTGATCAATAAACTTATTTTTTATACATAATTTTTTGCCATAAAAACTTGAAATTTAAATAAGTCATTGGAGACATAGCTATTGATATTTAATTTTTTTGAAATTTTGCAAGTTTGGAGGATATAATAAGAACATGCAATTCAATAGTTAGATTTTTAAAATTCACATCCAATAAAAGGATATAGGAGGAATTTAAAGAGTTTTTTTCTAAATAATTTGAAGAGTAACATTTTCTAGAAAATGAAAGACTTTTTTGTTGGTAAAGATGTAAATATATGTCAATAAAAGGGGTTTTTATTTGTCCTAACAATATTGCCTTTGATTAATTTATGCAGTTCAATTCAGTGGGATGTTTCATTCACATTTTTTTTCTCCGTCTCCAACTATGCAAATAAGAAATTTAAGATGTAGAGGATAGGTTTTTGCTTGGCTGTAAGTTCTCTTGTTTGTAGATCATATGTTTAGCTATAATATTTTAATATTTCTACATTGTATTTTTTATTTTAAGTCTCTTTTAACTATAGCTTATATTTAACTTAAACCATGATAATTTCATATAATTTTTTGTTAGCATAATATTCTATTATACAATTTTAAGGGGGGAGTTTTGATCCTAATTAACATGTATATACTTTGAAATTTTGGTCAATAACAAATATTTATCATTTTGTTGGGTACTAAATCGAAATTTATAAGGTGCCCGCATAGTGCTTCTATCATGCTACATAGTCCATAAACTGCCACATAATATCCCAAGTTCAACTTTAAGGTGATATTTTTGTCGAATTGTAATGATTTGAAGCAGTTTGCTTATATTTATTGACAATATAAAAAAAGTAAGAAAGTCCTCCAAACTTCTCTTAGGCAGTAGAATAGCCATACCTTCTATGAAGGTTTTTTGTTCTCCACGTTCTATTAGTGTTAGTTCGGTGGCTAGTTGGGTTTTCTTCAAGGAAATAGGGAAACACGTTGTCTTTCTTTAACTTTCTTACTACTACTTGGATAATTTTATTTTTGCCAATGGAAGAATTATCACAAAGTTGGACAAAACTATCACTCTTGAAGAGAGAAGCTCCAGGTTGCTGTTTGGAAGATGAATTCAACTCGAAAGAACATATCATAGCAACAAAGTTTCTTACAAAACGGGCTCTTAATATCGAGGCCATTGCAAAAACGTTTACCTCATTGTGGCGTTCAAGGAGCGGATTTAAGATCAAAAACTTGGGTGATCATGTGATTCTCTTCATTTTTGAAAATGAAAATGAAGTAGAGAAGGTCCTTAATGTCGAACCTTGGTGCTTTGATAAGCAGTTGGTGATCATGTAGAAATATGATAAGAGCATGGCAATGGAAGAATTGAAAGTTGAGAAAACTCGATTCTAGGTTCAAGTTCATGGGCTCTCCTACAAATACATGAATGTTAAGGCAGCTAAGAAAATCTGTGAAGTTATTGGACAATTTGTACTCTCTACCGATCCAGCTGAAACAGAGGGGGGCAATTTTATGAGGATTTGAGTGGAGATGGATGTATCTCTACCCCTTTGCTGTGGTCGAGTTGTGTCCATGGAGAAAGGAAAAAAATCCTGGGTCACGTTCAAATACGAGCGTCTACCTAATATTTGTTATTTGTGCGGCAAAATGGACCACTCGGACTGTGATTGTGAGATTTGGCTGGATAGTGAAGGAAGTTTAGCAGAAACACAAATCAATTTGGGCCTGCATTACGTGCTCCACCATTTTTTCTGTCAAAGCGAAGTGTGGTGGCTGTCCCAGGTTTTTACAGTCAGAAACGCACAGTCCCAAAACCGCATGCTACTGAAGCCAGACCTGAATATGGCGGTGAGAGCAATGATGAATCAAGAGCTATGGAGGAGCTCATGGTGGTGCACAACCTGGATTCATCGGACAACTCATTAAAAACCCATTTATGGGAAAAAACCAACACACCTAATGAGCCTAATTATTTAGGAAGCGGTTACACGGGTAATCAAGTCCAAGGCCCTAATATCTCTCCACATAATCCGGACAAATTTAATGCAGAAAATATAGGGATCAACATGCACGAAAAGTCTGGTGATAGCTGTCTATTATCTCCAACGAAACCAATTGGAATTAATCCAATTAATGTCTCGATCAAATCCTCCAGAAGCAATCAATTCCAAGAGGCGGCCCAATCAAACCCTAATGCTAATACTTCCATCCTTAATTCTCTGTCACATAAGGGGCATGAATTTACTAAGTCAACCAAAAGAATAAGCACGTGGACTAGGCTAGACAGAGGCAAGAACACATAGCAAGTTGCTCAAGTAGATATCACAGGACCATGTAAACGAAGTTTTTCAACAATTGATGATCACCCCAAATTACCTTGCAACAAGAAACAAGTTTTGACAGATGATGCTGAATTTTCTTCTCAAATGGTGGAGGCTGATGCTCAGCCCCGCCAGGAGTTATGAATCTCTTAGTATGGAACTGTCGTGGGCTTGGGAACTTACGTACAGAGAAGGAGTTTGGAAACATTATCCGAGCAAAAGATCCTTCTGTCGTGTTTTTAGCCGAAACATGGGAAGATGAAGCTAGGCTAGATCCAATCCTTCACAACATAAATTTTGATAACAAGTGGAAGGTTTGTAGTGGGAGGAGAGGTGGAGGATTGGTGTTGTTCTGGAAAAATGATGTTCATGCAACTATTAAGGATTCACATAGGTACTTTATTGATGTAATCCTAGATAAAAATAGGGAAACAGAATGGAGATTTACTGGGTTCTATGGAGAGCCTGAAACTCATCGGAGAATGGAGGCTTGGAATAAATTGAGGGGTTTAAACAATAGACCAAAAGTACCATGGCTTTGTGCAGGGGATTTCAATGAAATCAATAGACAAGATGAATAATTGGGGGGAGCACTGAGAAGTCACACCCAAATGCAACAATTCAAAGACATAATTGACGAATGTGGTTTCATTGATTTGGGATTTAAGGGATCCAAATTTACTTGGAGCAAACACTTTACTGATGGTCACTCATTATGGGAACGGTTGGATAGAGGATTAGGGAATAGTGAGTTCCTCATAAGATTTCCAAGCTCAAGGGTGTCCCATCTCAGATGTATGTCATCAAATCATATTCCACTTCTTATCAATCTTTTGGGTTTGGAAGCTCCACCTAGGAAGACAATATTGAAGAGATGTGGTTATTTGATTCACGCTGTGGTGAAATTGTGGAGGTGGTATGGAGGAATGGTGACGAAGGTGATATCATGAAAAAAATTGAAAACTGCAGTAAGGATTTGGGATGGTGGGAGAAAAATGTTTTTAGGAATGTTAGGCAAGAATTGGAGGAGAAAAAAAAGTTGTTAGCCAAGGTTGAGGCCGAGGCAATGAGGAGGGGAGATAATTCTCGGCTTAGAGAATTGAAGGCTGAAATTCATGTTCTCATGGACAAGGAAACCCGAATGTGGAGCCAAAGATCAAGAGTGTTATGGTTGAATAATGGGGATAGCAATTCCAAATTTTTTCATAACAAAGCAACTCAAAGATTTAGGAAAAATTCCATTCTTGGAATTAAAGATAAAAGAGGTAATTGGCAAGAGCAATCAGAAGTGATTGGAGACATCATTGTGGAGTATTTTGAAGACTTGTTCACTACAAGGAATTCAACCATTGAAGAAGGTTCACTATCCTTTATCCCAAAGCTGGTCACAGTTGAGATTAATGAACAGCTAATGGGCGAGTTCATGGAGTGGGAAATTTAGGAAGCACTTGATCAAATGGCACCCCTAAAAGCACCAGGTCTTGATGGGATGCTACCCCTATTCTACCAACACTTTTGGGGGATTATGAACAGAGAGGTGACTTCCACAGTACTGGCTTGGCTGAATTCAGGTAAACTACCTCACCCAATAAATCATACTTTTGTCACTTTAATTCCAAAAGTAAATAATCCTATTTTAGTCTCTGAATATCGCCCTATTAGCCTATGTAACATATTGTACAAAATCTTCTCCAAAGTCATTGCAAACAGATTTTAAAAAAAAAAAAAATTCATGCCAAAACTTATATCTGAGCATCAATCTGCTTTTGCAAAGAATAGGCTTATTTCAGATAATGTTTTAGTAGCTTTTGAGACTTGCATTGTATGAAAAATCATAATTCAAGACAAACAGGTTTTGTGGCTTTAAAACTAGACATGAACAAGGCGTATGACAGGATGGAATGGAATTATCTTCAAAAACTGATGGAAAAAATGGACTTTTGCTCAAGGTGGATCGGTTTGATAATGGAGTGTGTTCGTACTGTCTCATACTCAATTCTGGTGAATGGTGATCCAAAAGGGTTAATTAATCCAACACGAGGCATAAGGCAAGGGGACCCACTCTGCCCTTTCCTCTTCCTATTATGCACGGAAGGATTACATGGCTTAATCACAAAAGTTGCAAGAGCAAAGGAAATCAACGGCTTCTCAATTTGCAAGAGAGACCCTAAACTAACCCATTTATTTTTTGCAGATGATAACTTGCTTTTTTGTAAGGCCAATTCCCAAGAATGTGGAAATGTGCTCAAAATTTTGGCGGAATATGAAGAGGCGTCAGGCCAAAAAATCAATAAAGAAAAGACCTCTTTTCTTTAGCAAATCCACAAATGCCGATGTTAAAAAGGAGATTAAAAATGTGTTGAGTGTGAATGAAATAAGCTCTTATGAGAGATATTTGGGGCTGCCTTCATTGGTGGGAAGGGGTAAAAAAAGCAAGCTTTAGCTATATTAAGGAGAGGGTTTGGAGGAAACTACAATGGTGGAAGGGGAAGCCCCTTTCTCAAGCCGGTAGAGAAGTTCTTATAAAAGCAATTGCTTAAGCCATCCCAACTTATGCCATGGGATGTTTTAGCTACCCTTGGGCCTATGCCATGAAATTGAAGCAATAGTAAAAAAAATTCTTTTGGGGGCAGCAAGGTGACAAAAGAAAAATACATTGGGTTAAATGGTCAGAGTTGACAAAACCAAAAATAGAAGGAGGATTGGGATTTAAAGATCTTGCTCTTTTCAATGACTCTCTTCTTGCCAAGCAAGCATGGTAGCTTCTACATAATGAAGATACTCTCTTTTATAGAATTTTTAAGACAAGATTTTTTCCCCATTGTTCGTTCATGGAAGCAAAAGAATCGGCATCCGAATCCTATGCTTGGAAAAGCATTTTGAAGGGGAGAGAGTTGATCCAAATGGGAGCAAGATTTTGGGTGGCCAATGGAAAAAGCATCAAAATATGGCAGCACCATTGGCTGCCCATAAAGCACCCACCATTAGTCTCGTCCCTAATCATAGAGTCTATGGAGAATGCCACAGTGGACTACCTCATTGACGACAACACAGGTAAATGGAATGCTGAAATGCTTGAAGGTATTCTCATACCAGCTGAAGCGAAGCTTGTTCAAAGGATTCCACTGCCTCGAAGCCAAACAAAGGATGCTTTGTATTGGCCATTCACTGCAGATGGGCAGTACAATTGTAAGTCTAGGTATAAGTTTCTCAAGGACTTGGAGGTGAATCTAGAGGTGAGCACTCAACCAGAGGTGGATAAGAAAGTTTGGAAGAGTATTTGGTCCCTAGAAGTTCCTAACAAATACAAGAATTTGGTGTGGCGTGATGTAGAAACTCCCTACCAATGAAACAAAACCTGGTCCGGAGAACTATAATACAAAATCCAAGCTGTGACCGATGTTCCCTACAAGCAAAGGATCCTTTGCACGCACTATGGAGTTGCTCAGGTTTGGATGAGGTGAGGGAAGGTGACAGATGGATTTTTCAATCAAGGGAAAAATTTGCTGATTTTAAGGAGTTGTGTAGCTGGATTATTGAGAATGGGAAGCCAATGGACCTATTTGCTATCCAGGTTTGGAGTATTTGGAATCAGCGAAACAAGCTCAGGATAAACCATGCTTGCTGCCTTACCAAGGACCTGCGACAGAGTGTAGAGGATAGCTGGAACAAGATCAGAAGATGTAACCTCAAGCCGAACCGAATCAGTTCAAAGCCTCAAATAAATTGGACAACACCTTCACCAAATACATACAAGATCAACTATGATGGAGCGATATTAAATGCAAACAACAAATCTGGGATTGGAGTAGTTGTTCGGGACTGCTGAGGGAAGGTAATTGCTTCACTTGTGCAGTAGCTAGATCAGGCATACCAACACGTGGAAGTTGAGGCAATGGCAGCATGTAGGGCAGTGGAGTTTGCAATGAGTTAGGAATTCAGTGTGCCATTGTCGAAGGTGACTCGGAATTGGTTGGGAAGGCCTTGAGATGTAAGGAGAATGAGTTAGTTCCTTTTGCCCATTTGATAAATAATGTGTTGTTATTTTTCGATTTATTTTCAGAATTGTCATACTCTCACATAAGGAAAGATGGTAATAAAGTTGCTCACAATTTAGTTAGGCTAGCTCTGACATCTCCAAGTTGTACTGTGTGGATGGAAGATGTTCCATTTCGCATTTTACCTTTTGTTCAGGCTAATTTGGCCGCTCTTTAGTTTCTTTCAATAAAAGTCTTCTTTCTCAACCAAAAAAAAAAAAAAAAAAAGCTTTATATATTTATATTTATAATTACAATAATTTTATTGAGAAATAATAAATTAATAATCACTTGAGTCTAAATTATATAAATTGTATTTAAAGCATTGTTCATTAAGGCTTCAAGCAATCACACAACATATTTATATGGGAAAAAAAAATCCTAAATTTTATAATTAAAAACCTAAGGAAACTTAACCCGAGGTTTTTCATTTGCTAAAAAATAAAATAAAACGTAATTATCTTCTAACTAATTGATTGTGGCTTATAATGACATTTCTAGACTTCTAGTTACGTCTGAATTGTATTATGTACTTACAGAGCATAGACTACATAGTATTTTTTTTTTAAAAAAAACCTTTATTTAGAGTTATGCTTTGATATACTAATGGTCTCTTTTATCTAAATAGTATCTCCTTAAGGATGAGTGGAGAGTTCGAAAATTTAATATTAAAAGAGTCCTAAGGAAGAAAAAGGATATAGACTACTATTAAAGAAATTTATTAGCACAAGCATTCTTTTTCATGATGTTGATTTAATGTTACTTGGTTATAGCAATCTTGTTAAGGAATATGTTGTTGATATTCATAACATGCTATGTTTTAGATTTTTTTTTTTCCACCAATATTATTCAAATGTCTTGTGGGTGCTAAATATAGGTATAAATATTGATATTTGTAAAACCAATAATAATAATAATAATAATAATAAAAATGATAATAATTACAGTGCCTTTTTTTTTTTTTTTTTTTTTTTTTTTTTTATATAAGTTGCATGCATCTAATGTTAGACAATCTCTTCTGCGCGTATATAACATTACTAATAACAAATATATAAATGAGAAATAGTAACATAAAAATTTTACTATTCAAGAAAATTAATTTAATCTAATAACACACATATAAACATAACACAAATACAATCCATAACTAAAAAAGATGAAACCTTTGTTGTAGGATAGAATAAAAAATTTGGTAATTCTTAAATAATAAATAGATAAAGCTATAAATATTTATAGTGGTTTATATAATGGATTTCATGGATTTAAAATTGTCTTTATGACTCATAAGAAAGACCTTAAAAAATACACAAAAACAAAGAAGAGTGATACACACGTGAATGGTAGGTTTGATAAAGCATTTTATCGTGGATTTCACAAAAGTCAAATTACCTTAAGTAATAACCAAAACAAAATAAAACAAAAAGAGTGTTAGATTTATTATCAATATAGAAATTATAAGAGAAGGAGAATTAATGATAATGGAGAAGAGAAAAAATTGAATAGAACAGTAAGTAGTGTTTCTATAAAATAAAAATAAAAATAAAAAAGAAAGAAGAAAGAAGATGTTGTAAAAAGAAGAATGTGTGCCTCGGAATAAATAGGCTAAACAACTATATATATATATATATATATATAGAGAGAGAGAGAGAGAGAGAGAGAGAGAGAGAGAGAGAGAGAGAGAGAGAGAGAGAATTTTTAATTGTAAGAAAGTTAGATTTGTAATCAATTTAGGAATTATAAAAGAATGAGAGTTAAATTTTTAATTGTAAGAAAGTTAGATTTGTAATCAATTTAGGAATTATAAAAGAATGAGAGTTATTAGGGAAAAAAAAAACACGGAAAAAAACACACACAAAAAAAAAATCTACATTGATTAAAAAACTGTACATATACGTTAGTTTAGGATAGGATAGTAGCCAGGCACAGAGCTAGGGTTTGATTTACCTCAAATACTTTTTTAACTAGAATCTCCTTTTATTTTAATGAGAAACTGTCACATCATCTACAAACTAAATAAAAAGATGGAGATTAAAACCTACTATCATTTTTCATTATATATTTAAAACAAAAAGACATGTTCAGTTAAAAAAATACTAGAGGTAAGCCAAACACATGAAACTATCATTGGACTAGGGGAGCAATGGCCACCTAATTTTTCTTAAAAATATTATTATATATATGTGTACTAATTTTAGCAATTTTGTTCTATAAAATTACACTTTGTTTCCTTTAAACAATATCATTGATTCTTTTAAGCATAATGCTATATTCACAAACTTTTTTATAATGTTTTTACAAATTATTTTAGTAGCAAATTCTTATTGGTTCACATAATAGGCCTACTACTCACATCATTTTTTTAGTTACTAGTAACCACTTATTATATCAGTAATTTATTAAAAAAAAAGCTTGTAACTCTAGCATTTTCCTTATTTTAGTGACCATAAAAAAAGTTCATAGATCTAAAATATAAAACAAAATAAACAACCCTAAAAAAATAGCTCAACAACAAAAATTACCAATAATAAAACTAAAAAAATTAATCTCAATTAACCAATTTTATCCAAATTAAACAACCCTGCCCTTTAAAAAATCTAAACAAAAACAATTTTGTTCTTACCAATAACCAAAAAAAAAAAAAAAATCTCAGCAGTAGCAAAGTCAGAGGTTGAAATCGTCGCACACAGCCAACAGTAAAACCGTCTCCCTAACTCAAAGTTTAGTTATCGCGTAAAACTTTTATGTTTTATTATCCCAAAAAAAAAAAAAAAAACTGATAAAGCCGTAGATGAGATATTTATAAGAACAAAAATTGTTGTATCTATCCTAAAAATTCTTAAATAATAAATAGATAAAATTATAAATATTTATGAAGGTTTATATAATGGATTTCATGGATTTAAAATTGTTTTTATGACTCATAAAAAAGACCTAAAAAAAAACACAAAAACAAAGAAGAGTAATACACACGTGCATGGATGGTAGGTTTGATCATGCATTCTATCATGGATTTCACAAAAGTCTAATTACCTTAAGTAATAACAAAATATAAAATTAAAGGAAAGGAGAGTTAGATTTATTATCAACATATAAATTATAAAAGAATGAGAATTATTGATACACAGAGAAGGGAAAAAGTTGACTAGGACTCCTTGAATTGACCAAAGACTGAATAACACGAATTGTGAAGACTTTACTCATTGAATTAACTAGAACTCAATACTAATTAATGTTTTGGTCTAACAGTGATAAATGAAGAGGACGGATGCTATCAATTTATAAAATAAAATAATAATAAATAAATAAATAAAAGACAGAGGTTGAGTATTGCTTTTTATAATTATAAAAATAATAATAAATAAATAAATAAATAAAAGGCAGAGGTTCAAGTATTGCTTTTTATATTCTGCTAAAAATTGTGCAATTAGCCTCGGTCTGATCAACTGGCTGTTAAAAAACTGGAGGATGAATCGCAGGCAGTTAAAACCAAAATCAGAGAGAGAGAGCATGAAGACAAAAGCTGATGGATATGTCAAGAAAATAGATCACCATAATTAACATCTAAAACTACAGCATTCCCCAGACCCACCGCTACTGGGTCTCTCAAACTGGTAGTCTGGTACCCCTTTCTCTCCCTTTTTCTTTTTGCTCTTTTCTGCTTTTGTTGAAATTTCAGACTCAGAGTCACAGGCGTTCTTTCTTGGCGTCTTTGACCCTTTGGTGAGTGGGTTGTTAGTCTGCTGCCTGCGAGGTAGGTAGCCACGTATATCTTTTCGCGGTCAATCAACAATAACAAAATGCCGCCATATTTTTCATTCATTCATAATTAAAACAAAAAACACAAAATAGTCTGAATCCTACACCACCTACTTGCACTGCTTAAATGTCATTTTCAACATTTTTCAACGAAAACCAAATCCCCACTGCTATGCTATATAATTCATTATTAAATAGTCACCCGTTTTATAAGGGATCCTGAAAGGTTTATACGATTGATCAAACCCAGAACTATATTTATTGTAGCCGCCAGCGAAAGCCAACCGTATTCGGATAATGATATTGACTGTGATGGTGTGATAGAGTACAAAAGATAAAGTCCTCAAAATCCAACCCCCCAAAACTATCTCTAATTTTTCTCTTGCTTACAAAAAAAAATAGAAAACTTTTCTCTAATTTTGTACCGGATATTAAACAGATTTCTAATTTTTTTTTTCTCTCACCAAAAATTTGTTAATTTAGTGTAAATATATATATATATATATATATGTTAAAAAGAAAATTATTAAAGTCAAATCAGAAGATGGGCCCACAAGCACAGTTTTGTTATAATAACGTTTTGAGTGTGGGAGCTTTTTCTCTTCCTCCTACTACGGTAGCCAGCCCGTTCCACCAAAATTCAGTACCGTTCTCGTATAAGTCCAATAGCTATTGTTGCGGCAAATATTGGCGGTCCAGATCTGACAGCAACAGCAGATCAAGCGGTGTGAGGAGAATGGCTTCTTCTTCGCCTATAAAGACCTCGCATCATCGTCTGCGGCATGTGGATTCGATGACGATTCTACCGTCGGGTGCTGGCAGGATATCGCATTTGAACGCTGCCATCTTGGGCGAATCCTTGGCTTCTGAAGAGAATGATCTCGTCCTTCCCAATGACCAATTCTCTTCTCAGGCTCTCGTCCCATCCCCCGAAAAGGTAAAGCCTGCCAACCCCCCCTACTTGTGATTCGCTTGAATATTGATCGAGTGTGTGTTGCCTTGCGTGTGATGTGTTAAGTCGACCATAGCATGTACTGAGTTGATATGGGTTTTATTAATTGTGACTACAGTAGTAGTAGAAGTCGTTTTGAGGTATAGCGCAGACGTGACTAATGTGTTTTTTATGTATTGATTTGTTAGTATATGGAGATGTATAAGAGATCAATTGATGACCCTGCTGGATTTTGGTCCGATATTGCGTGGTCAGCGTTTTACTGGAAAGAGAAATGGGGTCAGCAAGTGTTTTCTGAGAATCTTGATGTCCGGAAAGGCAATATTAGTATTGAGGTACTTTTATTTGTTTTGTTTTGTTGTACTTCTCTTTCGACTTCTTTTTTCTTTTAAAAGTTAATTTGGCTCTTTATTCTGAGTCTTTTTTCTGGTCTGTATTTTATTTCTCAGTGGTTCAAAGGTGGTGTAACCAATATTTGCTACAATTGCTTGGATAGAAATGTTGAAGCTGGAGATGGGGACAAAATTGCCATTTACTGGGAAGGCAATGAGCTTGGTGTTGATGGCACTTTGACATACACTCAGCTTCTTCACAGTGTTTGCCAGGTCATTTACTAAGCTCTCTCTCATGCTATCCATGCACACAAACAAACACACTCATGTATAATAAACTCAAACTCAAGAAATTGAAATTGAAATGTGGGTGTGAGCAAATAACAAAAATTATAAAAGAAGATATTGGGTTTTCAATCTGCAATTAGCAGAATGGCTAAATGAATGTGATTGGTTTTATTTTTATTTTTCCTTCTACAGCTTGCAAACTACTTAAAGGATGCTGGAGTTAAAAAAGGTGATGCAGTTGTGATTTATTTGCCAATGCTAATGGAACTTCCAATTGCAATGCTCGCATGTGCTCGCATTGGTGCAGTTCACTCGGTATGGCATACCTTCATTATTTCCACCCACCCTTTTTTCCTCTTCCTTTTATTTTTGTTCCAAATTCCACATTTTTTCATTTGTTTACAAATAAATCTCTGATAGCTTTTGTTATCCTCAGGTTGTATTTGCTGGATTTTCTTCTGAATCTCTTGCCCAAAGAATTGTAGACTGCAAACCTAAAGTTGTGATTACTTGCAATGCTGTTAAAAGGGGTTCTAAGGTTATCCCCCTCAAAGGCATAGTTGACGCTGGCCTAACTGAATCAGCCCGAAATGGAATATCTGTAGGTGGGGAAATAACTGCTTATGATTTAAAGCACAAAATTGTTTAGTCTTCGAAAATATGTCTCTGTAAAGGGTCATACACCTTTTTAGTCAACATTTTCTTCTCATGATTGACACAATTTAATGGCATAAATGAACTTGCGTTGCACTTACCTGAAATAGAGCTGCTACTCCTTTAGGACGGTAGTCTGGGTTTCAACAGTCCATTTTTGTTTCCCTGAGTTTTAAGTTGTTCTAAGTCTCTTCCATTATTCTTTCATTTTGTGATGCATTAAGTATGTTCAATCTATTGTTCTTGTGACCATGAAATTTCATGAATATTGAGTACCATGTCAAATGGGGACAACATATGCCAAAGGTTCATTGTGCTTTATCTGAGGTAAAACATCTACTGTTGAGGATTGGGATCTATATCAGGCCCCAACCAGCTTAGTTAATCTCAGCATTGGGTTCAGATTGTTTTAAAACCTACTTGACTTGCCAAAATTTTACCCTATGTTCAGTATTGTACAACAAAATATTGGGACAAAATAATTTTTTTCCCTCCACATTGACATATTTGTTTCCTTTTTCTTGCAGATGTGTGCTTAACCTATGAAAACCAATCAGCCATGAAGAGGGAAAGTACTAATTGGCAAGAAGGAAGAGATATATGGTGGCAGGTTAGTTTTTGGAACCTCTTCTTATAAACAGATTCTCATGAAAGATATGGTGCTTGTACTTGTAATGTGCATGTTGTATTCCCTTTCCTTCTGGTATCAATTCCTTCGTGATATGCCTAGAAAGAAGAGAATGGTATTATTTTAATGTAGAAGTCTAATTCCTTGTGTATTTTAACTTGTCAAGAAATTCCTTGTGTATTTTAAATGCACGCCTGGGCTCTATATCAAGAGGCTTAATGTACAATTTTGTACATGTTGCTGGACAGAATTGGATATTTATGGCATATACTTTATCAATTGATAGTGATTACAGATTTAGGATAGTTAATTTTTGGGTCATTGATGATTTGCAAATCTCTTTCAGGATGTTGTTCCTAAGTATCCAACTACTTGTGAGGTGGAATGGGTTGATGCAGAGGATCCACTTTTTCTGCTCTATACTAGTGGGAGCACCGGAAAGCCAAAGGTAGTTATATAACACGGTCTTATTAATATTTGTTCTCCCTTTCCATTTGTTTTGTTCTCACATAAGTTTTTGAAGGGTGTTCTCCATACAACCGGAGGATATATGGTGTATTCCGCAACAACGTTCAAGTATGCATTTGACTACAAACCATCCGATGTCTACTGGTATTGTCATTACAAATTCCCTCACATAGAAGAAATTCTATACTACTAACATTAGTTTTTTTTTTTTTTTTTGGATAATATATACTACTAACATTTGTTGTTTCTTAATTTGTCTTTCTCCCAATTTCAGGTGTACAGCTGACTGTGGTTGGATTACTGGGCACAGCTATGTTACTTACGGACCACTGCTAAATGGAGCGTCAGTTGTAGTTTATGAAGGGGTACTTGAAATGAGAACTTCTATTGTAGTTTCTGTTGTCACGGTCGTGGAATAACATTCAAGATTAGAAAACAACTTACACATTCAAACATTAATTATATTGGTGCATAGTGATCAACCAATACATTCAGTTTTGACCACAGGATTGGAAATTTAAGAAAGGCTTGCTTTGGAATACCAAATGGAGACTCCAGAACTTGGCATCTAAACTAAAATTATCATTTCTTTATCTCTTTTTAAGAATCATATATACATATGTGGGTTTAAATGTCATATATGAATATAATTTGGCTAATTACATCATACTGTTTTATGAAACTTAATTGTCACTTATAAAAAAATATATATATAGTTTGAATAATACAGTTTGATTTGAAACACCAATTGGCTGTATTGTTGTGTGGAAGATGCTCAAGAACCTCATGAGCAATATATTAGACGGTCCAAGCCAACATTTTTGGATGGGCTGTGCGTTGAGTGCATTCATGATGTTATTATTTTGGCCCTCATAACTCATTCTCAAGAAGAAAAGGCAGAAGATTGCATGGGAATTGGAACCATCGAATTTTTAAAAAAAAAATTTGATGTAAATGTTCTAAAGATTCATCTTGATATCATTTTTCTGAAATATTTAGCTTAAGAGGCCATACCTTATGAAATACAATGAGAGGCAATCATACTTTATTTTAAGTTTTCCCATTTATGGCTAAGTGTCTGTGTATTACATGCAGGCTCCAAATTATCCTGATTCTGGACGCTGTTGGGATATTGTTGACAAATACAAGGTGACTATATTCTATACTGCACCCACATTGGTGCGGTCCCTCATGCGTGATGGTGATCAAGTAAGCTATATGTCTGACCTGAGCTACATCTCTGTGGATGAAATGATTTATATAAATATTTGTTAATCAAGAGTATGATACAACTCAGTTATGCCTTTTCCCAGTTGTGTGCAATTGCTTCAACATTGTCATTTGTCATTTTAGTTAATCTAGGTTCATAGTTTCTGATGCAAAAGAGAAGCAGGATTAAAGGGTCTATTCTCATGTTATGCTTTCTTTAAGTTTATATGCTGCTAGTTTTACTTTCATTAATGATAAACTACCCTTGATCCCAAAAGCTTAAGTGAATTTAATCGTTTTTAACTGTTGTATAGTGAATTTAATCGTTTTTAACTGTTATTCTAACACTCCCCTCATGTGTGGACCCAGAATACCCTTAATAAGTGGGGTGCAACACATGATAAATTACCACATGATACCAAAAGCTTATATTTTTAGGAAATGAAGAATTGAATTAGCTAACTATTATTCTAATAAATAAGTTCTATAATTTTAGAAGTCGAAGAAATATGGTATAATTTAAAGAAATTCTGGAATTGAGGTTGCATTAGCCCAAGACTAGTTTTTTTTTGTTACTACATATATATAAGCTTTGGCCAACTGGCACACGCTGTACATCCACCCTGAATGATGGGGCACATCCGGGAGTCAAATCCCCTTAAACCTTTACCTAGAAATATATTTATTACTTGTTTAGTAGTCAAGCTTACTACAAATACATTCTTTTCACATTCAGAGACCTAAAAATTTATTGGAAGAAAGATTTGGGATACCTTAGTGTTTGATGTGGTGCATTTGGAGAGGGGAATTCTAGAAGCTTAAAGGGGTTTGAAAGACCTATGTTAGATCTAAAATTGTTTTTTCTCAGATTGTTTGAATGGATGACAGTGTCAAGATTATTATGATTTTGAAACTTATTAGATTTGATTGATCATTGTAATTATAGAGCTTAATTGTTGGTGTACCTATTGTATACTTATTGTGTATTTGGGCTATGCCCTTAATCTCTTATTAATAAAATTTTGTTACTTATTCAACAAAACAAAAAAAAGGATTTGAACATTTAATACAGTATAAGGATTTTTCCTCCCGATAACCTCTTTAGAAGATTGTGAGGCTTTATATCACGTGGTTTTAGAAGATTTTATTGGATGTGATGACTAAAGAAATTAAATTACACTTCCCTTATTTCCATTTTAAATGTTTTGCCTTCCTTTTTGGGACATCTAAAAATGCATTTCCACTTTTTAAAAGTGGAAGTTACTTCAATTTCCCATGCTTTCCTTAAATTTTTTTTTTTCTCTAGAAAAGCAAAAAAGACTATTATTAAGTTGTGCCATCTCTAATATAAATTAAAGAATATTTTAAGAAGATCTTTATATATTTAGCTTTCTATTCAAAATTGTATCATTTCAAACCATGACATTCAAACTGGGATGGAGGGAGTAATAATTTCAAATCTAAAATTAATTTTGTAAACTGCAAGTTATAATGTCATTCCCAGCTCACCATTCAGGATTTTTGCTGGTGTATGGAGTTTTGTGTTTATTACATAACAAGGGAAAGAGACAGAGGGGAGAGAGGGCTCCGAAACTCACATGCTCTGATGTGATTAATTTTCATAATGAATGTACTAATGAGAAATTTTTTCAATTTTGCAGTATGTTACCCGTTACTCGAGGAAATCCTTACGGGTCCTTGGAAGTGTTGGCGAGCCTATTAATCCAAGTGCATGGAGGTTTAGTTATCAGTGCTTGTTTATTGTAGTAATCCAAAATTCTTTTCTTTTTTAATAACAAGACAACTTAAGACATTCCAGTTTCTCTCAGGTGGTTTTACAATGTAGTTGGAGATTCAAGGTGCCCTATATCTGACACCTGGTGGCAGACTGAAACTGGTGGCTTCATGGTATCTTAATTCTTTTCTTTATGTCTTTCTTATTGTGATGCCAGCAGAAAACTCTTATTACCTATCAAAAAATATATATATATATATATATATGAACGAACTCTGAGATTTTACTTTGACATGTTTATAATTGATATTGCCATCCTTTTCTGTTGAGACTATTATCAATGGTTCACAACTTTTACCTGGCAGATTACTCCATTACCGGGTGCTTGGCCTCAGAAGCCTGGTTCTGCTACTTTTCCTTTCTTTGGGATTCAGGTCTTTCATACTGAACTTTTTTATGGATACAATCATCTAGCATATTAGTTTAATCTTTTTTACTTATAAAAAAAAAACATATCAATTTAATCTTTCATTGATCTCTATTTTTTTTTAAAAATTACGTCTGCATTGTTATCATTGATCTCTATTTTTTTTTTAAAATTACGTCTGCATTGTTATCTTATTGGGGTGAAATTGCAGCCTGTCATAGTGGATGAGAAGGGTGTTGAGATTGACGGTGAATGCAGTGGGTATCTATGTGTGAAGGGCTCATGGCCAGGGGCATTCCGTACACTTTATGGTGACCATGAAAGATATGAAACGACGTACTTCAAGCCATTCCCTGGCTATTATTTCAGTGGTGATGGCTGCAGTAGGTAAGTTATTACTGTCAATTGTCATGTTATCCATCTGCTTGATAATATTTTGTGTTAAGGATCTTGATATAGTGTCTTGGACTTGAACTCCAATTTGTATACTTAATGGTGTCTCCAACAAATGACTGTGTAAACCAAGACATAAGACATGCAAAGAGTGGGCTAATTGTGTTAAGCTATCTGCAACTATGTTTCAGGGACAAGGATGGATACCACTGGCTTACTGGAAGGGTTGACGATGTTATCAATGTTAGGTATCTTTTAGATTTCATAATCTTTTCCTCTTTTAATCCCCCTGCACAGATATATATAGCTAGAAAAAATAAAAAAGAATAGGTCATCGAAATGGTCATATATGGACAATTGTTCCCCATTGTTTAATGTGGTATCTTTGGAGGGAAAGAAATAGTAGGAGTTTTGAAAATAATGAGAGATCCATATCAGACCTCAAGTTATTTTTCTTTAGAACCTTAGCGGATTGGTTGCCTGCCTTGCAAAACCAATCATTCTCTTCTTTTCTTGATTTTCTTGATTTATGTAATTTTTATACTTGATTTGTTGACCCCTGTACACTTCCTGTGTGCTAGGGCATCTATTTTTTTATATCAATAAATCTTATTACTTATCAAAAATAATATAAAAAATAAAAAAAGGTGATTAGTCTGTGGAAGGCCCTACCTATGCGTGGCCACAGAAGCATCTACCCACTGATGACCAATGCCTAGAAAGCCTAGACAGTAAGGGAGTTGCAGGTGCACCCTCAAGCGGGTTCAGCCATAGCCTAAACTCAGCTCCACCAAACTCCCTGTAACAACACACACACACACAGACATATGTAGGATCATAAACTTATTGATTTTTACACACTTCATTAAAGCTATGCATCTGTGTCTCTCAAAATTTATGGCATTCTGTTGTTAGGAAGAAAATTATACAAGTTTTCTTCATTGCCTTTGATATTTTGAAAATATTGCAGTGGACATCGTATTGGCACAGCAGAAGTTGAATCTGCTCTAGTCTCTCATCCCCAATGTGCAGAAGCTGCCGTGGTTGGTGTTGACCATGAGGTATACCTTTGAGCTTGAATGTGCGTGTGTGGGTGGTGGTTGATTGGAATTTTTTTTCCCCTTTTTTTTGTTGGTGGGGGTGGGGTGGGAGAGAGGCATCTGATGGGTGATTTCACAACTAAATTGCCCGTACCAAGTATGTCTGACCAAACTACAAACTACCATATTTGTTGCTGTAGGTTAAAGGACAGGGTATCTATGCATTTGTTACTCTTGTGGAGAGTGTTGAATACAGTGAAGAACTCCGGAAAAGCCTCATACTCACAGTCCGGAATCAGGTCTGTATCTAGTCCAGTGCACTTCTTTCATATGACAACAAAATAGCCAAACATATAATCTTACTCAATACTGCATATAGTGCACTCGGTAGATCATGTAAGAAAGAGCAGAAACTGTGCTGAGAGTCATAAAACTAATTACACCTTCCAATTACTTAGAATAGCATTCAACTATTTGTGATGTAGCAGCTGGATGGCTTCCACTGCATTGAGTGAATTGATCTTGTGAGGTCAGTACACAAATTTTATTATAATTTAAGGGGATTTCTGCCCTCAGATGGCATGATCTGTGGTCATCAAAAAACCAGAAAGGAACTGATGCTAAGAGCGCAAAAAAAATATTTATTTTAATTTTGGAAGTCAATTGTGTTTTTGTTGGTATTTTAGGTCTTTAGTAATCAATTAGGTTATTTAGTATTTTTATTTTATTTCCTACTGTCAATTAGAATTAGGGTTTTCTAAGTTAACTAGAACTCAGGTTTAGTTTTAGTAGTTTATATAAACAGACTATTGTGCTCCTGTGGAGATTTGATAATTTGATTGATTAATGAACATTTTTTTTTTTTTTTTGGGAATTTTCCAATGGTTTGGTGTTGACTCCAACCAACACTAGGTGCTGCCTCCAAAAGGTTTTCTGTTTTGCTTGGTGCTAACTCCAAGCAAGTATAGGTTCTGACTCCTAGGTTGCCTCTCTATTTTTCTGTACTTTAATTTTTGTCTTGCATTTTGACCTCCGTCAGGAAACCAGCTTAAGAGCTCTTGTTTCAGTTAATGGTATCATTTGTCACAGCATGCAAATTATTCAGAAGTATCTCAAGTTCAAACCCAGCTCCCAACATCCTTGTTTGTATTCTTGATATCTTTTAGAGATCTGATTTATGGATTTTCCTCCATTAGTTTTCTGTGCTACTGTGAATGGTAACCAGTTGCATATAGATTTTGTACTTTCTAGAATCTAGATCATAGAAAATGTTTCCTTGTTGCTTAGCTTGTCAAGTTGACTGCCCCTAGATTACTCAGCAATTGAAATTACTGATAGGTTCAATTGCCCATGGGCTTAACTGGCTAGAGGTAAGTCCAAATGAATCTTCTTTAGAAAGGCTTCTTACGTTATAATAAATAAATAATTAAAAGAATTTGTTTCCTCGTTATCTATTGGCTTCATGCAATTCTGTAGTTATTCAGCATTTAGCAGTGAAAGGTAGAAAAAACTAAAAATAGGAACTGATTTTTTTTCCATCTGATCTCAGCACTCTTACATGTAAATTGGCTGATTTAAGGCTGAGATCACAAACCATATAATTAAGTTAATCCCATTTTCCATCAATGACATCCATCTAAGTTACTTACTAGAGGCATTTTTCATGTACCAGAAACAGATGCATTCAAATATATAAATTATTTTTTTTTCTTTTTTTGGATAAATAACAAAAGTTTATTAATCAAAATACCCAGGTACACCGGAAGTGTATATGCATAGCATTCAATCAAGCTCGTAAATTACAAAGATCAAGCATATCTAAAAAATTAGAACATGAAAACGAATTAAAACCAAACTCCAGTCCAACAAATATATAAATTCATAATTATGCTTTCTAAGTTTCATGCTTGTTCAACCTTTCAGATAGGAGCATTTGCTGCACCTGACAAAATACACTGGGCACCTGGTCTTCCAAAGACAAGGAGTGGAAAGATAATGAGGAGAATTTTGAGGAAAATTGCTTCCAGGCAGTTAGATGAGCTTGGGGACACTAGCACACTTGCGGATCCAAATGTGGTTGATCAGCTTATTGAACTCGCCGATCGCTGAAGCTCCACACTTGTAATGTGGGAGGTACCCTCATCAGGACTATATTCAGTCATGTTACAGGCTCTCGCGATTTTTTTTTTTTTTTTTTTTTGATAAGAGGTTCTCACGATAATTTGTTATTTGAGCAATAGAAAGAAGACCCCTTAATAATACGCATTCATATATTTGGATTTTTTTTTTTTCAAACATTTGAGGTGTTAATTTATCTGTCCTCCTTTATCTGGTTGGATACTTGTGTTTGCTCCTTTTTCACATAAATTATGTCCCTGCATATCCTTGGACTTAGCTTTTTGAGTGAACAGTATTAAGGTCTGTTTGAATACTGCTTATTGTTGAAAAATGAAAACTGAAAATACTGTACCAAAATAATTTTTAAATATGAAAAATACCGTCTAGGGCCCAGTTTTAAAGTTCTTTTACTAAATTTCGTACTTGTGGGTCTCGTGAACAATGCATGAGACCCACGAAAAAACGCCCAATGCAGCTGAAATTTGTTTTCAGCTATATCCAAACTTACACTTAGACATTTTTTGGTGCTAAAACGAAAAAAAGAAAAGAAGAAATGGAAGGTTAGAAAACAAAAGACATTGGCACACTTTTTCCTGGAATTAAGGTTTAATTGAGTGCAAAAAATGACTCAAAATATTTTAGGGCAAATTGCAAAAACACACGGGGGATTTGGGTTGTTTTCAAACACATCTCCTGTACTATCAATTTTAAATTTTTAGACCTATAAGATAAAGTAATCGATCAAATTGACCCTTTGTTTCGCTTTGCGTTCCAGGAAAGTGTTTAGTTAAAAAGAAAATAGATGGAAGTGAATGGTGGGTCTTGGCCTGATTGGTGGTGGCCGGTGAGGGTTTATGGGTCTTGGGGTATAGACAGTTTGTGGTGGCTAGTTGTGTTACGGTTATGGAGAGAGAGAAAGTGAGGGAAGAAGAAGATAACAGCAAGGGAAAGAATTGAAGAGAGGATGGGGCAAAAAACAAAAAAGGAAAAGGATTTTCTCAAATCCATTATTACCATCAACATGTAATAAATTGCATGATTTTTTTATTTATTCAATCAATCATGTGATTTATTGAATCATTTAAACAGGTTACATTATTATTGTATAAGTAATGTGATTAAAAGTATACATATATAATTTCTGAATTGCTACGTAGTGGATTAGAGAAATTATATTTCAATGAAAATTTTGTCTAAATCAAATAACCAAAGTAGGTTATTTCTTTTTCAATTTTTAGATTTTTATTCAATTTTATTTAAAATAAATTGTTTTATGAAAAAGTGGTAATGTGTGCTGCACATGACCATTTTCCATCAATTATAATCCACAATGAGAAAAAATGAAGGATTTTGTAAATATTCAATTGTGAACAATGTACAAATAAAATAATATAAAAACAAACAAACAAACTTTTCATTAAAGAATGGAATTATATATTTATATATATAATATTTAAAAGTTACAGCATAACATTTAATGTTGTTACATTCTTATTAAACCACATCATTGACCATATTACCATTTTTTTTTTTATTGATTTGTTCATCTCTTTTTTTTTTAATAATATTAAATATATTAAACCGTCCAAGATAAAGATGCTCTACCTTAGAACAACTTCTATTAATACAACTCACCAACTCAACTAAAATGATTCAACCCAATCCAAATTGGGCCAAATTTGGTTTAATAGTTTTTTCAATTTAGACTCACCCCAAAGTCTCCAACTATATATATATATATATGTGTGTGTGTGTGTGTGTGGGGGGGTAAGGGTCCAAATTGGTGAACTGGACTTTGGGCTTTATTCGAGGACAAGGATGTGTCTGAGAGGAAGCAAATGATTGGGAAATGATCCAAAGGTGAAAATCAAGCAAGAAAGGAGCAGAAGGGTACAGTCCAAGGAGAACCTTATTCTCGGGTATATCGAATATCGGACAAGCCCATACGTGGGTAATTTAGGTAACCTTTCAGATGGCTCCAGTGGTCAGGACGAACTTTAAGCACCTACAAAGGCGATAAGAACGAAGAAATATCTAAAAGGAAAGCTGCTACCACCGCATTAAATGCACTGCATCAACTTTTCTGGCCGCATTTATGTGGAGAAGACCCCTGAACAGTGCAGTCTCAACCATCACCATTCACAGAGAGCCAAAGAAGATGCCTAATGGGACACGTACTCAAATGAAGACTTAGATGATTAACAAGTGTATGATCAAGATGATCTAATAAGTGTCTATATAACGTAAAAAACCTCCCATAAGGAAAGGATCAAAGAAAAATAGAAAAAGAAGAAAGAGAAAAATTTACTGTAGCTCTAAGAGTGATACTTGCTTTTCAGACAATAATTTACCTCCTCAGATATCAGTTTCTTCACATTTCAAGTGTGTTTTTGTACGAGTTCACCTTTTAAAATCTTGGTTAACTGTTGATTAGTTCATAAACAGTCTAGTTCCTTTACCCACTCTCTACAAATTCATTGTATTGAATTTATTAGGCTCACATCTTATATCTTTTAGGCCTGGGCCCCAAATGGTGACCCTACAATTGGTGTCGTCTGTGGGGAAGAGCTTGAGTCGGAGTGAAAGCAACGGTTAACGATGGTCGAACCAGGTCAGCAACCAGCAGAATCTAGGGCATCCCAACATGGTGATCCTTTCCTCAACCTTGAACAAAGAGGTCATCGTGAAGGAAGTGTACACACAATACATGATGAGAGGAGCCAGTTGCGAAGTGACAGTAGTATCTCCCATACAGAGGGCAACAGGGCCATACAGCTGTAGATTGACCAGTTGAAAAGGGAGTTACGCCATGCAAAAAGGAAACGAACTCTCCCTGATAGTGAGGATTCTTCTGATGATGAAAGAGACATCAATTACAAACGAAGGTCTCGAACTCCACCCAGTGAGTCTTTCTCTTACGAAGAAGAGCACCATGACAAGCGGCAGTTTAAGAGCCCCCCACTTAAGGGTGTAGGAAACGACGCCATGAGTAAAGCTCTGGACCAGATATCTAAGTCGCCCTTCACGCGTAGAATTGAAGAGGCGAGACTTCCCCGGCGCTTTCATCATCCGACATTCACCATTTACAACGGGCGAACAAACCCTGTTGAGCATGTGAGCCATTTTAACCAAAGAATGGCTGTCTATTCCAAAAACGAGGCCTTGATGTGCAAAGTCTTTCCATCCATCCTTGGACCTATTGCGATAAGATGGTTTAATGGCCTAAGGGCGGAATCCATAAATTCTTTTCATGAGCTCACCCAAGCATTTGTTTCCTGGTTTGTGACATGTAGGAGAGTTCCTAGGTCAGTAGCTTCCCTATTGTCCTTAAGCATGCAAGAAGGGGAGAATCTTAAAATATACTCAGACAGATATTGAGAACTGTTTAATGAAATTGAAGGTGATTTCGACGAGGTGGCTATCAACACCTTTAAGCTCGGCCTTCCATCCAGGCACGGTTTGAGAAAATCTTTGACTGGCAAACCCGTTACAAACATGCGCCAACTCATGGACCGTATTGACAAGTATAAAAGAGTTGAGGAGGATCAGCAGCAAGGAAAGGGAAAGGACAAGGTTATCCCCCAAGAGAGGAGGGATTTCAGGTCGGACAGATACAACAACAGCAAGCTGTGTAGGGATTTTGCTGGGTAGTCAGGATCAGCAAATATTTAAGCAGCCAATGCTGTATTTAAAGAGCCAGTGCATCAAGTTCTGGAAAAGATTAAGAATGAGCCGTACTTTAAGTGGCCAAACAAGATGGTGGGAAACCCAGAAAGGCGTAATCATAACCTTTATTGTCAGTATCATCAGGACCATGGGCATACCACAGAGGATTGTAGGAGTCTTTGGGATCATTTAGACCAACTTGTCCGTGAGGGTAAATTGAAACAACTCTTGCACCACTCCAGTGGCCGAGGAAGTCAGGCAAACTCGGAGCCCCGAAGAGATGATTCTTCAAGACCCCCATTGGGAACTATCAATGTCATCCTCGCCGCATCAGGGAGAACAAGATCCTAGCCATCTCGGATAATGTCCGTCACCCATTTGCCCACAGGAGATAGTAATCAGGGTTCAAAGAGGGCTAAGAGGGAGAGCCCGCCGGTACTGGGATTCTCGGATGAGGATAAGATCGAGACTATCCAACCACATGATAACGCTTTAGTAGTTACACTTAGAATTGGAGGGTATGATGTGAAAATGGTGATGGTGGATCAAGGTAGTGGCGTTAAGGTAATGTATCCTGACCTCTACAAGGGGCTGAACTTAAAACCTGAGAACTTAACTCCCTATAGTTCTCCTCTGGTGGGTTTTGATGGGAAGCTCATCATTCCGAGGGGCCAAATACGGCTACCTATGCAAGCTGGTACGGAGATAGTAGAGGTAGATTTTATTGTCGTGGACGCATATTCATCCTATACAGCGATCGTGGCCAGATCATGGCTTCATGCACTAGGGGCGGTTCCTTCTTCTCTGCACTAGAAGATTAAATACCCATCCGAAAGCAGGGTTCAGGAAATTTTGGGAGATCAAGCGATAGCCAAAAGATGCTTGGTGGCTGCATACAACATAAGTCCAAAACTGAATCCTCGGATCATCCAGGAGAAAAGTTATAGCAGTTAAAGCATCCAGCAGCGCTTACCGATAAAACAGCCGAGGAGGCCAAATGTGAAGACTTGGTAAAAGTCACTATTGGAGGTGACCCAGAGAAGTTTTTTCAAGTTGGCTCACAGTTGCCACCTCAAGAAAATGCAGAATTAGTAGAATTTCTCAAGAGGAACGTAGATGTATTTGCTTGGAATACCTATGAAGCTCCAGGGGTGGATCCAGAGTTTATTTGTCACCATCTCAATGTCAACCCCCTGGTCATCCCTAAAAAACAGCCTCCTCTGCGCCCATCTAAAGAGCACGCTGACGCAGTACGAGAGGAAGTAACAAAGTTTAAGCAGGCTAGAGCTATTAAGGAGGTGTTTTATCCGGAATGGCTAGCTAATACTGTAGTGGTGAAGAAAAAGAATGGGAAGTGGAGAGTGTGCGTGGATTTCACAAACCTCAATAAGGCGTGTCCGAAAGATCCATTTCCCATGCCTAAAGTTGATCAGTTAGTGGATGCAACGGTAGGACATCCTCAAATGAGTTTCTTAGGTGCCTTTTAGGGCTATCACCAAATACCCCTGGCCCTGGACGATCAAGAAAAAACTGTTTTTGTTACCCCTATTGGGAACTACCACTACAAAGTGGCCATTTGGCTTGAAGAACGCAGGATCTACATACCAACGAATGATGACGAGGATGTTTAAGCCGCAATTGGGAAAGAATATCGAGATTTACATAGATGACATGGTAGTGAAAAGCAAGGTTGTTTCAGGGCACGTGAAGGACCTTGAAAATATTTTTAAAGTTCTTAGAAAGTATAAATTGCGTCTAAATGCATCCAAGTGCTCATTTGGTGTGGGGTCAGGCAAATTCTTGGGCTACATGGTAACTCACAAGGGAATTGAAATAAACCCCGACCAGATAAAGCCATTAACAATTTGCAGCCACCTTGGAATCTCAAAGAAGTCTAGAAGTTGACTGGCATGGCCACTACTTTGAACCGTTTTATCTCTCGGTCAGCAGATAGAGGCAGACCTTTCTTCCTATTGATCAACAAGTGAAAAGGGTTTGAGTAGACTGAAGAATGCGCCATAGCTTTTCAGCAGCTTAAGGAATATCTAGCTCGGCCCCCTATCATGTCTAGTCCTAAAGTAGACGAAGTCTTGTATGTTTATATTACTGTGGCCCCCTATACGATTAGTTTGGTGTTGATAAGAGTTGATGGCGGTATACAAAGGCCCATTTATTACGTGAGTAAGTCACTGCATGAAGTTGAAATTCGTTATTTGCCATTGGAAAAAGCCATCCTGGCAGTTGTGCTTGGCACACGAAAGCTGCCTCATTATTTCCAAGCACATATAGTCATTGTCCTCACTCAGCTCCCACTTAAAGCCGTACTTTTAAATGCTGACTACACAGGAAGGATTGCTAAATGGGGCATAATCTTAGGGGCTTTTGACATCAAATACATGCCTCGCACTTCCGTCAAGGGCCAGGTTCTTGCGGATTTGGTGGCCGAGTTCGCTGAGCCTCATTTAGAAGAAGTAACACCAACACAGGACATGGATGAAAAATCGGTTGGCATGATTTCTCAACAAGGTCCCTTACCTTGGGAAGTATACGTGGATGGCGCAGTGAACCAGAAAGGTACGGAGTGGGGTTAATGCTAATATCCCCTAAAAAAATCACCATTGAAAAGTCATTGAGGCTGGACTTCTCGGCTACCAATAATGAGGCCGAATATGAAGTTTTACTAATGGGAATGATCATGGTTCAAAAGATGGGCGGAAGGATGATGGAGATGTTCTCAGACTCAAGGTTAATCGTTGGCCAAGTAAAGGGAGAATTTGAAGCTAAGGATGAAAGAATGTAGGAGTACTTAAGCCAAGTCAAACACCTTCAATCAGAGTTTGAATCTTTCACTTTGCTGCACATTCCCAGAAGTGGAAACACACATACGGATTCCCTAGCTACTCTCGCAACTTCCTCAACACAAGATTTGTCTCGGGTTATCGTCGTAGAAGACTTGTACAAACCTGCGGGTGTGAGAAAAGGGGCAGTTCGGATACATCAACTCAGAGTTGAGCCCAGCTGGATGGACCTTATAATCAAATTCTTGAGGGAGGATGTTTTGCCTGAAGAGAAGTCAGAAGCTGAGAAAGTGCGAAGGAAAGCCATTAGGTTCTGGCTGTCCGAGAACCATAAATTGTATAAACGTTCATTTTTGGGGCCATATCTGTTGTGTATACACCCTGAGGAGATTGAATCAATCCTTCAGGAATTACACGAAGGAATTTGCGGAAGCCACACGGGAGGTAGGTCCTTGGCACATAGAGCCATTACCTAGAGCTATTGGTGGCCAAACATGCAAAGAGAAGCCCAAGAATACATGAAAAAGTGCGATCAATGCCAAAGATTTGCACCAAACATACACCAGCCTGGGGGAGTCCTTAATCCATTATCCAACCCATGGCCATTTGCTCAGTGGGGCCTAGATATTGTGGGTCCTAGACATTGTGGGTCCGTTCCTTAAGGCGGTGGGAAACAAGAGGTATTTGCTAGTTGGCACAGATTATTTCACCAAATGAGTTGAAGCCGAACCTCTTGCTAACATCAGAGATGTGGACGCAAAGAAGTTTGTTTGGAAAAATATTGTCACACGGTTTGGAATTCCTTATACACTCATCTCGGATAGTGGCCTCTAGTTTGACAGCAAAGCATTCAGAAATTATTGTTGTGAATTGGGGATCACAAACAGGTACTCTACCCCTGCTTACCCCCAGGGAAATGGACAGGCAGAAGCTGTTAACAAAGTCATAGTAAACGGATTAAAGAAAAGGTTAGATGATGCAAAAGGCAAATGGGTGGAAGAGCTACCACATGTTCTCTGGACATACAAGACTACGCCTCGTAGATCTACCGGGAAGACCCCCTTCTCAATGACTTATGGAGCTGAAGCTGTCATCCCTTTAGAAGTTAGCTTCCCAACGTTAAGAACTAATTCATACAGCTCGAGCAGCAACGACGAGTAGCTAGAGAAAAATTTGGACTTGATTGAAGAGAGGCGGGAGAATGCAATGGTCCAATTGGCATACTACCAACAAAAGCTCAAACAGGGTTATGACACCAATGTAAAGTTAAGGCTTTTGTCACCTGGTGATCTGGTGTTAAGGAAGGTTGTATGCGCTACAAAGAACTCAGCTTGGGGGAAGCTAGGACCTAATTGGGAAGAGGCATATCGTATTACTTCAAGAGTTGGCATCGGAACATATTTTTTGAAAGATTTAGATGGTCATGTAATACCATGACCATGGAATGTAAACAACCTAAAAATGTATTATTATTAAACAAGTGTTTTCCTTGAGCAATTTGTTTGTTTATTACGTAAGAGTCTTGTATGTCCTACCATTAAAGTTTTTACGTGTTTAAAATTAAATCCAGTCATACCTGAAGTCCTCGGACCAAATGATATGAGTTAGGTAGCACTCCGTTAAAGTTTTTATGTGTTTAAACTTAAATCCAGTCATGCCTGAAGTCCTCAGACCAAATGATATGGGTTAGCTAGCACTCCATTAAAGTTTGTGTTTAAACTTAAATCCAGTCATACCTGAAGTCCTCGGACCAGATGATATGGGTTAGTTAGCACTCCATTAAAGTTTCTATGTGTTTAAACTTAAATCCAGTCATACCTAAAGTTCTCGGACCAGATGATATGGGTTAGTTAGCACTCCCTTAAAGTTTTTATGTGTTTAAATTTAAATCCAGTCATGCCTGAAGTCCTCGGACCAGATGATATGGGTTAGTTAGCACTCTATTAAAGTTTTTTTGTATTTAAACTTAAATCTAGTCATGCCTGAAGTCCTCGGACCAGATGATATGGGTTAGTTAGCACTCCATTAAAGTTTGTGTTTAAACTTAAATCTAGTCATGCCTGAAATCCTTGGACCAGATGATATGGGTTAGTTAGCACTCCCTTAAAGTTTTTATGTGTTTAAACTTAAATCCAGTCATGCCTGAAATCCTCGGACCAGATGATATCCCCGAACCAGATGATATGGGTTAGTTAGCACTCCGTTAAAGTTTTTATGTGTTTAAACTTAAATCCAGTCATGCCTGAAGTCCTCGAACCAGATGATATGGGTTAGTTAGCACTCCATTAAAGTTTGTGTTTAAGCTTAAATCCAATCATGCCTGAAGTCCTCGGAGATGATATGGGTTAGTTAGCACTCCCTTAAAGTTTTTATGTGTTTAAACTTAAAATTCAGTCATGCCTGAAGTCCTCGGACCAGATGATATGGGTTAGTTAGGACTCCCTTAAAGTTTTTATGTGTTTAAACTTAAATCCAGTCATGCCTGAAGTCCTCGGACCAGATGATATGGGTTAGTTAGCACTCCATTAAAGTTTTTGTGTGTTTAAACTTAAATCCAGTCATGCCTGAAGTCCTCGGACTAGATGATATGGGTTAGTTAGCACTCCATTAAAGTTTTTATAAGTGTTTAAACTTAAATCCAGTCATGCCTGAAGTCCTCGGACCAGATGATATGGGTTAGTTAGCACTTCATTAAAGTTTTTATAAGTGTTTAAACTTAAATCCAGTCATACCTGAAGTCCTCGGACCAGACGATATGGGTTAGTTAGCACTCCATTAAAGTTTTTATAAGTGTTTAAACTTAAATCCAGTCATGCCTGAAGTCCTCGAACCAGATGATATGGGTTAGTTGGCACTCCATCACAATGTTTATGTGTTAGCACTGTTACAGCTCACACAGACAATTAAATGAATCCTAAATTTTCTAGCGCCCTTGAATCACGTATTTGGGCGAGATTAACACTCAGTGGCGCTCTTTGTAGCTATCAAACACTGCCCACTCAATCAGTTAAGTTCCAAAACATGCCAAAAGTCTTAACTGAATTTTTGCATTAATAATTCCATACGAAATAAAGTCCTTAATGATTTATGTAGGCATCGAGAAGCATGAAAAAACGTCTTTTCTCTCCATGGTTCACTGAATTTATTATTAATTCTTGTTAAACTATTGGTGACATTAGCAGAATGTAATTACTGATGTTGTGCGAATCAATGTAACAAGAAGCCAAAACCATTTGCATTGACAACAAATCAAGCAGTATGCACAATAAAAACAAAAAGTAAAGATAAAATGCTTTCATTAGTCGGAGAAGGAATATGTTACATCTTAAAAAAAAAAATTTACAAAACAAAGACTAAGATGAAGACTTTAAGTTCTAAGGTTTTATTGTAGGGCCAAGAGGGTCAACGGTTTGACTAGGCAAGCAGATAGCAGCATCTTGGGCTTGATCCTGGGGTGTACTATGAGTCTTCTTCTTATCTTAACCCCTGCTTTCATCCTGCATAGCCTCGGCTCTCTACTCCTGGTCCCCAGTTTGGACTGATTCCTTAGACACATCAAGGGGAGCAGGAGGGGCTTGGTCCCCCAATGGTTGCTCGGTCATCCCTGGGGCTTGCTTAGAGGGAGAAGAGTCAAGACTTGAGAGCACACGGATCTCAAGGTCATAGTAGATGCTCTCAGGTCGTCTCAAGACAGAATCTGCAGGAACTCCTGTAGCATCAAGGGATTTACCCCAGGAGATCTCACAGCAGTCCCTGCAGACCACAGGGAGCTCCTCTGTGAGCCTGTTTTGGGTCTCCTCCACTCCAAGCTTATAAGCCGCTTGCTTTTCAACTTCAACCGCTTCCTTAGCCAGTTGGGCAGTTTCCCTGGTTTTTGAAGTTCAGCACGGAGATCCTTCACTATCTGTCTCTCTGTTTCCAGATTGATTTCAGTCATGTGCAGCTGCTTGTGCTGATCTTCCGCCTGCTTCTCTGCCATTTTGAGACCAGCATCAAGACTGTCCCTCTGATGAATAGTCTCTTTCAGCTTCTCAGAAAGCTGGACGTCGTCTTCCTTGAGGCTGCCCAAAGCTTTTTCCCCCTCGGACCTTTGATAGGCCTTTGCCTTGGCCACATTACGGGCATCTTTATTCCACTCTTCAGCCACGTAAACTTGTTGGGTGATCTGCATAACAGAATGAAAAATTTAGGGTAGAATCAAGAGGAATGAATAAAAATGATCAGTGGTTTATTTAGTGGAGTGGACCAGACCACTTACCATGGCTAGATCCCTTTTTAGGGATAGGAAGAGCTCTTGTTGATTGAAGCGCCGATAAGCATCCATATCCTTCAGAAGGAGAAGTGGTTGCTCCAGGACCTCAGCAATAAGACCTGCTTTTCCCTCGCCATAGTTCCTAACCGAGGTGTCCTAAGGGAGAGGTGCGCCATCTAGCTCTAATTTAGGAGACCACATGCATGGTCTTCGGCGTACATCAGCCACTAGTGGATCTTCTTGGCTGTCAATAGAAGAAGACTTTAGGCTCTGTTGATCTTTACCTATCTTTTGCTGCTTTTTTCCCTTTGAAAGGCCAATTTCGCCTTCCTTAGGGGCTTTGTGCTGCCTTTTTCGCCTCAGCTCGGGGACTAGTTTCAATCCAAGGTCGGCAGGGAGTTGAGGAGGAGGAAGAGGTGGAAGATTCGCTGAAGGTTTGGACTTGGTTTCTTGAGGGATGGACGCTTTATTCTTTCCCTTCAGGAATTCCTTTAAGCTTTTGCTGTCTATTTTTGGAGCCATCTCTTCGTCCGAGGAGTCCTCCAAGCAAGTTATTACAGGAGCAGGGGTTTGAATACTTGAATATCTATCTGGTTCCTCTTCTGCCTCCGATATTACAATTGCTCCTACCCCCTGTGCTTCCTCATCTTCGAATTGGAATTTGTCAATTTCCTCTTCAAGCGAGGAACTCGAAGAGGTGTTAGGAACTCGAAAGGCAACACCTTCGGCTACTGTTACTCCGAAGGGAACTTGTTGTATCGGTGGGACGACTAGAGGGACACCCTCTGGGAAGGGGTATGGTATAGGTGGGAGATCGTGGGGAGCTAAAAAATGTGGCCAAGATACATCTATACGGTTTATTCGTTGGTCCCTAGCTCTTATTACGTGATCGACCTCTTGATATATATCCGAGAGCGGTTTGAAGTCCAAGATTAAATGGATTGCCCGTGGTTGTCTATCTTCACTCACGAAAATTTCAAACCTTAACAAGTAATTAAGCGCTCTAACGTTTGATAAGCTGATCCGAGGAGCTATGTGCCTTTTATCTGTAATATCACAAAGGAGGTAAGTATAGTCAGAAACTTAAAATTCAATGTTTTAATAGAAAAGGGGAACATACAAATAAATAACAAGATTTTAAGATAGAAGAAGAATAAAGTCTATGCCGAGAAGCCTAAATCTAATGTTAGTGAACCTAAATCTAGAATATCACACCTGGCTCTCCTGGTTGAGTCGGGCAAGGAAGGCTGTCATGCCACGCTCCCGAAGCAATTAGGTAATCGTCCTTCATCCCCTTGTTAGATTTGGGTAGATAGGAAATAAGCCTAACGACATCGGACTGAGATTTAAGGTAATATCCTGCTCCTTTTTGTTTATGGCACTCATACATGTGGACTACGTCGTGCCAAGTGAGCCCCAGTCTTAGATGTCGATTCAAGGCGTCAATACCGCCTAAGATCCTAAAGAGATTGGGTGCACACTGGTGGGGACAGATCCTATGGTTACAGAGATATTCCTTGGTAATTTCACCCATGGGAAGGGTCGTTCCTCCTTCTAAGAAGGCTATAATAGGGATTACAACCTCTCCTACTTCTCGGTTAGTTGCTATTTCTTCCGGGGAACAATATCACAGGGCAACCTCCTGCGGTATGTTATACATTTGTTTAAATACCTCTATTTAGGCAAGACTGTCCACTAAATGCTTAAACCTACCCATCCTAGACAAATTTAAAAAGAGAAGACCAGCTACTGAAATGAAGAAAATCAAAATATGAGAGCCGAGAAGGTCGGCCGAGGAGGTAAGAAAGACTCGAAGAAGTCAGAACTTACACGAATTAGGACGAAGGACGATCCTTGAAATTTTTAGAAAGATTTTCAAAGATTTCTAAGGAATTAAGAGTGCGATGTGTTAATGGGTTTTGTGAGGAGTTTTGAAGCTTGAGTTCGCTAAGAAATTGAAATTCACTGGAGCGTATGGGAAATGGTAAAGTAAAGAGGAAATGATCTCCTTTGAGGCTTTATATAAGAGGCAGAAAGTGGGTGAGAGTTATCCCGCCCAAAATATGAGAGAAAATATCATCTGTTGGATCAATGCATCACCGTAGGATGCCAGAGACATAGCGCCGCCTGGAGTAATTAATGACGCTTCGCGAACTCTGAAACGACAGCAGCAATGATGAAGTGCCTAAAACTATGCTTCCACACGTGTAACCTCAGGTTTATTTTACATTTTATATCCCTCATTTTTAAATCAAATCAAAATCCCACTTTTTCTCCTTGGATGAGAGGGAAAAATTAAAATTTTGAGGAGCTATTGTGAAGGTAAGGGTCCAAATTGGTGGACTAGACTTTGGGCTTTATTCGAGGATGAGGATGTGTTCGAGAGGAAGCAAATGATTGGGAAAGGTTCCAAAGGTGAAAATCAAGCAAGAAAGGAGTAGAGGGGTACAGTCCGAGGAGAACCTTCTTCTCGGATATATCGAATATCGGTCAAGCCCATACGTGGGTAATTCAGGTAACCTTCCAGATGGCTCCAGCGATCAGGACGAACTTTAAGCACCTACAAAGGCGATAAGAACGAAGAAATATCTGAAAGGAAAGCTGCTACCACCGCATTAAATGCACTGCATCAACTTTTCTGGCCACATTTATGTGGAGAAGACCCCTGAACAGTGCAGTCTCGGCCATCACCATTCACAGAGAGCCAAAGAAGATGCCTGATGGGACACGTACTCAAGTGAAGACTTAGATGATTAACAAGTGTATGATCAAGATGATCTAAGAAGTGTCTATATAATGTAAAAAACCTCCCATAAGGAAGGGATCGAAGAAAAATAGAAAAAGAAGAAAGAGAAAAATTTACTGTAACTCTAAGAGTAATACTTGCTTTTCAGACAATAATTTACCTTCTCGGATATCAGTTTCTTCATGTTTCAAATGTGTTTTTGTACGAGTTCACCTTTTAAAATCTTGGTTAATTGTTGATTAGTTCATAAACAGCCTAGTTCCTTTACCCACTCTCTACAAATTCATTGTATTGGGTTTATTGGGCTCACATCCCATATCTTTTAGGCCTGGGCCCCAAATTGTGACCCTACAATATATATATATATATATATATATATATAAATTACTTGTATTTTAATTTTTTTACTAGTTTTATTTTTTTGATATTTTGAGAATTAATTTTAATGAATTTGAAATATATTTTGTGCATAATATGTGAATTGTAATAATAATTTAATGGAGGAAAAAAGCTCTTAAATAGTTGAATAAATTACAAATTATACCCTTAAAACTTAGGGTGATTATTATTTTACCTCTAAAGTTTCAAAATTTTGATTTGGTCCCTAAACTTTGAAATTATGGTTAGAAACGACTCTGTAAAAGTAGCAGACTGGCTTATCTGCAACTCCACATATGATATTGAGCTAGGAGCCTTCATGATAGCTCTAGAGATTATATTAATAGTCCCACATTTGACAAGCATATGGGATTAAAATTCTACAAGATACTTCTGGCTTGAAGACACAAATTGTTTAAAATGGCTAAGTAATATACGTTGAACTTGGTAATTTCACAATTTTCGACCAGACAATATTCCAAGAATTGGTTTGGGGTCCCAAACTATCATTTCACAAAAAAGGAACAGGTGATGCTTACCCAATAGGATTCTTAGACAGAGTAGGCATTCAGGCAAAGATGTTCAGCTGGGCAACTCAATAGAAAAGCCTGAAGAGAACTCAAAGGTTATAGCAGAAAAAACAATGTAATTTGGAAAGAACATGTTAAGATTGTAACTCATAAAAAAGTAAGTTGCATCCATTAATTTTTTTATAATTAGTCTTTTATTGCTTGTTTCTTTTTTAGTCAAAACACTTCGATCTCTACAAATAGCTTAATATATATATATATATATATATATATATGAAAGCATGTATGCATATCACATTTAATTTTCATGGTTGAGTACTTGTGTCTTGTACTTTTAGATTTTGCTTACTAGTATTTATTTTAGTTTTTATCAGCAATATTTTAGTTAGATTTTTCCTTTTGTCCAATTCACTTTTAATTAAATTTCAAATGTTTGATAATTGATACACTAAATGAGACCTGTTATATAAACTTCTCCTAGAAATATCTACAAAGAAAAAAAAATTCTTAAAACCTATGTACATAATCTTTGGTGTATTACATTAGATTTTTCAATTAAATTTAAGCACTTGGTTGCATTAACGACAAAAATACAAACAGTATTATAATTTTAAGGGCAATCAAATTCAATACAATTATGTATTTAAAATTAATTCAGAAAAAAAATTAGGGAACCTAATATACTGTCTATGATATTGTAACTAAGTTTACATCATTAAAATTATTTTCTGCTGTATATTCCCTTTCCCTTTAAGCCACTTTTTAAGAACATGAGAATCCCACAAAAATAATAAAGAGGAAACCTGTATTCAGATTTCAGACAATCATATGGCTATTGAACGCAAAAAAATAAAAAATTTATTATTATATCTGAAAAACCAAACAATAACACAATTTGTTTTTCTTCTCACATTGAGCATTCTACTTGGTTTAGATATAAATAAACAAACAAAACAGTTTGGTGTTTCAACTTGGAGGATATAATTCATACCTATTGCTGATTAGCTTCTACATATAAGGGTCAAGCTTTCTTCAAAAGAAATAAACATTAGATGAACACCATGGGTGCTCGGCTCATAAGCACCCACTTCACAAGCATCAACAGTTCCACTTTTGATATCATAAAAAGCCAATTTTCCTTCAAGCCATAGTATCAATTTTCCTTTGCTGAGGCATGTTAAATAGAGAGAAGGTTGTATAGCATAATATGGTAGATTCTCCAAACTGACTCGACATTCCCATTGACGATCCTCTAGCATAACATATACACCAAAATAAATGTAAGGCATTAAAGTGGGAGAATAGAAAAGATTTTATTTTCTCTCATTTTTGTTTGGTTGGGAGTGGAAAAGTGGAGGGATGAAAATAAAGAGTTTGAATAAATTTACTTATATACCCTTATTAAAGAATGATGCCAAATTATAAAATAAAAATAAATAAATAAAAGTGACAAATAACCACACAAAAAAGAGCAATTACCCAAAAATTTTTATAAAAATAAAAAACATGTTCCAAAAAAAAATCACGTTCAGTAAAAATAAAAATAAACTATCATGACCAAGTCCTAAAAAATCAAAAGAAAAAAAAATTAGAAAAAAAAGAGACAATGTTAATGCCCAAGGAAAAAAAAAGAAAAGAAAAAAAGTGACAACTGGCAACGCCCAGAGAAAAAAAAAATGAAAAAAAGAAAAAAAAAGAAAAAGAAAGATTAGGAAAAAGGGTTTTTCATGAGGAGTGAGGAGTAGAGGTGGTAAAAAACTTAAGCAACAATCTGTTTAAAAAGTTTTTAAATATTGAAGCCCATCTGCCCTGTGATCTACCATAGACAGAAACAAAGGTAGATGGTTCAACCCAACTATTTTAGCCATCCATTTCCAATACCGTTGGGCCATCGAAACCAACAATCCAATCCTACACTAGTAGGAGATTTCTAAATTGACTTTGAGGGTGAAGGGGGGAGGGAGTGTGGTAATTAACTTTAAAATATACATATATATATATATATATATATGTATATATATATATATATATATTCATATTTAGACAAACTAGTATTGAGTACTATGCTTGGTGATTTTATTAATTTTATTTATTAATGAGTGATAAAGAAGAATATTCATTAACAAAATCAAAACTATTGTGTCTTGGATTCTATGCAAATGTTCTTTTATGAAAATTCCAATCTTTGTCAGCTACTTTCTGTGGAATTTTTGTTCAATGTGAAAATTTCCTACTTTTTTTTGTTTGATAATCTAATAGTTACAACAAGTGCGAGAATGAGATTTGAGATTTTTCTTATAAAGTAAACTAGATAATCCGGCTCTTGAAATGGTTATTACTCAATAGCATTAGCTACTGCAGATGTGACAAAATTATTGTAATATCAAGCCATCTTTACTATTGGAGGTATCATTTTCACACGCATAAAAAAGTAAGGATATTATATCCTCTACCAAAAATTGGAATAAAAAGACTAACACTTGCAATAAGCTCGAATTTGGGTAAACTCTATTGTGGAGGCTTAGTCATATGGTCAAGGATGATTGTGGATTATTGAGATTCTCTTGCCCGTTGGAGCCTAAGCCAAGCCCCAGTCAAGGTTTGTCTAAATGAGGATCGTAACAAGACCGAGGAAATATAGTAATCTATTAAGGAGAGTCATAAAATAATGATCTTGATCTCGACCTGGCTCTAAAAAAGCACATCTCCCAAATCTGCAATCATATCTGCAATAAATGTTGATTAACTAGATTGAACAACAACAACAAATGGCAATAAACCTAGGGACGGATTCATATCCCGTGCAATACCTAGGGTATTGCACGGGGTGCAATAGCACAAATCTTAGCCATCCATTTAATCCAATGACTCCTTATTTTGACACCTCACCAGGACACATTGGCAATCCATGTGCTCACTCAAGATTTCATTTCAGCTTCCCATTTTTGAATTTCACTAAAACTCTCTCTCCTCTCTCTCAATACCTTTGAGCTCTCCCTGTCACTCTCCCTAACGCCCCACTCCCTCAACCCCGACTGCGCCTCCATCACTCTTTCAACATCCACGCTTGCTCTCTGCCTCTCCCTCAACCCCATCGTCACCGCTTCCCGTATACCCAACTCAAACCCATAAGCAAAAACAAAGAAAAAACGGCGGCTCAGCATCTGAGATCCCAACCCCAAACACTCGCACCCTTTTTAGACCCAGATCAGAGAGAGAGTAAGGGTTGGGGTTTGGAGTGAATTAGGTGTTTAAGTGAGAATTTGATGCTCTTCAGACCCAGATCAGAGAAAGTAAGGGTTAGGATTTGGAGAGAATCGGGCAAGAGAGAAGTTGATGCTTTTTCAGGTTTGATCTATGGAGGGATATGAGATTGAGAGAGAAAGAAAGAGAGTTTGGTCGAAGGAGAGAAGAAGCCACCATCGGAGGTGGTGGTTGTGATGAGCCAGCATTGCCAATTTGGGCTTGTTTCAGAGAGAGACCACCACTCAGTAAAAGGGTTTTCTTTTATCTCTATTTTTTATTATAAAACTCTGTTTGGTTGCTAGGGAAGGAAGGAAAGCAAATAATGGCGTCACAATTTTGTTGATTGATTTATTAGGGCTGAATTTAATTTTGTTTTCTCTTTTTTTGGTTTTTAGCTTAGGAATTGAAATCAAGTCTTATATTGCATGCATTTTTGTCAATTGTTTAAAAATGCTTGAATCCTTGTAATTTGTATTCAATGGGCTTATTATTAGGTTCCTAATGATGAAAGTTTGAACCTTTATGAGCTATTTAACCAAAGCATGAATGTTCAATACATTGAAAGGCTTTCACAGAAAAATTTTGACAGCACATTTTCATTTGGAGTTAATTACATAAAATTGAATTTAAAGACTTCTTGTAGATGTGTTGTTAAAAAGGCATGCTTTTATTGTGTTGAATGATTCATATCGAGTGTCACTTCTTAGATATAGAAGAAACTAAATGGGTAGCAAATTCTTAATTATACAAAATTTACTTTTTCAGATTTTCAATTTTCCTAGCATCCCCAGAAACTGCTACAGATGCAAATCATTAGCCATGAAGTTTGTTAGTTATAATTTCTATAATGAAATTGGTTCTTTAATCTTAGTCTTTTTGGATTTAATTTGTAGTCACTTCGGCTACATGTTTTTTTAATAACTTGCATTACTTCCACAACTCAACTGAAAACCATAATAACATATTACTGTGCTTTGGGTATGGCTGAATATGCAATGATTGAATTTTTGTTTGATGGTGAGCCTATGTGTGTCCTTGGTGTAATGGTTATAGCTTTTGTTTGGATTTGAAACCAATGAATGGTGGTTGGATGGGCTTTGCATGTATTAGTGTAAAAAAGTTGCAATGGGTGAGTGTATTAATCTTCTTGATGTTTTTTCCCTTTGCTTTGATTTTTGTTATTGCCTTGCGTCTTGTGGTTGTTCTTGTTGTTGTTGTTGTTGTTGTTGTTGTTACCTCTTGAGCAATTTTAGGAGTTTTTTTTTTTTCTTTGGCTTAAATTGGAAATTTTATTGCTTGGTCATGAGCTATTCTAAAAATCCATATGACATTTTTCTTTTCTTGTCCTAATTTTTCTTAAGTGCGTGTTATTTTCCTAAATTTGGATTGACCATGCACTATGCAGCAATGTATTATTCTGGTAGGATAATATGTTTGGCCAGTTGTAGTTCATTTTATACATTCAATCTATGGCTCTTGACAAATGAACTTGTGAGGGATTTTTTTGCTGTCTTGAATTGTTACTAGTCATACTTTATAAGTTCAGCTCAAATTTTAGGTAATGAATTACATATTTTTATATGTTTGTTAGTGCATGCCCAAAATATTCTAGGTTCTTGGTTCAAAATCATCTTCCAAAATTTGGTGATTTTATTATTGACTATAATGATTGTAACCAAAAAAAATAAAAAAATAATAAAAAAATAAAATAAAAATTCAATGGTTATTGTACTAATTGAAATTTGTTTTTCAACACTGCAGGATGACATAAAAGCCAAGTGGCCCAAGCCCTGACCATGAAGCCTACTCAACCTACTGTGAAGCTGGCTTTGCTCATGATTTTTATTTTTATTTTTCATATTTTTATTGTATCATCTTTCCGTAGGTTTTAGTATTTTGAGTGAGTTTTAAATGGGGAAAACACTTAGCTGGCTGAGTTTCTTGCTCTGTCAATTAGATAATTTTCTCTCTGCTTTGAAGATGGTTCTGTTTCTTAGTGCCTCAAATAATTAGTAGCAAGCTTCATTTTGCCACAGTGATGAAAATGTGGTTTATTGCATGTCATCCCATATTGCTACTCTTTCTATTGTCAGAATTAAAAATCTACCAACGTGATACAAAAACAGTATATTAGAACTGTACGTCTTCCAAAAATAGTGATTGTGGCTGCTCAACTTAAGGACTCTGGAGGAATTTAGTGTAGATTTTACATAGCTTTATTATGCTTGATGAAAACTGCCATGGATATGCTAAATATTCAAAGGTTAAACACATTTTCTCATTCTGGAAGATTCCTTGACTTTGCCTTTTGTTCCTTAACTTATTTAGATGGATTAAATCAAATATGTTTACAACAGTAATCTAAACTTGCTTAGCAGTACTTTAATGCCAGAGAAAGCATTCTTGCTAAACAAAATTATATATATCATATATAGCTATAGATAATAAAAATTGAAAATAATAATATAATATTGTTTTGGTCATCTACAGATGTTAACTAGCTTTGGCCTCAATAGTCACCAAATCTAATATGAAATTGGAAATCTCTCATTCATTCTACCATGTACTAACAAATATTGGGAACAAAAGTTAGATATGAAGAGATGCTGCATTCCACTGAGTAAGAGCATGTAAAAGATTAATTACTTGCATTTAAAAAATAAACAAGATTTGGTACATGACATTGCATTTAAAAATATTAATCACTTGCATATATAATTAATGTTTAACTAGAAGTTACTCAAACATCCACTTGTACAATCTAACATATTTAACATGTTTGACTAACTTTTTTAGTTACAAAAAATTATCCAAAAAATTTGCTACATGTGCAATCACTTGTCTACATAGTCAAATTTGCTGTCCAAGAAACTGTGCAAGGCAAAGTTGTCCAAAAATACTATCCACTGTGCAATATACTATCAAACAAACTGTCCAAAAAATGTTATCTATCATATTGCAAAATCAATATTAGCCTGAAATTATGTCAAAAAAATCAAGTTTTATTTTAAACTTAAACAAACATGAGAAAATTTCACTATAATTGAACTTACCATTTATTAGTTTTTTACATACCAAAAAAGTGTTGTGTTTGCAGGCAAGCATTTGTATTTTCAACACATGGAGTTCGTCCATAATTGAACCTAACTTCATTTCCCTGTGTATATATATAAACAAATAAGTTTATTCATTTGGTGAGTAGAGAGGATATAAACACATGGATTTATTTTTTAATTTACCAATATTCATTTGGTGAGTAAGAATTAAAACTAAATATTTTAAATTTGAGGGACCAAAACCAAACTTGCCTCAACCAAAAATATAATAAGTTACTCACCAAATTGTTACAGGTGGAACTCACACAAAAGGCCAATCAAGAATGACCTTTTAATAAAGTCACTCACCACAGGCCAAGCCAAAACCTAAATCACCCATTGCCAGGTATGCATAGCCAAGAGACGATCAATAACCAGCCACACCCAAATCGTCCATCACTATCAACCATCAAAGAGCCAACCCAAATCACTGGTAAACAAGACAACACGCAGCCAAGCCATAACAATATCCCAACCCATCAACTACCTGACTAGCAGTCAAGACCTACTTAAATCTTACGCATAAAGCCACTTCAACAGAAACTTCGTAATACAAATCAACCAGAAAAACAGACTTCAAATCCACCAATTCAAAAGTTTCTTGATAGTCACTTAAAACATGAATATACATCACCCAAATCTAACAAGTTCATGAAAAAAGAAGAAGGGAAGATTGGTAGAGCTCAACTAAGGGAAGATAGTCACTTAAAGCAACGTTTACATTTTACCTAACAAACAGCTGCATCATTTGATACTTGAGACAATGATGGAGTTAATGGTGCCTATGTAATCACAATGATTATAAGAGAAATAATTTACAAAATCATCTAATTACTTATAATTGCAAAACAAGTAAACATGCAAGTTTTTTCAAAATTTCATGTATGAAAACATTTACATTTTACCTTACTAACATCCACAGGATTTGATACTTGAGACAATAATGGAGTTAATGGTGCTTATGTAATTACAATGATTATAAGAAAGAGTTCAAGAAAATCATCTAATTACTTATAAGTGCAAAACATGTAAACAAGTATATTTACATTTAAGAATGACGTGAAACTAGTTTGGTAACTATGGATTGGTCCCAATTCAGATGTCATCATTGGCATGGAAAAAGTGACAGAATAAGTCTGCTATATCGCAAAAAAAAAAAAACTTATTAATAAATTCACAAATGAAAAGGCAAGTGTAGTAAAACCTCCAACTTCACAAATTATTAAGTTATTCCACTACCAAAAAAAAAAAAAAAAAAAATTCTCTTACTTGATGCAAATAATGTTCTCCATGTGAGCCATAATTATTGTATTGCATGTTAAAAGCAAAACCAGGTTCCTATATGAGAATATATAGGCGTAAATACACTTTTAGTCTCTACATTTTGGCTTTTTTCCATTTTGGTCCCTACACTTCTATTTAACCACTTTTAGTTCCTAAACCAATTAACGCGTGTTATTTTAGTCCTTTCCGTCAGTCAACGGACGGAAATCACTGAGGTGACTAACGGAGGGATTAAAATATTATTAAAAATTCACTGTAGCAATAAAAAAAAAATTAAAACAAGAACATATCAGAACATAAAAACAAAAACAAGAACAGAAACCCAGAAACCTAGATATTCAAAATCACAACTCAAACCCAGATTTTCTCATCTTTCAATCAATAACGAAACCTCCAGCAAATAAAATTCATAAAC